>CM021100.1:4430219-5030219 GCA_007115665.2 Sequoiadendron giganteum | reverse complement strand
TGGTGCAGGGGGGTGCTGGGCTTCCTACTTTTGTAGATTTGTAGGATGATATTATTTTATTGGATTTGGCTAAGGAGGTGTTGTCCTCAGGTAGAGGTCAGGGATTGTCTCCTGGTCTTGGGGTGCACCAACGCCCTCTCAAAAAGGGGCATTTCGACAATCCCTCTAAATTTGGTCGTAAGAAGGAAGTGGACAAGCTTACATTTACTGGGGATTTGTTGGTGGAATCGGGGTCAGTTAAGACCATTAAGGCCCACTTTGTCCAACCTTCCTCATGATTATTTTGTCATGGAATGCAAGGGGGTTGAATAGCGCTTCTCATCAAAAGGCTATCCAAGATCTGATTGGGGTACATGCTCCAGATATCTTTTGTGTTCAAGAGACCAAGCTTTAGGTGGATCTCATGCTTCAGTTTTCTCCTCGTAATTGGGGTTCTGGTCAGTGCCAGTGTATTGGGTCTAGGGGAAGTTCCAGAGGTTTGGCTCTTTTTTGGGATCCTCGTAAGGTTGTTCCTCGCTGGTGGATCTCTATCCATTCCTCTATTTTGGTGGTGGTTTCTTTTTTGGAATCTGATGAGACTATTTTGGTTAGTAATGTTTATGCTTCGATTGATATTCATGGCAAAATACAGCTTTGGGCCCATATCAGGTATGTTAGGTCTTGTGCACCTTATTTTCCTTGGATCTTAGCAGGAGATTTCAATTTTGTGTTGTGTTTGGAGGAGAAAAGAGGGGGGCTTCCGAGACTGGGTCCTACTTCAGATATGTTTTGTGCCAATGTGGATTCTCTTGCTCTTGTTGACATTAAACCCTCCAATGGCAGTTTTACTTGGAATAACAGGTGGAGTGGGTCTACTGCAATTTCAGAGCGGCTGGACATATTTTTGGTCTCTTGTTTTTGGGTTGGGGGCAGGTTGGTCACTTGCTCTAAGATCCTGGATTGGTATGGCTCAGATCACTGGCCAATTAATTTTTATGCTTCTTATTTCCCTAATTCTAAGAACCCTCCTTTCAAATTTTAGCTTATGTGGCTGTGTGATTCTTCCTTATATAATCTTGTTGCTCAATGGTGGAGGGAGGGAGCTCCTGTGTATGGTACTGTTATGTATGCTTTCACCAAGAAGCTGAAATATGTCAAGTTTCATCTTAAGCGATGGAATAGAGTGTGTTTTGGCAATTTATGGGGAAAAAAAAGGGAAGCACAGGAGAATCTTGCTATTATCACTCGCCAAATTAGGGATTTGGTTTTTTCAAAGGCTCTTGGGTATGCTGAGTCCCAGGCTCTAAAAGTGGTAGAGGAGTGGGACCTTCATGAAGAATTTTTTTGGAAACAAAAGGCTAGAGTTGACTGGCTTCAAGAGGGTGACAAGAATATTGCTTTCTTTCATCATTTTGTGCAGGCTCGTCGGAATAAGTGTCATATCCCTTCTCTTGTCAATCATGAGGGCTCTTCAATATCCTCACAATAGGCTTTTTCTAGAGAAGCTCGTCAGTTCTACTCTTCTCTGTTCATTGAGGATTCTCCCCCTCCTGAGGCTAATGAGAACATGGTCCTTTCCTGTATTCCTTCTTTGATCTCTAATGACTTGAATGCTTCTCTGGTTCGTTTGATTACTTTGTCTGAATTGGAGGAGGTTGTGTTTGGGATGAATAAGGGGAAAGCTCCTGGCCCTGATGGTTTCCCTATTGAATTCTTCCAAGAGTTTTGGGATATTGTGAAGATGGATTTGTTGGAAGTGGTTTGTGAGTCTCTTCATAATAAGCAGATGCTTCGTGTCCTAAATGCTACTTTCTCGGTTCTCATTCCTAAGAAAGAGGGGGCAGATCAGCTTGATTTCTTTAGACCTATTGCACTCTACAATGTGGTGTATAAGATTGTTACGAAGTTGATTGTGGAAAGGCTTAAATCTTGTTTGTCTATTGTTATTTCTAAGGAGCAACGAGGCTTTCTAGAGGGCCGCCAAAATTTGGATGGGGTGGTGGTTGCCTTTGAGGTCATTCATTCCATGGCAATCTCTAAGTTTAGGTCTATGTTCATTAAGCTAGATATGGCCAAAGCGTACGATAGAGTTAAATGGGGTTTTCTTCAGAAGATTATGTTGGCCTTTGGGTTTTCTTCGGATTGGGTGAATTGGATTATGAGCTGTGTGAATTCTTCCTCCTTTTAAAGTTATTGTGAATGGTGAGCCTTCAGAGCTATTTGGTGCTTCTAAGAGCCTTCATCAGGGGGATCTGCTCTCTCCTTATCTATTTATTATCTTGGCAGAGGGGCTTGGTCACTTCCTTAAATTCCAAGTTTCTCAAGGTTTGATTCATGGTTGGCAGTGGGGGTTGTGTCTTCCAACACTTTCTCATCTCCAGTTTGTGGATGATACTTCCCTTATGGGACTGGACCGTATTCATGATGCTCAGTCCTTCAGGAAAGCTTTGGATATCTACCTGTCTACTTCATGTCAAAAAGTACATGAGCAAAAGTCCTCTATTTTCTTCTTTAATACTCCCTAGGCTATCCAATGAAGGATTGCTGGTATTTTGCGGTTCAAATTGGGTCTCTTCCCTTTGTCTATTTGGGGATTCCTCTTATTGTTGGCAGGCAACCCTGGTCTTCTTGGCAGTTGTTGCTTGATAAGTTGAGGAAGAAGGTAACTCATTGGACTCATCGGTGGTTGTCTACAGCTGCTAGAGTTACTCTCCTTAAGTCTGTTATCCAGGCCCTCCCCATCTATAGGTGTTTTGTTCATTCGGCCCCTATGTATTTCCTTAGGGAATTTGATGCTCTCTCTCATCAATTCCTTTGGAGTAGAAAATTGATGTCCTCTAAGTGGAGTCTTGTTAACTAGGATTATGTGTGTAGACCAAAGCAGGAGGGGGGTCTCAGCTTATGCTCTGCTATTTTCAATGGGCAGGTTCTTACTGCTAAGCTTTATTGACATTGGTGCACTAATCAACACCAGTTATGGGCTCAAATTCTTAACCATAAGTATCCTAGAGGTGTTGCTTCTTTTGAGGTCCCTCGCTATCCTCTGGAGGGCAGTGGTTCTCTGATTTGGAATACTTTGAAAGTGGGGGCTCAATTGATTAAGTGTGCTCTTTTCTGGATTTGTCACTTGGGATCTTAGGCTCTTTTTTGGTTTGATGCTTGGGATGGTCACCCACCCCTTCTTTATGATTATCCTCATCTTCAACCCCTTTGTGATGTTCTTACTACTGTTGGATGGGACATCATTGAGCATTACAAGATTGTTGAGCATTGTGGTTATGCAGTTACCTTTCGCTAGAAGCACCCTACTATATGGCCTCCTGGGGGGTTTGAGGGGAGCAGGTGGGAGCTTGCTCAGGTTTTGGTTTCCTGTGCTTGTAATTCTTTGAGGGGCCCAAATATTTTGGCTTGGGATGGATCTGATATGTCTAGGAAGTACTTTGTGTCTGCTGGCTATAAGCAGTTGGGTAGGCAATTGTTTGGAGATATTGAGGTCCCTTGGTAGAAGCAAGTCCGGAACAAGTTGTCTTGGCCTAAGTGTAATTTCTTCATGTGGTTAGTGGCTCAGAGCAGGTGTCTTACTTGGGATAATCTATTAAAGCGTGGATTCCAAGGCCCCTCAAGATGTGTGTTATGTTGTGATTTGAAAGAAAGTGTCTCTCATCTCTTCTTCCAATGCTCTTATGCTAGGGAGATCTAGCATTTTTGGTGGGGGGTGTGGAATACGCCCTGCTGGCATATTTTCTTGTTAGTTGAGTTTTTGGATCACTAGGGCAGGGCCCCTGTTTCTACTTCCTTTCTTCAAGCTACTTGGGGGATTAGCCCATCCTTCATTATTTGGAATATTTGGTTGGAGAGTAATCGTTAGTTTTTTCAGGATGTGTTGTTGGTGGCCCCTCATCTGTGGTAGAAAAATTTGCATTCCTTGGGAGAAACTATTGCTGCTAAGTGTGATCTGTCTGTTTTGGTGGCCCCTTATGATGTTGATTATTTTAAACGTCTTCGTCTTCCTCCTCAGCACCAATAACTCTGACGCAATAGATGTCGCCATCCTACCCCAAAGGTGAATAGGGAGGGAAGATGGTCCCCTCCTCCTTAGGGGGTCCTCGAACTTAATACAGATGGCTCTTCTCATGGAAACACTGGTCATGTTGGTATTGGTGGGGTTGGTTAGGATAGCTTTGAAGATGTTCAGTTTATCTTCTCGATGTATAAGGGTTTTCATTCTAATAATTTAATGGAGGCTTAGGCAATCTTTTTGGCAGTGGAGTGTGGAAGTCAATTGGGGTGGCGCAGGATCATTTGTGAATCTGATTCCTAGGTTGTGGTGAACTTGTTGAATAGGTGGAATTTAGATGATGTTAGTTGGAATTTGGCTTTGATTTTGGAAGAGATTCTCAACCTTTGTACTTTTTTGGAGTTCATTACTTTCACTCATATTCTTAGAGAGTGGAATGGTGTTGCAGATGGTTTGGCTAAATGGGTTTTAGATCATCTTCAGGACTGGAATATGCTCAATCGGGGTCAATTACCCCCTGATTTGTCTAAACAGTTGGACCACTTGGTGGATATTGATAGGGCTATGTAACGACCTTGCTTTGTTTTTTTCCTTGGTTTAATAAAGTTTTTACCCCTCTTTTATTTTGAAATATAAAGTTTGTAAAATGGAACAAAAAGGTAACAACAATCAGGAGCATAGAAAAATAGTTTTAAATGCTATAAAATGTAGTGCAAAATATGCTTTGGGACCGATTTTCCCAAGGTGACGAATGAGTCCCAATAGGGATTTTTTTTCAATTATTTTAGAAATTTTCAATTGCTTTTAATGATTTTTAGGTTTTATTATCTATAACTTAAGTGCAAATGTAGATTTGTTTTATGATTTCCAATGATATGAGATGAAAAAATGAAACCTATATGCACTTTCACTAATACAAAATTAGAAACCCTAGAATGCCAATTAACTAATGCAAACCCTAATGCAATGTTAATGCAAGACAAATCTAGGATGAAATGCATTCCAAATCAGAATTATGATGTTATAAATGTAGGTTCACCAAAATGGAACCTTCGAAAATGGGGGGATTAAGTTCTATCATATGGTTTAAGACATAAAGCACACCCACTTTCAAGATGTTCCACTTAAGGATAACCATAGAGATCTCAATGCAAAGGAGAAAGAGTTATTGCAATAGGGTTGTCCTAAGGGCTGAATGTAAAATAATAAGGGGCTCACTACCAAGTAAGAACTTGGAAAGACAAATGAAATGTAAGATGAAACATTAAACCCTAATTCAATGCAAACCTTCACTAAATGGCCTAGAAATGCAAATGAAACAACATAGAAAGCTACAAAAAGGAATATGTGCACCTGGGAATTTGGAGATGGTTGGATGGAGGTTTGGAACATTGGAAAATTTGAATTTAATGCTAAGTGCGACTCATTCACCAAGCTGGGTGAATCAGTCCAAAATCTAGGTTTTTGTACAGAAACAGGAATCTGCCAAATGGGTAGTTGTATCTATATCTGTATCTGTAAAAATCTAGATTTTGATTGAAACTGGGATTCATTCACCAAGAGTTGTGAATCAGTCTAGTTAGGGTTTTCTAAAGATTCAAATTCAAAATCTACTCCTCTCAGTCTACCCAATCTGCCTTTGCAGGTTCTCAAATTTGAATCTTCGTAAATCAACCTATATGTGTTCTCCAATGTTCTCCAAGGCTTGATGAAAGCTTTGACAAATTTATGCACTTGAGAACTTTTCTCCAATCATGCTCCTTAGAAAATCTACAACCTAGACCTGCAAATTATTGGACTCAAGGGAACATTGAGAGGGGGGTGAATCAGTGTTCAACAAATCTTAAACTTCCATTCATCTAAAACTTAAACCATTATGTCATTATATTAAAGAAAGATGCAAGCATACAAAGAAAAAATTAATAGCACCATGACACACATATTTTTGCATGGAAACCCTGTTAGGGGAAACACCACAATGGAGATTAATCCACAATTTGAGTACTCAAAATATAGTGTTTATAAAAGGAATGCACTTGCATTCAGACACACTGCCTAAAGCTCACTGCTCATGAGAAGGAAGGCTCACTGCCTACAAAATTTAGATTAAAACCATCTGAGGGATGAACTAAGATAGTATCATCTATCTATGCCAAATTATAGTTTTGGTGAGGCTCATGAATTTGATTCTGGATTTTCTATCCAATTCTGCACTTTGCTCTACTCTGCTCTGCCCTTTTTCTGCTCTTTGCATCACTTATGATCAGATTCTCATTATTGCTCTACTAGACCTCACAATTCGCATGTCATTATTATATTTGCATATCTTATGTCTCTTAAATTTATTTTTCAATGATAAAAAAAACCTCTTATATATATATCTGTGATCAAGGATTTACTCATCCAACAGTGGGCCTCATAAGGTATTAAGATATCGTAACTTGTCGACTAGATCCACCACAAAGTATTTATGCGCATCCTTCAAGGTCGATTAAGACAAAGAGAGGACCCAAATAACACTTAATAGAACATTGAGACTTATAATTAATTCCATCTTATACATCCACAAATTTTATCTTTGTCGGGTCGGCCTTTTATCATAGATAATTAACAAATTAGTGCATCGTACCACTTAGATCACTTACCACTGAGTGCACATCAAAACTAAGATTCTCCAAGCCTCTATAGACCTTCCTCAGGGATTCATAAACTAAAATATCTATCTGGTGGAATGGCTAGATCAACTTTTATGCCTTTGGCTGGATCCCCTGTTCTTTACTCTATTATGTTGGTAGGAGCCAAAATAGTGTTACACAATTAGATGCAAGACTTGAGTTGTATGACTTGGGTTACCATCAATAACAACACCTACAAGACAAAATCCTTAGCCATATGCCAACAATCTCCCCCTTTGGCATTGATGGCAACACTTAGTGAAAAATGACTAAGTGTCAGAATCATTTTTGGTTCACTGCCAAACTACTTGCTACAGTTTCTCCCTCTTTGATTCTTAAGGAATTATCTCCCCTTATAAGGAATTTTTCACTGCATTCTCTCCCCCTTTGACATCAATGACAAATCATAGATGCCATATGCCAAAAAGTGACAAAACATGCGGCCAAAAATTTAGCATAATTCTTCTCCTTTAAGAAAAATTTACAAAAACTACTATCTTTAGACAATTATCTTGTTGTTTTTCTTCACTTCTGGAAGAAACTTCTCCCAACCATCAATTGTAGTTCCAATGCTGATAATCAAGCTATTGTTCTTGGAATTCTTGTTGATAATTTCAATGAGAGATTCAAGAACAATGATTACTTCTTCCAACTTTTCACCAGTTTTTGAATTTCCACCAACGATCCAACCTGAATTCAACTAAGTCTTTTACCTTCCAAAAGGTGTCCACAAGAACATTCTTGGATAATTGAATCTTTATTTGTGTTGTTTGCAACTCTCGAATTTTCCTCCTGATAATGCCATTCGGATCGTGAGACATATCAAAGCTTTTGCCAATGTCATTTAGTTATGTCTTAATTTGATCCAACTTCACTTTGTAATTGATGACTACGTGGGGCCAATAGACACAATAGTTTTAGATTCTTGTGGCTGAGTTAATGCATTGCCTCAACTCATTTATTTTATTTTTAAGCTTGACAAGGGATAGTTTGAATTCTTCCTTCAGGTGAGAAATAATTTCACCTTCTTCTTTGCCTCTGTCTTCAGGGCCCATTGATTCTCTACTACACTCAATCATTTCTTCAGGTAGAATATCCTTTAGACTTTCCAATATTATCTTACAATTCTCAATATGAGCATTCAAAACTTCCAAAATTAAGTCTTGATCCTAAGATGGTCTAATTGACCATAACTTTGTAATTTTATGCATACCACCTGCACTTTGGATAAGATGTTGTAACTTTTCTTTTAATAAATCTTCTTCTTCCTCACTACCTTTTTCAATATTGGAAGCATTTTCTAGTGCATTCACAGGCTCTTCGTTAGATTCTTTATCCAGAATGTTCACAATTTCCTTTTCTTTCCCTTTTCCTTCAATCTTGGGAACTTTGCTTTCTAGAGGACTATATTCAATGATCTCTTGTTCTCTTTTATGTCCTCTATCAGTGCTACCGAAAGAGGAACCAACTTCCATTGTCCTTATCGGAGGGGAAAGAATGACTCATCCACATTTCATAAGCACATTCTCATATAAACTTTCAAATTTTGAATCCCAGTTAGATAGACTCTTAGAGTAAGAGTAAATCTGGGTGCATACCAGTTTATCTGATGTCCATACTACATTGTTGATTCTTGGCAATAAATTTAGAAAATACATAACCATACATATAATTAGATTGCCAAACTTGAATGGATACCTTAACTCCTTTTTCAGTTGAACATTCTCCAACATTTGATCTTTTAACAATCTGCATAGGTCAAAATCATGACCATCAATTATCATTCTGTGAGCAATGTATATTGTGCCAGCCGAAGTAGCCCCTTCCCAATTTTGATAAAATATTTTATAGGTTATGTCATATGCAATGTAATTTCTAACATGATTTTTGATTGTTGCTATCAGTAGAGCTCTTTGATCTCCGATTATCCCTGTTAGAGTTTCAACTTCCTTGTTTCAGATAGATTTCTTTCTAGGAACATCATCGACTTTGCAAAATCCAGTTAATTTCTCAATTACCTCCTTTGAAATTGAGTAGGGTTTGTCCAAAGTTAAAACATCACCATGCAATCTACTCAATAAGAATCTTACGAATTCTGCATTTTCAAAGTACAAAAACTAATTCTACAAATCCAAATTTCCATGCTTGGCTTCGCTCAATTGCTTTAATTCATTAGGAAGCAATAATTTTCTCATAGATTTGATCTTTGCACTATTGTATTCATCCAATGTGATCGAACTTTTAATTTGCTCCATTTTATTTCACGTTTTAGGTTTTGCAACTACACACCAAATTGTATGAAGAATTCGAGAATGATTTGAAGTACTTGATAAATTCCAAGATTTGTTAGTGAATTTGATTTTTCTCCTTCAAAGTCCATTGAACAAGTGCTCTCCTTATTTTCTTTGATAATGCAAGGTAACAAATGATGACTCGGATTGAATTTTATAGCTCTCACATGCATAGTAAATATGTTTTCCCTAAACTTTCTGGTTACTCGATTTTCCCAAAATAGTGATAGAACAATCTTTTGCAGAACAACAAATTTGTTGAATTACCTTTGCTAAGATTATCCAAAACTTTTGTATACCGTGAGTGCATCTTCTTGACTATTCTTCGTATTCTGGTACCATATGTAGACAGGGGAGGAACAATTTTCTTGTAAAGCTCCCCCTAGGCCAATGGGCTCAAATCAATTATCGAAAGGATTACCAGAAGCAGGTTTCGGTGCAAAGTCATTACCGTCATTAGAATCACTTTTCTTAACCCATGTCTTCTTCATTTGATCTCTAATATCATCCATAGTTATCTTTTCTTTTCCTTTATCATTTTTTTATATATTTTCGTCTCTGTTTACCGAAGCTCTTCTCTCTGCATTCTTATTTCTATAGAATCTAGCAACATGAATGTACTTGTTGTAGTTGTAGCACACAATGTTCCTTTGTCCATTCCATTGGATTCTTCTCAATCTGCATTGATTAGCAATATTTCCTAACTTCCCACATGCATAACATTCAACATTTCTTCTAATAATAGAGTGACTCAAGTGACATATTTTTGCATTCAATTGATCTATGACCATTTTTTTTGCATTTGAAATAATGACCAGAGAATGATGAATCTCTTGACCTTAAATTACTTCTACATTGAGAAACCATATGACCAAACTTATTATAGGCAAAACAATACCCATTAAATCTTTGTGCATTAAGTTGTCTTACCAGATGTCTTCCATTTTTTATCTGTCTGAAATTATTTTGTCCTGATCTGAAACTTTCTCCCTTTTCATATCCAAGAACTATCTTATCGTTTCCATTCTTCTGTTCTTGAGTCAGTTCATCAAGATTTATTGAACCGAGTTTAAACTTTTCTTTGTATTCATTTGGGATGACTAGATCATTCCTGAGAGTGGCATTCTGCTTACCAAATTCTTCTTCATTGTTTCTGGTTCTTTGCAATTCACTTTCCAACTGAGTGTATTCCCCTTTTATTCTACTGCATTCATTGGATTTCTCTTTTAGGGCCTGAGCAAGATTCTCCCCATTCTTCTTTCTTTCTTCAATCTCTTTGGTCATCTTCATTGTCATAGATTCCATCTCATGTTTTAGGTTTGCATTGTCTCTAGAAAGCTTTTCACATTCTTTAGCTATTTCCTTCAAGGCTTGGTTCAAGTGAGCATCATCCATATCTTCACTTTCTTTCTGCTTGATCTGATCACAAAGATCTTTCCTTTTCACCCTGGATTTCATTATATGATCCTTTAATGTTTGAATGAATTTCTTAGCATCCTCCAAATTTGCTTTTAATTCCTGACCTGCTTTAGACTGATCAAGGTCATTAAGAGCTACCATAAGTTGTTGTTGAAGGCTACTCGAGTCCATCACATTCCAAGATCCACCTGAAGATGCAAAACTTCTTCAAAGGAACTTGCTCTGATACCAATTTTTTGACTCAAGGGAACACTGAGAGGCGGGGGGTTGAATCAATGTTCAACAAATCTTAAAAATTCCATTCATCTAAAAATTAAACCATTTTGTCATTATATTAAAGAAAGATGCAAGCATACAAAGGAAACATTAATAGCACCATGACATAGATTTTTGCATGGAAACCCTATTAGGGGAAAAACCATGGTGGAGATTAATCCATAATTTGAGTACTCAAAATATAGTGTTTATAAAAGGAATGGACTTGCATTCAGGCACACTACCTAGAGCTCAATGCTCATGAGAAGGAAGGATCACTGCCTACAAAATTTAGATTAAAACCATCTGAGGGGTGAACTAAGATAGTAGCATCTATCTATGCCAAATTACAGTTTTGATGAGGCTCATGAATTTGATTCTAGATTTTCTATCCAGTTTTGAACTTCGCTCTGCTCTGCTCAGCCCTTTTTCTGCTCTTTGCATCACTTATGATCCAATTCTCATTACTACTCTGCTAGACCTCACGATTTGCATGCCATTCTTATATTTGCACATCTTATGTCTCTTATTATTTTATTTTAATGATAAAAACAACCTCTTATATATCCGCGATCAAGGATTTACTCATCCAATAGTCAGTTTCATAAGGTATTAAGATATTGTAACTTGTCAGCTAGATCCACCACAAAGTCTTTATGTGCATCCTCCAAGGTCAGTTAAGACAAAGATAGGACCCAAATAACACTTAATCCAACATTGAGACATAATTAATTCCATCTTATACATCCACAAATTTTATCTTTGTCGGGTCAACGTTTTATCATAGATAATTAGCAAATTAGTGCACCGTACCACTTAGACCACTAATCAGTGAGTGCACATAAAAAATAAGATTCTCCAAGCCTCTATAGACCTTCCTCAGAGATTTATAGTCCAAAATATCTATCCAGTGGAATGGCTAGATCAAATTTTATGCCTTTGATCAGATCCCTTGTTGTTTACTTTGTTCTGTCAGTAGGAGCCAAAATAGTGCTACACAATTAGATGCAAGACTTGAGTTGTATGACTTGGGTTTCCATAAATGACAACACCTCCAAGATAAAATCCTTATCCATATGCCAACACAAATCACACACAAAGGAGAGGGAAAAATTTTGTTGGGTTAGTGGATAGGGGTTTACCTTGGTCAAACCCCATTTTAATAATCAAACCTTGAAATAGTAATGATAATGATGAATGAAAAAAATATGATGTTGAAACTCACCAAACTCTAGTAATAAAGTGTTGCAAACATGTGTGAGCTGGATCCAAAGGATGTAGATCTTGACTCTTGCATGAAGGTGACATATATTGAATTTAACAATTGCTTGAATCATAAACCCTACATCACAATTGTTAGCTCCAAAATAAACATGATGGATTAAGTCTTTGACATGATGATTGATACTTGAATGCTGCTTTAAAATGATTGGAAATATTCTCTTGAAGACTCTTGAATTCTCTTGTAAAATCAACTTTTCTATATAAAGATGCACATTCAAATTTCTAGGTCACTTGATTGCTTGTTAGGAGAAAATGAGTGAAAGAAACTTGTATTTATACTTAATTATGCAAGAATTCTTGAAATTACAACACTACAAGTTGCCATCAAATCTAGGAGGATAAAATCTTGTGAAGAATTTGAATTAATTTTGATTTTGGGCCACATGGGACTCATTCGCCCAAGGTGGTGAAAGAGTCACATAAGGCATAATTTATGGGACTAGAATTAAAAATGCTTAGAAATGTGTGAAACTAGTTTCATGACCCTAAAATCTAGGTGGGACTCATTCTCCCAAGGTGGCGAATGAGTCCTAGATCACTAAATCTGGGCCACACAAGCCAGAAACACCTGAATTATGATTGGATAATAATTTATGTCAGGAGTATCCTTGAAAAGATGTATTAAATGAGGCTTGTGGATGCAATTTAAGGCCAATTAAAGCATAAAGAAGCCTAATTGTTAATGACAACCCTAGAAAAGTGTGAAAGTGTGTTACAACATTTTACAACACTTTAGATAAGGCATGATTAAGGTTAAAAAGAGATTTATTAGGTGAAGTTAATTAATAAAACCTTAGAAAAGTGTGAAAATGTGTTACAACACTTCACAACACTTTAGTGAGGTACCATATAAATTCATTAGTTCACAAGGGCCCAAGACCTAATTTGAATGTGTCAAACACATTACAACACTAAATTAAGGCACCATTAAGCCTAGTTCACAAGGAGGGCCCAAACGAGCAAGGGAAAATAAAAAGGGATACTTTTTCCGTTTCTCCACCTATGCATAGTTTATAGAGGCCTTAAGTCAAAACGAGCTTAAGTAGGGTAAGTGAATGTTGAACTTCACTTGAAGTACTGAGTGAGAACACTTTGGTCAAAGTAGTGTGATTTCCTTTGGCTCCACTATCAATTCACCATGTCCATGTAGTACATGTTAGTTGTATATTGTAGGGTTACAAGTTCTAGACATGTAGGACACAACACTAAGTTCAGTGTGGTTAGTCATACGTGGTTACCTAACCAAGATCTTCATCGAATGGTAGGGACATCTATCTATGATATATGTGTGGGCAACTGCATGTTAGTCCATGGTTGGCAGAAAAGTGCTTGAGTGATGCTTCTCCTCCTCACCGAGCAACAAAAGATTAAGGTTTTGAAAGGCTGATCCTAGACCATCTATAACTATTTCTTTGAAGCTCGTTTGAGCTATGCATGTAATTTTGTACATTCTTGTAATATTGTAATTCATTAAATTATTGTATTAAAATGGAATATGTTGAAATGCACAAGAAAACTAAGAGGGGGTTGGACCCACAAAAGTGGTTTACAATTCGAATGAGGAAGCAAAACTTCCAAAAAATGCCCCCACTAAAAAACAAATTGTTTTGATGGGTTCGAACGAACTCAAGGTTCAAGCTTTTGGGCTCGTTCGAACCAAGGTTCAATCGAACCCCTTTGAATGTAGAAACATGCATTTTTCATTGTGAAAAGGGGTTTGCTCGAACCCTGGTTTGACCAAACTTGGGGTCAAGGGAACCCCTAGGGGTTTTCTCGAATCCTTTAGGTTCGCGTGAACCCCCCTTTTCCAATCTTCCCACCCTCTCTCACAAAAAACTTCTTGATTTTTGCCCTCCAAAGCATGGGTTGAGGATGAAAATGGAGGAGACTTCATAAACCCAACTGGAAGATGGTAGTCCTCGGAACGAGCTATCCAATGAATATAATTTTAATATGTTTTGGTTTTATTATGTATGTTTTTTTAAGCTCTTTGTTTTGCACATGTGGAAAAATAGAAAATTATCAAAATAAAATTTTAAAAAATATGTTTGTGTTGGGTATTGATGTCCTTGTATTCAATAAAAAACTGTGAGACCAAATCAAAGTGCTAGATATCGTAGTTACAAATCTAAATTCGAAAAAATTAGAATTTTATTCTTCATACAAAAAAATTATGTTGTATATGGTGAGCATCACTTTTTAAAAATGTTATTTTTTGAGAAAAACTATTTTTCATGGGAGATGGAAAAAGAAGTTCAATCTGATTCCAAAATTTTTGAAAAAAATATTTTTAGAATCTACAAACAAAATTTGATGAGACTCTAGTTTGGATCATCTTCAAATTCTTCACGGTTTAGCTGCTATAGGTGCTTGCATGTGAAAATTTAGTTAAAAATAATAATTTCAGTGTCCAATTTGGCCAAAAATTGTAAACCACTATTGTGGAATCACCCAAGGGGGGTGAATCGGTTGTACCAAATTATATTACGTCTAACCTTAATCAATTCCACTTTAACTTAATCTATTATTAAGTGTAAGCATGGAATGCAAATAATAGAAAGCAAATACCAAAGACACCAGATTTACGTGGAAAACCCAATGAGGAAAAAAACCACGTTGAGGATTAATTCACAATATAGTAGTAATGCAATACCAGATACAAAGGCTTACTGTTGGAGGGCTCATTGCCTACATATAGGACTCACTATCCAGAAGGAGGCTCATTTCCTATAGATAAAGAAAAAACAAATAAAGATCCACCACAATAGGTTTCACACAGTCACAACTTGATCAAAGGATTACAAACACCATCAACTCACTGCTTTCAATAATCTAACACATCAAAGTATTGCTGCCTTGATTCGCTCTTACACACTTTTATTTTTGCCCTTGTTTGCACACTTCACTTGCTTTCATTACAATTCACAACATCTTGACTTTCTTTTATACCATCTTCAACCCTAGAAACTTTCTCCAGGGTCGGCTATACATTCTTCATTTTAAAAATTCAAATTAGGTCGGCTACTCAACATTACCACAGTGGATAAGAATGAGAGAGGACCAATTACATATTTAATTAGGACCCAAAAAACATCTTGGATCAATCACACGCTTCCTTAATTCAATGAAAATCTTTATTTAACGTGTAACACTAGGTCGACCAAACCTAATGAAAACACCAATGAACTTTGAAGTACACACATCTAGAACAATATGATCACACGTGGATCACCCAACACGCTTCACCAGACACTTGAACATCTTTTAGAAACCATTGGATACATTTGCAACAACTGCAACAATCTTCATTCATAGAACACTTTTCAACAGTCCATCCAGACTGAGCAGAAACACATCATAGCTCTGGAACAAGCCTTTCAGAGCACCAAACCACATGCACATTTGAAAGAACATAGAGAAAATCAATATTAACCTTCTTTCAGATCTGAAACAAAACACTAGAAGACTGCAAAGCAGAGAAATCTCTCCCAATCCACTAACGAATAGTTCTGTCAAACTGGTTCACACACTGGTTCACACATCTTTCATTCTCCATCGACCTAGAAGCTAAAACTTAGGATATATTATCCATTGAAGCTCATAACATAATACCACAGATTTGCACAAGCATAGGATCAACACAGGAGAAATGCAGAGCAAAATATCAGAGCACACTTAGAACACACACTCAACACTGCCTTCATTATTTCTTAATTTTCTCAAAATCACTTGGCATCAACACAACTGGAACTTCATAAATATAGTTCCATGTACTCTCAACACTTCTACATCTCAACTATACAATTACCACCTACAATCACTCTAAATTGAGATGACATCAATGACAAAATTAATGAAAACACCACCAAACACATTCACAGTTGCAAAAAAATTGTTGTTGTATATTGTTATGGCACCTTTGTTCATATATAATCTCAATAAAGAAAAGGAAAAAATTATTGCAATGACTTGTTACATAGTTTATTTACTCGCACAATGAAAACTTGAGAAATATTTACTTTGCAAAGGGTTGGCACGTTACACATTTAATGTGCATTCATCTCTTAATTTCCTTCAAATCCCTAATGACCACCTCTGTAACCATATGTCTTCTTTTCATCACTCTCTCCCTATCGCCTTCACCTTTCGTAGGTTGCTTGGTTACCTTGTTTTTGTCCTTAACAAGACTTGAGTTTCTTGGGAGTTTAGGGACCATATCCACTTCCACTTTTGCTTCCATTGGCCAACCTATGTGATAATATTTAGCTCATCCCACTAAGTTTCTTTAGGATTCATCTCCATATAGATCTTTTCACAATGACTTTTTTCCCATGAAGTATGTTTTTGTTTGCACATAAAAATGTTCCTAACTCATTCCCAATCAGTTCTAATACCTCTTTTCTCTAATATTCAAAGGTAGATTGTGAAGTTTAATCTAGATTAATTTTTTCTCCATTTCATGATTCATTGGATCAAATTTTAGCTCCCAATCCTTGAGGTAGAACACTTCTCTCTCCAACATTGACAATTTCTCTTCCAAAATATATATTTTGAGTTTCTTTGTTGAGAATTGGACCACCAGGAGGAAATTATTTGGTTTTCCACTTCTGGGACAACAACCATGCCATTTCACAAAAAGAGCACATTCCTTCAGATGATCCTTTATTGGTTGAAGTGCTTTAGATGGAATTACCATGGCTTTTCTTTTTAGGTTGTCTTTTTTTTAAAGATCCCCACTCCTAGCTTACTAGGGTTGACATGCCAATCCCTCTTCCGGTAGTGGTAATGGGGCTTCTTTATTTTTGGCATCCCTTTATTTCACTAATTTTGTTCAACCCTTTCCCTTAAGTCTAGTTGGATTGTGTTTGCTCTTGTCATGAAAGGGGTGATTGATTCACCAAGATCTTCATATCCTTCATGATTTATTGGTCAAAAGTGATCCCCACCATTTGAATTGGTCCACTCTTATGCCGTATGCCCATCCACTGAATCTTTCTTTCGCCATACATTATTTTCCCCTCATTTTTTTTGCCTATGCCAAACATACCTACTTCCTAGAGTGACATTCAAGTTCATCTTTTCACATTGTTTTTCAATTTGTGTTCTTCCATGAATCCTATAGTCTTCTCACTTCTTTGATCTCTAGCTATCATTTCTCCCCCATTTGGCATTTTGTATGTTGCTTTTTTTTCGACCATGCTTTGAGACTAAGGTTTGAAAGCGTTGATGGTTGGGGATGATTCCATTTTTTTGGAAGGTTCTCCCCTTTGAGTTTTTCTTTCTATCTTTGGTTGTCCCTTCTTTTTCTAATATTACTAAGTATAGCCCTCTCTTGCCTCTGCATCAGAAGATCATCATCCGTTGCATCCACCTAGGATCCAATTCTTTACTCCATCTCTTAAGAAATTAAAGACTATTAATGATCACCTAATTGTTACCAATAAACAACATTTCATCAACATACATTGTAATGATTATGATGTAGTAATAAATACATTCAATGTAAATAAAATGATCCTATTCACTTCTAATATAATCAAACTTCAAAGGAAAAATGAAAATTTCACACCACGATCAAGGTATTATTTTTCATTTATTTAAAAGATGACTAAAGGATTTTGAAAACTATTTAACTATAGAGAAAAAGATTTAATTTTAAATACATATTTATTAATTTATTTAAAAGAGGAGTATTAGCTAATTAAATAATTTATAAAAATGATTTAATTACTATGGATGAAAAGAGGAAAAAGTTAGCTTAATTAAATAATTAAAAACTATTTAATTAATATAGAAGAAATGATAAGGACAATGATGAAATGACAAGATAAAATTGCATTATCTAGACTTTTAGGTGTCTACAATGTCAATTTTTTTTATTTTGATAGAGTTGTTGAATTCCATAATTACTATTGCAATGGTATCAAATTATATAATACTATATGACTATATAAATCTATATGGTTGTACATATTTTAAAGATGATTTCCAAGACCTAGAAGAAAATTTACCTTGATTTTTTTGACTTTGATTTGGGGTTTTGACACCTTCTAGATGTAATGGTGTTTCCTATTTTTCCTCAATATGCACCATTTGAAATCTAAAGGCTCAATATCACAAAAAATATATAATAAAATATCAATATTGAGCTCTAAACTATGTTGGAGTTGATGATTAAACTCCCACAACACCTTAAGAATTACCTATAATTAAAACACCCTATCACATAAGAGAAAAATAATTTAATTTTTATGCAGTGTAATATTTCATTAGATACAAAAAAATAATATTATAATAAACAATGAAGTCCTTGTTATAAAGAGAAAGATGAAACCTTAGATGACGATATAGTTAAATCATGAAACATGTGTTTAAAGCCTAAGATTTGAGGCACAAAAAGTACAAAACATAAGTAAGCTTAAGCATGCTAGTAAGAACATGAAATTAATAATAATTAAAATTAGGTGATTACCTTTTCTACTTTGGCATTATCCTCTTATCCACATGAAATATTCATTGATATACCTTCACCATAGGTTACCCTATTCCTTTATTCAACATGCCTCCATGTTTACACCTTCCTGGATATAAATCAACTAGGTTTCTATTTAAAATGTGGATATTGATAGTGTTTATCTCTCACATGACATGGTTCATGGTGCTTACAATTTTTATCATTATAGATTATTACTTACATTAAAACTTATTATTAGGGGAAACTTAAGGGACATCTTGTGTTGTTGATTTTATATGTTTACATGCTCATATTTTTTTAATCTCTTGATACATATTATTTTATCATCACACATTGTATCATTGATAGTTATTGTATTCTTTTTGTACTTTACACAATACTATTCTAGATAGTTTTTACATTCTTATATATTGTGCTTTAAATACCATACTTTTCCCTACCTCCAATTCCTTGCATCCTTTGTATGTAACCAATGGTAGGAGGACATACATTATCATTGATGTTTCTTAATGGCTATGATTGTAGAGATGCCTTTATGATAGTTGTGATAAAGTTTTGGTACTAGACAAAGCTTCATCACCATTTCTAAACTAAGTATTTTTTTTGCATAGTCAAAGCCCTTATCATGCTATTTGTTGAGTCAAATAATTTTCCCACATGGTTGGATTCATTTAGTGCCTTCTTTGCTTGATCAATGCCCTCTTACATTTTCCCACTTAGTTGGAGCAATACTACTTTCCATTTAGTCAAAATATCTCATCCTACTTATAGTTTCTATAGACAATTTTCAATAGTTATGATTATGTTCATTTTTGAAATTCTCGCCAAATGTAACTCACCATAACTTTTTATTACATGTTTGCAATTTATTGAGACAAAGCACTCATTGCACTTGATGAGAGTACACATGATTGATATCCATATTTGTATCCTTTTAGTGTTTGAGAAATATTTACTTTCCATGTTGGTTGCATGTTTTACTTTTACATGAATTATCATATTGGTTCTTATGCATATGAAAGTGGGGCCAAAACCTAATGGTAGAAATTGCATACCCATGCCCTTTTCCATTATGTTTTGGTCTTGCAATGATTACCTTGTTCTTATATATTTACTACTGCACAAGATAGTTAATTTTTACAAAGAACTGACAAATAACCTTATTTTCAACATAAATATGGTGTATCTAGACTTTATCTTAACTAATCTATATCAATTATTTTATTACCATAGATTTAAATAGTATTGATTTATATTTAATGGATGAATTTATTCTCTATAATATATAAAAACATATATTAAAAATTATGCAAATATAGTGATTGCCACTTTATTTAAATAACATACAATTGTTTATAACCTACAATCTAATTCATATTTCTATCCTCATATCATCTTATGATAAATCATAAAATTTAATTCAAAACACTAATAAAAAATACATACACAATTAGATCCAAAAGTACCCAGAGCTCCAACTTGGAATTTGAATTATGTGAAATTTATAGGTGTTACATATCGTAGAGGGAAGACTCGAAACAACTCCCAACTCAACTTAAAATTTACGGTGTCATTTACGAATTGGTTGACCATCATATTTTAGCCGCAAATTGTCCGTAAATTCTGTAATGAATGAATGAAAGATTTTAATGACGTCCACGAGACTAAACAGTCTAAGGGACCAAGACAAAACCAGGCTTAATCTGTCTTCATGCTCTTTTCCAAGTCGAGTCTCCTACTATTAATTCTGACTAGAAGATTAATCGTCTGATTAATCTTATCTTCCCCAAAAAACTGGTGCATACTATCAACTTTCAAACTATTTTCATGCTGAATATGGATATCCTCGTAAGTGGTGCATTCCATGATGAAGTGCCATTCCATAATGATAGCCAAAAATAATAGACACCTAAATTAGGACGATTAACAAAGAGTTCTTTTTAACTTGGTGGGCACTTCATTGGTGAAACCCACTTTAACCGCCGGCTAATAGTAAGCACGAGATTTACTTCGGGAACAACAATGTACATACCTCTACTCTCAATTGTTTAACTAGGTTAAAACAGTACGACATCCACATTAATAATCGAAACCAGAATACGAATACATCTCTTGATATGGTGATTTGAGAGGTGAAGAGCTGCTGTTTGTGTGAGGGCTCTTGCACCCTGCAATTGCTGCATCTACGAATCGAATCGAGTAGAATGGTGAGGGGAAAGGTGCATCTCAAAAAGATAACCAACCCTGTAAATCGTCGGGTTACATTCTCCAAACGAAAGGGGGGAGTGTTGAAGAAAGCTAAGGAGCTTTCTACTCTCTGCGATGCTGAAATCGGCCTCATCATTTTCTCACCGACGGCGAAGCTGTTCGAGTTTGCGAGTCCCAGGTAAGGAAACTTCTTTTTCCCTGGATTATAGTCTCCAAGCAATGGCAAATTATTTACTATTTTATTTCCAAAGTTATAGAATTTTTGAGATATAAAACTCCTTACAAACAAATAGATACAGCATATGGCGAATTAAATCCAGTACAAAGATCCAGAAAAATGTATTTATAATGAGGCTTCTGTAGCTTTTAAGGAACATACATTCCCTGTTTCTACAATGAAGAATGAAGAGTCAAAGAAGTTTCAATGTAAAATTTAGCGGTATCAGATTAAAAGCTAGAGAATTTTTGAGATATAAAACTCCTTACAAACAAATGGACACACCATATGACAAGTTAAATTCAGTACAAAGATCCAGAAAAAAATATTTATAATGAGGTTTCTGTAACATTAAAGGAACACGCATCCCTGTTTCTACAATGAAGAGTTAAAGAAGTTTCAATGTAAAATTTAGCGTTATCAGATTAAAACCTAGATAATTTTTGAGATATGAAACTCCTCACAAACAAATGGATACAGCATATGACGAAAAAGTATACAAAGATCCAGAAAAAAGTATTTATAATGAGGCTTCTGTAGAATTAAAGGAACATACATTCCCTGTTTATACAATGAAGAATGAAGAGTCAGACGTTTCAATTTAAAATTTAGCGGCATCAGATAAAAACGATCGTTTAAATGATATAAAATCCTCTATTAAAATAAGAAACTATACTTTACTTATCCCTGTGCAGCGTGGAGGGCACGGTAATCACGAAGTGCAAGTTGCGCTTGCATCGAGTAATTACCTTATCCAAGTTTGTACCGGCGTTCACAAGGCCTGCTAGGAGGGTTCTGCTAGGTAGCCTTCAACAAAACCTGTAAGTACCTCATATGCGCTCAGAATGAGCAGATTTTAAAAGGAGGCGGGAAAAGCGGTTTCTTTTTCGGATATAAAATATTATAACTCAAAAAGACTCGTGAGGTGGAGGGAATCATTCTCACTAAAAACGATCGGTCGATTGATTGGTGAAAGTCTCTTAAAACTCCAAATATAAACGTAATGATTTCAATATGTTCAAAATAATGCTTGATAGAATATGTACATCAATTGTACGGTGACCATTTTTAGTAAACGATAATAACCAAAGGGCCTGTGATAAAATGCTCACCATTCTCACTGGTCCTATTAGTGAGGGGTTTAAGAAAAGGTTTATTTAGTTCACCAAAAGGTTAAATTGTGCATCTATGAAATTTGATATTTTGTTATATTAAATGATGAGAAGGTTTAAGTAGTTATTTTTAGAAATTACAGTTAAGAATTGAATGTTGAAGTTGCATAAATTTTACTTATTGATGATATTGAAATAAATATTCATTATATAGAAAAGGTGTTGAGTTCAAAACAATCCCTAATTTCAATACGTGTTTAATATGTTCTCTAGGAGATCAATTTCATGCTTTGTACTACTAACCCAATCCACATAATTACTTTGAAGCTCACAAATTCCATCTGCATGACTGCACATTATTGGGAACTATGTTGCCCTTGTCTTTGATATTTGTCAATATGTAAGGATTGATGGCATTGCAAAATATCTCGGGGAGATTGATGGATTGCAAGGGTTGTGATCTCCTAGCCCATTCACTTTGATTAGAATAGTTTTATGGACATGGAAGAATGATAAAGACAATAGTCTTAGACATGCAAATGTCCTAGATGAATTTAATGTGGATTAAGGTTATTTTTAGTTCTCTAAAATGAAATGTTTCTAGAATGATTCACCTTTCAATGCATAATATTTTCATATACAAATTGGATGTCAATTAATGCACATTAAATACCTTTAAATACTACGACATAGTGATGGATTGTGCAAATGGGTACCAATTTGGTTTATCATGACTAGTGAGATAGGTGCAAGCAATTGTAAAATTTGAATTAATTTTTTTGAATTTTAGGGGTCAATTCCATGTGGTGTGGGAGAAAACTTTCATGTCACTAGATTGACTTAGACAAGAAGGCATGGATATCAAGGAGGAAATTAATGAATTGGGATGGAGGGAATGGTAGGCATAGTAAATGATTAATGATGATAAATGTATATGACAATGTACAAATAGGGATGGGATGTGTGGAAGTACGTGTAAGTGAGAATGGATGAAAGTGGGGAATGAGCTCAACTTTACACGAGATTGCATTATTTTTTATTATGGAACTATGTTCATATACTCCAACAAAAATAGCTCAAAACTAAATGGGAATTACCATACAAATTTTACCATTCATTTTTCCCAAACTTTGAGGTGTATGTGAATCCTAACATAAACATGCATTTCAAAGTATATGAGCTCTCACAACTATGTATAAAATCAAAATTTAAACATTTATACACAAAAAGGATATGGGTTACATGTAAAGTATTAGATCCAACTTGATCTCTTTGGGTGTTCTTCTTTGGCATGCTCCATGGGAACTTGCAAAGTAAATAAAATATTTATAATTATTAGTTTTTACTATTTACATAAATATAAGCATAATTACAAGTTGATTAAATATTATCTACAAAAATTGAGAGAGAGTAGGGTTAAAAATTTCTACCTATAACAAAAGTAGTGTGGCCATAAAAAAAGTAATGTATTGATTGCCTAATGTAGTGATAATAGGATTGTGTGTCATATTAGGCACTACCATGTCATTTGATTAAGATATTTTTGGACACATTATTGAATCTCATTGTAGGAACCTCGAACTATCTACAATCTCAACATAATAGTGTAAGTGAAAAGATAGTCCCTCTTCAATTGGTTGCATCTACTACATGCAATAAATTGAATGAGAGGAAAAACATTATATGACAAGCAAATATAATCTAAGCATGTGGGCACATGGATATAATGTACCCATTTTTGGTCTATTCCGATATTCTTGGAAACTCCAATTCTTGGAGAGCACCTACTTTTCCAAAAATAAATTATAATGGTGGTAGTGAGTTCCTAGAGCTAAGACAAGTAAAATGGTACTTTATGTGTGTGAATATGATATTCTGGGAGTACTCCAAACTTATTGGAGTAGTCCATCATTCTTGGAGAGTCCCAATATTCAAATGGATAGTTGTCCTATCCACTTATGGTGTTGGTGGTGAGGTTATAAATTATATTTGGCTCATTTTAATATTTTTTATAAACTTTGGTTAGTATGTAGGAATTAATTAATTAATTAATTAAGTTTTCAAGGAATGTTTTATATTAAATGATAGCTTGTTTAATTAATTTTTTTTATAAAAGTATGATCATTATAAAGTGGAATTTAAGGGGGACCATATAAGTGACTTATTACAAGGTCCAAAAGTAATATTAAATTAAAAGATTTTAAAAGTGACTTTTGGTGAAAAATGAAAAGTTGCAAAAACCAATATTTGTTATTTCAAAAAAGTTTATGAAAAGATGGGTTGAGAAGAGAAAGTTTATTTTGTGCATTTGATAAATCCCTAACTAATTTTGGGTGAGGGCCATGGATCTATTGGTTAAAGCATCTTGGTGTAGACAAGAGGTCACGAAGTCTAGTCTTCCCCATCCCTATAGTACTAAAGAGGGTATCATTGTAGTGTCGAAAATTGTATACCATTGCAATTTCACCTACACTTTTGTATTCAATTTAGTATCCATTCCCTAAGCATTTGTGTATGCTCATTTTAGCCCTTACATTAGCCTTTTTCCCTCTGAGGATGCTTAAGGCCCCTTTTCAACAACTACCTTTGTGTATCAATTTTGCATTAACCTTGTGTTTTTCTTGTTTCCCATTATCTTTGATCATAATTTGTTTGGGCACTAACATACCACGCTAGCGTCTCACAACATTTTAACATTTAAACGACCTTTCCTGAGCATTTTACTACTTGTCACCTACCTTGGTTGGTGGAAATAGCTCAAGACACCTTGTAGTGGCTCGGGAATCTCTTTTTCCCTCTTCTCTCTTTAAAGTCTATCTTTTGACTTCTCTTGATCTCTTTTGGTCCTTTCTCTCTTTCTCTCTTTCTCTCTTGATCTCTCTTGGACATTCTCTCTTCTCTTTCTCTTTCTCTCTTGCTCTCTTGCTTGCACAACTCTCTATAGCTTGCTACAATAGTCTCAATTTCTCACAACACTCTTTGAAACTCTCTTGGCTCTCACGACTTTCTCTTTCTCTCTCTCTCTCTTTGGTTTCCTCAAGCCTTACCAATATATCTATTTTTCTTATGCCTTTGAGCATCTTTGGATTTATCACATCCCTTGTCTATGCATTCATGTTCTTGTGTATTTATCTTTCTATCTATCTATCTATCTATTTGGTTTTATGTGGAGGTGGAAACATTGAAATGGGGGTTTGATCTAGGCAGGCCCCTAAACAGCCCCACCATTTTCTCTCGATCTTATACATGTAGGTAGTGAAGATATTTATTTGTTGGAGGCTTCATTACTTGGTTGGTTGTGAGTGCTTTCTTTCTCTTCCTTTATTTTATCATCTACATTCCATTTAATCTATATTTCATTTAGTTATATAAATACTTTAGTTTTGTTATTTTCCCACATTTCAAGAGTTCTTAGCAATCAGAATAGAAGTAGTCATTTTGTTGTTTTCTGTGACATTCTCAATTTTCTGTGACTTTCACAGTTTTCAATCTGTATGAGATGCCAACACGCCATTGGGACATTTACATGTCGCGTTGTCGTCCTTGGGCTTTGTTGTTGTCCTTGGCTAAGAGCTTGTCAGTTTGTCTAGAAGACCTTTGTGGCTTACTCTTTCTGTTTCTAGAACTCTCATCATTTTATCCTGTCACTTGAGCTTTGTTCCTTGAGGTAGTTGAGGACCATTTTCTCCTTGAAGACTCTACTTGTCCTGAGACTCAAGGGTAGCAAGTTTCCTCCTCTACATTTTGGTGAACCTAACATGAACACCCCTTCCACAAAAAAAGGACAAATCTAAGATTTTCCCTTCTAAAAAAAAAGAAATTGGGCCACTACCTCAAACCACATTCCATGTTGTCAAAAGGGATATATACCGACCTTTGACCAAATTTTCTATATCTCTATTTCAAAAGAAACTTTCTATCTTTCTTCCTTCTATCCCTTTCCTATTTTGTTAAGAAAATTCAAGAAGTTCTCTTACAAGCGTGTGAAAGTGAGTTCTTTTCTCCTTTCTTATTATTCTTTGTTGACCCCTCTCCTAAAATTCCTTCTATTTGTAAGGAGATTTTGATGGAAGAGGATGAAATCATTGATACCTTCCTTAACATAACTTTACCCACTCTTCATTCTAATGCACTCTCTTCTAGAGATGACGCATCAGTGAATGAAGAGTCTTGTCCGACATCTTATCCCCCACAGATCAATGTGGAGTGTATTTCTTCAAATAATTCATCTAAAAGTCATGATGAGTCTATAAATGTAATCATTGTCTCTATCGCTCCTCAAAGGCCTAAGAGACCGGTCATTTATGTGACTCTGACTAGTCCTCCTAAAAGGATTTGTTCTATTCATGGAGTTCCTATGGAAAGTGATACACCAAATATTTACACAAAATTGATACAATCTAAGGCTCCCTCTTATAGAGTGGTAGCCCATACTTATAATATTATAAGGAATCAACAAAATCTCAATCAACCTACTTCTCAACCCACCTTCTCAACCAAGCCTTCCTCAAGCACCTAGACCTACAAGTAAGTGATTGAGTGAGTATGACCTTGTCGAGCAAGTTCATGTTACTCCCGCCGAGATCTCACTTAGGGATTTGCTTTAGACTGCTCTAGTTTACTAGGGTATTCTACAGGAAGCCTTGCAAATGATTTTCTTTCCTTCTTCCACTAGGCAAATAATTGGTAATGTGTTGATAGAACATATTTGTGTAGATTCGCCGAATATTAATTTTCATCCACATGAACTCCTACCCATGGAAGTGTAGAAGCAAGTAGATCCATTAACGACAATTGTTTATATTAAGAATATTGGTATTAGGCATGATCTCATTGATACCCGTTCGACACTCAACGTATGTAGCATTAATTTATTGCCTAAAATTAAAATTGATTCAATTACTCTTGTTGCTTCTTCTTTATACATTCGTGGATTTGATAATTCTGCTCGACAAGCCTTGGGCATAATAATCTTTCCTTTGAGGTTGGGACTTGTTACCATATCCACCTTTGAATACGTTATTCTAGAACCATTACCATATAATATTATTTTGGGAAGACCATGGATTCATGCTTTGAGAGCAGTTACTTCTACTGTACACCATTCTATCAAATTTGTTGCTAATAACAAGGTGATCACAATCAAGGCTGACCCTAATGATGTACACTTATGTGAAATGGTAGTTTCTAGTCAAAAATTGCACCTTCTCTTAGAAATCTTTTCCCTTCATTATCTTCTAATGCATTGACATCTACTCTAGCAATACCTATTACAAAGGATACTCTTGAGACAAATGTCCCTAAAGAAGATCATCCCGAAGCAAGAAATCTTGGGTCTACTCCTACTTCTCCTAAAATAAATGCATGTCTCGACGATGATTGGGTTTCCTTAGAATTTACATCATCTTTCATTGGGGAATATAAAGTCAATCCTATCCACCTTGACATCTCAAAAATATCATTCACATCCACTATTGGAGATGATTATTCTTTTATATTAGGAGATAATGTGAACAAGAATTGTAAGGTTCTTAATATTGATCCTCCCTTTTTGAGGAGTTGCAATGACATTATGGATTCATATTTAATATTTTTTCTAAATGTTGGTTTATAGATTGGTCTTTTTAAAGGTTTATTTAATTTGACTCTATAGTGCCAAAAATAAAGACTAACTAGCAACAACAATTGGAGAGATTACCATTTTATCGGTGATCTTCCTCTAATTTTTAATTGAGGTAAGCTCCCTCGTAAGATATAATTTTGATTATTTTTATTTAAAAAAAAAACGGTATACTTTTGACCAAAAAGTAGGAAAGTTAGACTAACACTTGCTCATAGCCATGATGCAAATGTGATTGGATTCAACTTCCAAAAAATTAATTGAAACTAAAAAAGATGTATATGTCACCAGTATCACAAAAGATTGGAATACTAGTAATAGATAATAGAATTGACACCATATAATTTCATCATCTCACTAAAGAATACTGAATAAAACACTAAAGAACACAACATCCACAAAGATAAGTAATATTCCAACACTTATTTGAGCTCAAAGAATCATTCATAAATAATAAGTATTGCATTCAAATTCATTGCTCAAAGATAAAAAACCTCTTTAGAAAACAAATAAAATTATAAAAACGGATCCTTCTTTTTAATCAATTTTCACTCTTGCATCAAAAGCAACAGAGATTAAAATTCCGACATTCAAATTTCCATGACAAGCATATTTATAGTTTTTACATCATAACGATTGCCAGGTTCTTGAAAACTGAATCTTTGGGAGAATTATAAGCACCAATTTTTTTGAATGAATGTTTTGTGAATGATTATTCAATTTCTGCCCAACCGAACCAAATGAGCATTTATGACTATCTTAAGGAATGATATGATTATATTTGCATATATCGATTTGATTTAGACAAACAGGTGCATCACCACTCTTCGTATATAAGCCTCGTGGCTTCCTCCTCTTGTGAATAGTCTACAACATCTCAATTCTACATTTAATGACATACCCAATGGAGATCATACTCATGTGGATTATTTAATTGAAGAGATTTTATTTGGTGCCAAAGTTCATATAGCTAACTTAACTTCATATCATTGCTATGCTCATTAAATTTAAGACAATTGGTGATGTCCTTACACCATTAATTGCTCTCAAGTGAACCTCTTTTAGCTTAATCTTTCTATAAATCGAACAAAAACACTATGATTCTTTGTATACCAACTTTCCTTTCAAGATGTCAAGAACCTTGAGCAACACCACCTCTAAGGGCAATTTTCTAATGATTGAAGGTGTGGAATGTAGTTCAGTGAGGAGACTAGTAGTAAACCAACTCAAGGAGGTTTTCTTGATACACATGGATGTGGAGGAAGGTGTAATCAGGAAGATAATCGGAGAAAGCTTCCTTACTCAGGTCCACGTGCACAACTTTGCACTTTTTGAGCGCTTCTTGTACAATGTTATTTGGACCTATGGAAAATTAGAATAAGGAGCTAAAGCTGCAGAATGCTTGGTGAGACCAACTTATCTAGCCAAGGTTGAAGATTCTTTGAGGTATCTCAATGAGTACCCATGTGTGGGCCTGGTGGGAGATGTTTATATCACCATTACTCTGAGGAATGAACAAGGTAATGAAGTTGTCACTCTCCTTCGTGCTGAATTAGAGAGGAACATGATGAAAAACTTTTCTCACTTCGTGGAGTTCAATGAAAACATCTTCCCACCAGGATAGATTGAAAGGCTCCAAGAGGTGGTGGAGGGCATCGGTATTTTGATTTTTACTCTTTGTATTTGAAAATGTATCAGAAATACCCCTTTTTTGATGTAATACAATATAATATATAAATATATATACTTTTTACATTCAGTTTATTTCATATGTACGATGTGATGATCTTATAGTTTACTGTTTCAATTCCATGTGTTTCTCTTATGTTGTGATGCCGCATCTCTATTTTCAAAATTTGCAATAAATTTTGATAGATTTTGATGCAGCTAAATATTCTCTCTATAATGCACTTTACTTTGGTGCTATCATCTTTCATTGAATGAGTCTTCGAATCATGAGGTGACTATTTCAAACAACATTGATGAATAAATCTCGAGCCTAGGCGGAGTTTTTGGAATCCTGTCGGAGTCCACCACAATTCTATAAACATTCTCATTATCCAATTTACAAAATTCTCCCAATGCCTAGTTTGAAGTCCTCTGGGGCTTTTTTGAAAGGAGCCCTAGGTAATGGCGAAACACTTAGTCCTTCAAAAGAGAACTTGCCTTTGGGGATAGAATATGTTTCTTAAACCTTGCAAGGAACTGGAAAAGGTTTGAAAACCCTACATAATCCTTGAAGAAAAATTGATCTTTACTTAACTTTTCTTCCTTCGGTTGGTGTGCGTTGAGGTAATGAAAATTGCTTCGGGTTCCAACGCCTTTTTTAGAACTTCACAAAAATCCGATTCAAAATAAAACTTAAGTTCAACTTAGAATATGGGCTGGAAAGAGTTGACAACTCTACCGATTCCCACATTAGTTTCAAAAAACCAATTAAAAAGGTGATAACTTTAACAATGTGGCAGAAATTTTTAAGGGTGGACGTGGTTTTTAAGAATACGACTAGGACTTCAGTAACAACTAGCTCTAATTGGGGACGAGACTATAAAGGACAAAGCTAGGAACTTAGGATCTCAATAGTAGACTGGTGCTTTATCCATTGGGCGACAAAGTCAATAGCATCAAAAGGAAGGATCCATACAAACCAAAAATAGGGCAAGTAAAGGGGAAGAAACACCTGTAGTGTAAAAAATTGTATCCCTTTATATTTTCACACTTGTTTGGGCCCTCGTTAAAATCTGGCTTCGTTATGCCTTATTTGGTCCTCTTTTGCATCCACAAGCCTAATTAAATACATTTTTCTAAGGATAATCTTGACATTTAACAAATGATAAATCATTATTTAATGTTTGAGGTTACGTGTTCCAAATCTAGTGATCTGGGACTCATACGCCCCTTTGGGCGTATGGGTCCCACCTAGGTCTAGGGACTTAATTTTAAATATTGCATTGAACTTAACACTTCTTGGAGTGTGTGTCCCATGTTTAAGACATTGGGAATCATATGACCAACTTGGCGTATGAGTCTTTCTTTAACTTGGGACATATTTTAAATCAAATTTTTGGTGGGATTTTATTATCCTAGATCTGATGTCGGCTTGTAGTGTTGTAATTTTAGGAAATTTGGCATAAACAAGTATAAATACAAGGTTATTTTACATAATTTCTATTTGACAAGAAATCTAGCAATCTAAGCAATTTTCATGAGAGCAAGTTTATGAGATTGTAGAGGAGGGGGACCAACCACACCAAGGCTCTGGGTCATGGAGAGCCAAGAGCAGAAGGATGCCCTAATGTACCTCAACCATGTAGGTGTTTAGCTCAAGGATAGAGAATGAAGAGCACTTTCAAGTGCTTCTATCACTCTACTAACCCGAGAGATTTGATGGGGCTAGACAAGTAGGTTTCTAGAACCTAAACCATACCTCAAACAACTCTCTACCCAAGGACAACAACGTGGGTTAGGGATGATAGTTTGATGCATTGGTGTCTCTCTGGGGCACTGGCATTTGTACGGCTAGAAAGTGAAAAAGTACAATACAAAGCACAAAAACCTACTAATAGTTTATCAAATGGAGTTTAAAGTACTAAATGAAATGATAACTAATAGAATAAGCAAAATAACTAAAAAATGTAGGGGTGACAAAAAGTAAAGGTGATGAAGATTAACTCACAAGGAGTCCAGTTTTCCAGAAAGCTCCACATGAATGTATACCTACACACAACCAAAAGAGGAAAAATGTTGGGGTTGTATAGGGGTTTTCCATAGTCAAATCCCCACTTTGGTGTGTCCACCTCCATGGACAACCAAATAGAGAGATAGAAAATATGAAAAAGAGAGTAATAGAAAAGATATCGAACGATAGAAATAACATTATGCTATGTAAATCAAGTGACAATATCATGAAGATGGAGAAATCAAACAATATCACCTTCTCAACCAAGGTACCCTCAAGCACATAGAGGAGGATGCAAGCTTGGTAAGGTCTATGCTACCACAACAATAAAGAAGCAGTCTCGTAAGACACCAAGTCACAACTCCAATGGTGGCAAAAGTGTAGCAAGAAGTGGAGAAGATGTGTAGGAGCTCATGAAGTGTCAAGCAAGATTAAATCAACATGTGAAATTGTAAAGAAGATGAAATGAGAATGAGAGATATGCATTTGAAGAAGAATTAGGAGGGAAAGAGTCGTTCTTGGGTCAACCGGAAGGCACAGAGGCGTTACGCTTTGTCACGAATGGAGAATGTAACATATCTACTGATTTCAAAGGCATGAATCTGTTAGGGACGATTACTGTAATTCCCCCTTCTCACTAGCCTTCGGGAGATCGCTTAGCCTTTTAATTCTCGAGGCTAATGTCGAGTTGAGGGAATCATTTATTTAATTACTTAATGTTTGCCTAAGTTTTAAATTAATCTAAAAGGGTGATATTGAGTAATTAATTAAATCACTTTATAAAGTGACTTAATGAAATGTTTTTTAAAGTGACTTGTGAAATGTTTAAAATATTATTTTGTAAAAGTCACTTATGTTTTGAATAGTTTAAAAAAAAAGGTGACTTATGAAATATTTAAAATATTACTATATAAAAAAGGTCACTTATGTTTTGAGGGCGAAATTACAAAAAGGAGAAATGAAGAAACATTTGACACTTCTTGACTTCATATTTCTCACGGCGGTGCACCTCCTAGTTTAGGGTTTTAAGACCCTCAATGAAAGTGTGAGATATTACCCCTAGCTAAAGGGAAATCGATTCTTGGAAGGAGGACATTGCAAGTTAGATTTGAATCATTTGCTTCAATGGAGAAAACCGGCTTGGAGCCTCATTTTATCAAATTTTGTGGAGTTTTTGAAGGTCCTTAGAAAGGGACGATTTTGCATCAAGAAGGGTAATTTTTCCTTGCTAGCAGCTGGCACGATTTATATATATTTATTGCTGCCATTTTCAGTCTTTAATGGAGGTTGACCTGCACTTGATATCTTCAGATTTCTGCATATATTGAGCACATATGGCTGCGATTTATTCTGGGTATTGGAGCGCTTTATTTTAGAGGCAATGGCAATAATTTTTGGTAACATTTGAAGGAGTTTGGTGGCTACAATTAATTATTTCTGAGGTTTGGAATCAGAACAGGGGTGACTTATCTCAAGGAGTCGATTCTTCTTTTTGGAGGGCTATATATTGCAAACAAGGCTGCCTCTTCTTCATCGATTCTAGGAGCACTTTCATACCAGATTGTAAGGCACTGTCATATAGTTCAATATAGTTGCATATGCTATCATTGTATGCCAAGAGTCTTGGCAATCCTATTGTACTCGGCTTTGCATCAAATGGAAAAGGAGTTATAAGGTTGCATAACATATGTTTGGCAAAATACCTTGGTTGTAGCTTTCATATTCCATTACTAGTTTTCATGGCAAGTGTTCGTGAAAATTTCAATCAGTTGTAGATGTTTATTTCAGTCATTTATATGCATAAGAAAATACAAAAATATCTTTCATTTCATTTCCCTATCATTAGTAGTCAATTTACATTGATTAGAAGTGTTCAAAATACATCTTTGGCATCATAAAACCCCAAACCCAAAAAATAGAAATTCATATAAGAAAATTTAAACTTTGCAAGACAACTATTTGACAAAATTCCTAAGGCAAAAATTGAAGGGTTTTGAGTTAAATTTAGCAAGGCTCTTTACAACAACGCATCATGTAGACGTCCGTACGTCACGCGCGCATCCCTGACAAAAATTCCCCCACCGACACAAAAAACAAGCGCCAAGTGGACGGGGTATGAAATGAGGACGTGGATTCACTTAGTTGGATTTTATTTTCTAAGGTGGAGGGTGTAAAAGGGGAATTTGAAAGAGGGGTGCAAATTCACTCCTATATATTTTACCCCCACTTTAGCGAGCATGAGGGTCAATGAGTGTTTGGTAAAGTAGATCAAAGGAGTTTAGAAATGTATACTTGAACGGTCGAGGGAGTAGACCACAATCTGGCGAATCTCGAAAGCATAGGGTAGACAAATAACTCCACATGTACTCTCTCTTGAGGGGGTTCGAACAAAGTACACCGAATGCCTGTAGACCAACAATGGATAAATCTCGTGGGATGCAAGTGCTTCGCAGGTCCTTGGACATGCAAAGAAGGTACCCTCAAGTACTCTCTTCTGAAGGAAGCCTAATGTGAGGGGACTCTGCAGAGTTGGATTGGAAATTAGCTTCATAGGCACACCTGCAAAGAAACATGTTAATCTACAGATAAAACAAAAATCCACACAGGCAATCACACAGACAGTCAAAAATTGAAGGAAGAGCTTTCAAAGGGGTCCCTCGGGAACCTTTTAAAATAAAAGGGGTCCACTCAAAGGATACTCAATCAGAAAATGAGAGATCATTTTTAGCAAATCAATTCAACATCGAGGAATCCTTTTGAAAGATGTTCACATCATCAAGGAATTCAAAAGTAAGAAGGTCCCCTCGCAAGGGGAAGGTCAAGCTTCACCCATAGGAGAAGGTGTTCCACTCTCAAAGGAAGATTTTTCAAATTATTTCTTTATGAACCCATGATGAAGGAAAAATATTTCGCTAGGGGTCCTTGGTGAGTAATGTGATTTTTGAAAAGATTCGTTGGCCATTGAATGCATTTTTTGAAAATCAGAGTGACATGATAGCCCCCCTTAGGATGGTGCATGCTAAATACAGAGGCACGTGACATCCTAAGGAGAGAAAATCAAGAATGAAAAAGTGATGTTGTGGCCTGCAAAATATTGTGAGATGTAACTGTTGTAATGGTGTCGCATACATGAGGGACAACACATGAGCACCACATCACAAAACAAACATGAAAGATATGAGGGCAAGAAGAGACAATATTATGAACAAGGGACATAGGGGAAATTTGATATTTCAGGGTTAGAGCTGCTCATAAATATAGATAAATAAGTATAATAATATATAAATAAACTGTCATCAACCCCCCACTAAATGATACCATATGAAGAAAGGCACGATAAGATAAAATAAAAATAAAAAATTAGGTCAACATGGAAGGGAAGCCTAAATGCCCCCAACACTTTGCATCATCCCCAATTGTCGAAAGTCAATACACAATAGAGGAAGAATGATGTAACAAATAGAAGAATTTTTACGACACAAAAACACTCTTGTATCGAAGCACCTATGAGGGTGACAAGGGTCATCCAGGAACAGATTATGCAAGCACGGGGGAACACAAACACACACACAATCTACTCTACAGATAAAGAAGAGGCACTCCCTAGTCCTCATCAACCAAGAGGTTGTCATTCTCTTAGTCTAGATCATCATAAGGGGAAGGAGAATGAGTGTACAATCGTGGAATATCAAGTGGGGCACCCTCCAACCCTCCCACAACAAGAGCCAAGGAAGAAGGCCCCTTGAGGTATTCTTCACTCAGTTCTTATGGGGTAAAAGTTAACGACATCGTGAAAATCGCTGACAGGGTCGAGACGTCATCCATAGAATTACACATGCACTTCATTAGAGTGTAATGTGTTAACTTGACAGGCAAGGGAGGTGGCATCCGAGATTCACTACTAGGCTCACCGAGAGACTCGAGAGCAGTAACAAAATCTAGGGATGTTGGGACTTCTTCCGTCACCAGGATGACACACGCTAATGTAGAACCACTTTCTGAAGAAGGTGAACCCCTCTTTTGACCCCGTTTCCTAGCGGGGTTGTCCTCCATCTTCTGCCTCATCGAAGAATGTGAGATCCCAATGAACAAAGCAAAAGGCACAGAGGAAGAGGAGAAAACTATGATGGACACCACCGAGGTGTTCGACATGTCCACGAGCTTTGAGAATGGTGGGATGTCCGAGAGGGACATTGGAAGGGGCGGCTCAACCAAAGGAGTAATAAAAACCTACACCCTCTTCAGGTGAGGATTGTTTACACTTGCGGTGGGAGCCGAAAGCAGGACAAAAGCTGAAGGAACTAAAGTAGAGGGGATGGAAGAGGAAGATACAAAAAAAAGGTGTTGAAGTAGAATATTTCGACTCCCCTTCCTTCCTTTGCAAGGTGGCCTGCTTAGCGTCCAGAGCCTTTGTCCGATGCTTGCGTTCACGTGCAAGGTGATTCGTACGACTTCGGGAGCTAGAGGTTGGAAACTGAGATGGAACAAAAGACTCTTGTTTGACCATCGATGTATCCACCATGTCCATTTATGGTGGAGGGAGAGACTCTTAGACGGGAATAGGAGGGAGAGGTTAAGAGGATGATGAAACAACAGTGGGGTGAGCAGGCTCTAACGTCTCAACAGTGGGTCTCTTCCCATTCATTGCCTTAGCGACACGAGCCTTAGAAGGTCATGGAGGCCAAGACATAGAGGACTCCCCATAGGAACCCTTCCCCTTACCATATTGAATGGGCCAAGGCACCATTGGTAATATGGGAAGTTCGAACGTCAGACGCTTGGGCTTTTGTGAAGCAGGAACCATTAGATTCTCCAACAAATTCCTTGGAGTAGAATCCAATGACGCCATAGTAGGGCAAGAGGAAGCGACAAGTGGGACAACAGTAGAAGGAGAGTGTTGGGCATGCTTCTCCTCTTCCCTTTTTTGAGAAAAGGTAGCTTTGTTGCCTGCCTTGAGACAAGCTCTATGCGAAAATGGCATAGGGAGGAGGGTATCTCACCTTAGGCGTTATGCCCCCATTCTTGTACCTCACATAGGTTTAGTATAAGAGGTCCATCCTAGGAGCAAGTAGATCAATGAGCGCAGTCCAAAAGTGATCTAGTGAGTAGCCCCCACACATAATCGACGATTTATAGGTGGTGTCGTGGACTACATGCATTGTACCCTCATGAAAAAGCATCAAACACATATGAACCACTGAGGGAACTGCATTCATAGCAACCAACTAGGGGATACCTAGTTTCACCTTGAAGAGCTCAGACCCTAGGATTATGTCAAAGAGTGCATTTACGTATTTAGGTCCAACTAAAACTAAAAAGGTGATGCAGTCGATGGGGGGTATATAAAGCCCATTGTGTGTACGGATGGTGCTCCTAGATTCATCATACCCATATTTGTGTAGGAAATTAATTAGCATAATCTCCTTAGTGATTATATTCACTCGACACGTAGGGTCAACAAGAACACCCATTATGGTATTTCCATTGATTCATGCAAGGATGTATAAGGGAGATGGTTCTCTGTTGTAGTTCATCAATAAGTCCCGTGAGGTGAAGGTTATGCCAGGGGATCCACTCGCAAGTTGCATAGATGGGATGGGTAGATGTAAAAAGGAGGTCATTATGTACTCTAGATAAAACTTTCATAGAACTTCCAAGGGTTTCACAACTAGACAGTGGCTCACTTAAGGTTTAGTTATGCGATGCTTATGGAACCTTCCAACAATGCGACTAGTGGTTGTAGGTTGGTTTACAAGGCTAGGTGCCTTGCAACACTCACACCCACAACACTCCTAGGATATGAGGAAAGGGTCTTTCAACACTGGTAAATGAAACCAAAATGTTTCACATCAGGTTCACCAAAATGTAGAGGGGGACCAACCACGCCAAGGCTCCAGGTCATGAAGAACCTAGGGCGAAGGGTTGCCCTAATCTACCTCAACCATGTAGGTGTTTCACTCAAGGATAGAGGATACAGAGTGCTCTCAAATGCTTTTGTCACTCTACCAACCCAAGAGATTTGATGGGGATAAACAAGTAGGCTTCTATTACCCAAACCGTACCTCAGACAACTCTCTACTTGAGGACAACAATGCAGGTTAGGGACGATAGAGCGATGTGTTGGCGTCTCTTTAGAGTGTCGATGTTTGGACTAGAAAGCACAAAAGTACAGTACAAAGAACAAAACCTACTAATTGTCTAGAAAATGGAGTTTAAAGTACTAAATGAAATGATAGCTAATAGAATAAGCAAAATATCTGGAAAAATGTAGGGGTGACAAAAGTAAAGGTGATAAAGATTAACTCACAAGGAGTCCAGTTCACTAGCAATCTCCATATGAATGTAGGCCTACATAGTTGTGGTCTATGTAGATGACATCATTCTTGGTGGTAGCAATGATGACATATGGAAGGAATTTTAGAAAGCAATATAGGATTAGTTTGAAATGTATATGCTAGGAGAATTATCCTTCTTTCTTGGGTTGTAGATTGTACAATTAGACAAAGGAATTTTTATTTCACAACAACAGTACATTAAGGAGATGCTAAGTAAGTTTAGGATGGAAGATCACAAACTGGTTGAAACACCTATGTTTATAGGATGCAAGTTAAGTAAAGATGATGAATCTGCTCCAGCAGATCATACCTTGTACAAATCGATGATTGGCAGTTTGTTGTATGTGACGAAATCCAAATCGGATATAATTTAGGTAGTTGGAATGGTTTCTAGATTTTCGGTGGCACCTAAAGAAACTCATGTTAAAGTATTGAAGAGGATATTCAAGTATTTGAAGGCTATTGAATATTTTGTACTATGGTATCCAAATAGTAAAATTTTAACTTTAACTACATACACAGATACAAATTGGGTATTGATGCATTGATGACTGGAAGAGCACAAGTGGAGGAGCATTCTTTCTTGGTGACAGTTTGGTGCCCTAGTTGGGCAAGAAACAAGAATCTATTTCTTTATCTACAGTAAAAGAAAAATATATTGCTGCAACATAATGCTACACTCAGGTGCTTTGGATGAAGCAAAATTTGAAGGAAATGAAGGTTAATTTTAATGAACCCATCTCTACTCTTTGTGCTAACACCAGTGCCATAAACATCTCAAAGAATACAATAATGAATTCAAGGACAAAACACATTTCAATCAACTATCATTTTCTAAGGGAGAAGGTTATAGAGGAGGTAAAGTTGAAGTATGTTGAGACAAAAGAGCAAGTAGAAAATATGTTCACAAAACCACTTTCTAAAGAGATATTTGAGTTTCCTTGATAGAAGTTGGGAGTTTTTACTCTCTCCTCTTAAATAAAGAGGAAGCACAGGTTGAGGGGGAGCTAGGTCTCCCTGCCGCAAGAAAGCTTGGTGGTCTTGTGGATTATTTTCAAAGGTAGAGAAGCATGGAATCAAGGGGAGTCCTCCTAAGAAACAATTTTTTAAAATGTGTAGGGTACCAAAAATGAATAAAGGAGTTTAGAAAGAAGTGTTTTTCTTGTAGTGTCGAAAAATGTCATCAGGGACATTTTCACACTTGTTTGGGCCCTCTTTTCAAAATTGAGCCTAATGTTGCCTTGATTTAGTGTTGTAATGTGGTTGACACATTCATATTAGGTCTTAGGCCCTTGTGAACAAATGAATTTGAATGGTACCTTGCTAAAGTCTTGTGAAGTGTTGTAACACACTTTCACACTTTTCTAAGGTTTTATTAATTAACTGAACCTTATAAACCTCTTTTTAATCAAAATAAATCTTAATCTCTCCTTATTTTAAAGTGTTGTAACACACTTTCACACTTTTTTAGGCTTGTCATTAATAATTGGGCTTTCTTATGCTTTAATTGGCCTTATTTTGCATCCACAAGCATCATTTATTGCATCTTTTTGAGGATAATCTGGACACAAATCAATAGCCAATCATAATTCAGGTGTTTCAGCTTGTGTGGCCTAGATTTAGTGATTTGGGACTCCTTCGTCACCTTAGGCGAATGGGTCTGTTTGGCCAAAAATCAAAATTAATTCAAATTTCTAGTGGGATTTTATCCTCCTAGATTTGATGTCGGCTTGTAGCATTCTAATTGGATGCAATTCATATTTTCAAAAAGATAACTTTTCGGCTTCCAAAAGTAATTCAACCGTGTCATGCAATATTATGTCGGCTAGGACCAAAGCTAGGTCGCACATATAACCACAGTTCTCGTAGAGCTATAAATTGATTATTAGGTCGACCATGATTAGCCTAATAACGAGATGCAATCAAAAAAGACGATGCCAACGCATCATCCAATCATATGAACATCTGAGAATACATATATATGCGCTTCTAATGATCATAAGCCTTTTCCCAAAACCTTAAACCACAATTATTACCAGAGAGAATATGTGGACTAAAATACTAGATCAAATACCAGAGGTAGTAAGCTTGTTCTGCACACCAGTTCAAGGTACCAGACCAACATGGTGACATCGATGACAACATAAGACTAATCTTATCCATACTTCCAACATTATTTACGAGCACACAATTTCTCCACTAAAGGAAGGAATTAATTTAATAATTAATTCTTTTATCTTGAACACATGTCTTCTATATCTCAAGTAAATATTTCATGCATAATTCTCTCTCTCACTTCACTCACCAAATTGATCTTCCACCTATTTTTTACTAACACTTTCTTTTAGTTTACTCACTTGATAGATCTGTTATCGCCTTGTTACTCACAAATTCTCTTAGTTACACCTCTTGAAACGAATTGATCAAATCACTTAACTATTCAATCAAAGCATGCAATTAGGACCTCACATGTGATCTGAACCATTCAAATCAAATCAATCTCAACCGTCGAATCTATGAGACTTCTATAAAATAAGCTTTTCAACTCTATTTTTGGTAACCACAATCTTTGAAGTTTTGCTATCAAGATACATACAAGCGAATATTGCATACTCATGATCTAAGGGCAATTGAAGCGATTTAAAGCAAAGTTGAGAAGAATAATGAAGATGAGTCAAGCAAGCATGGGAGTTACATGATACAATTTCTGATTTATTGAATTCCTTTATAGCATATGCACTTCATTATTGATTTGGGATCTTTAGCATAATCTAGGCAATTAGTGGTTGTTGCTATTTGTTATGTTGTTTCATTTATTTCTTGATTACAAGTGTCTCTGATAGGTTGGTGCCTACAAGCACATTAGGGGATTATTGTCTCTGGTAGGTTGGTGCCTACTTTAGTGTTTAAAATTCTTATAAATTTAAAGCATTGTGAGGCTGGATTTGGGTAGTAAATCCAAGAATTTATTCTCAGCATGGTTTTTCCATGTATATTTGGTGTTCTCGTTATGTTTTGTTTGTTAATGTGGGGTTTGTTGTGAAGAATCATATATGTTGATAACTCTAGCAAAAGTTATTTTTTTTGGAACTGTTTAGATCTACTTACTCACTCCCCTCTCAGTAGATTGTGTGACCTTCACTATGCGGCATTCATAGCTTTCCTTGCTCATTATCATTCATGGTAGTATACCATTTTGTGCAATCATACTTTCTATGTGGTAGTATCACAATAATATCTAGCATGGTTACCCTCACCTATATGCCAGGGGTAGAGATAGCTTGTTTTGTAGGTGTGTGTCCTCGAGGAACCTCTCTCTTCTTTCTCCCCCTCTTCTTCTCCTTAAAATGACATGTGCTCCTCTACATAACACACATTAGTCTAAGGGGGGCTATCATATCTTCTTTTTAAATTTTTTTTTCTTAAAAAATATGTCTTGATGTCTTATGATCTTGTTCTCTAGCTTGGGGTCATCTTGACTAGAATTTTATTTTATCTTGATCTTGTCGTCTTGCTTGGGGGCAACCAAACTAGAATTTCCTTTTTTGTGACTATCTTGCAATGTAGTTTGCAACAACAATAGGCCTTTTCGCTTGTCATATGGTCCTTAGCATGTAGCATAGCTTGCTAGCTATACCTATCAATGCTATCTTTTCATTTGATTAGATTTATGATATCAATTTTCTCTTTTTCTCCCAACGTGTTTCTTTGCAGCTCACATTTTTATGGTGAATTTGCAGTCAAGTGTATTGGATAGAAGACTTGTGTCCTCTTCATTTCTTGGCTCAACTTTACAATTATATATTTTGGATCGAAGACTTGCATCTTCTTCATCTTGAGTGTATGCTCTTTCTCTCTCTTTTTCTCTTCGATGTTGGTTGCTTCCCTATCTTTTGGATGCATTCCTCCCTTGAAGCAATCAATCCTTACATTCTTCTCTCTATTTAAGAATTCTTCTATATGTGTTATTTCATGTTATTTTTTGAACAGCATATAGTACTCGGACAACCTCCCACATTGAGGTCTCTTTTACTTTGTTGATTCAAATCTTGTTAGTTTGTTTATGTGCCTTTGTGTATGTGTTGTCCATGCATATGTTATAACCCCATGATTTGGTAGCTTTTTATGTCCTAACCTTGTCGACTTTGGTGCAAGAGCACCAAGTTGCTTTCAAGCCTCCATGAGGCCATTTGTAAATAATTTATCTATTTTATGTATTGGGTCCTATAATAAGGTTTATCAAACCATTTTATAGGTGTTTGAATCTTAGGAAGTCATTTGTCAAATAATGTTTAAAATTGTTCCATATTGTAAAAATTGTAAAAGTTGCTCAAAAAAGTTGTCAAGCAACTTGTTAAAAGTGTCATTAAAGTGTTTTGTCAACAAACTAACTAAAAGGTGGTTGAAAATAGTTAGTTTTGGTTGTAAATGTATAAGTACACCCTCCAAAACTCGAATTGGAGGGGTTGGAGACATTATTTTGGAGTTTGATGAATGACAACCTCAAGTTTGGTGTTCACTTTTTGATTTCTACATTGTTTTCAAGTTGAAGTTGTGATTTGTACGGACTGGTATGGATTCAAATAATAGAGTATCATATATGGATGGAAAAGGTCTCTATTTCTAGTTTTCAATTCTTTTTGTCTCATTGAATTTTATTGAGTTTTGTGAAAGATATGATTATTTTGGTGAGGGCAGGTTTGAACACTGCCTAGGGTTTGCAGTTTTGGGAGAAATGCAATAACTTTAGTTTCGACCATTGGATCTTCATAAAAATTGGAAGAAAGGTCTGTAATTATGTTATCCTAAATCTCACTGAAGGGATTGGCTTAAGTATTTGTTTTATGGAAGTTATTAATGACTGTTCATTGCATTAAATTGTGGGCTACCATGGTTATGTTTCTGATGTGGTCTAGACTACACTTAATAATTCTTTGAGATGAATAATTTTATGAAAGTTGTGAAGTAAATGCAATGTTGAGTTGTGAATCCTTTTTGCTCTGGATCAGACTTCTGCAGATCTTTCCTATTCAATGTATTTGTTTTGTAGGTCTTCACCCTGAGGGTATGCTTCCTTTGTTTGAAGAGCCATATGCTTCCTCTACAGTATCCGTTTGGCAACTTGATGTTGTAGATTTCCTTTAGCGTGCATATTCATGTAAATTCATAAGCTCACTAAAGTGGGGGAAAACATAGTATCAAAGATTGCATACCCTTTCAATTTCACCTATGCTTTTGTATACACTTTAGTGTCCATTCTCTTATTATTTATGTAGGCTCATCTTAGCCTTTGCATTAGCCTTTTTCCCTCTCAAGATGCTCAAGACTCTTTTTTAGTAGCTACATTTAAGTGTTAGTTTTTTATTAACCTTGTGTTTTCCTCATTTCCTATCGTCTTTGAGCATAATTTTTTTGGACACTAGCATGCCACCTAGACATCCACGCACTACACTAGCATCCCACGATATTTTAAGTTTCAAACAACTATTTCTAAACATTTTTCCACTTGTCACCTACCTTGGTAGAAACGACTCGAGACACCTTGTAAGGGCTCAACAAAAAAATTTCTCTCCTCTTCTCTCTTTAAATTCTCTCTTTTTACTTATCTTGATCTCTCTGTCTTTTCTCTCTTGCTCTCTTGATCTCTTTTGGACAAATTCTCTCTTCTCTTTCTCTTGCTCTCTTTCTTGCATAGCTCTCTATAGCTTGCTATAGCAGTCTCAAGTTCTCACAACACTCTTTGCAACTCTCTTGGATCTCATAGTTTTCTCTTTCTTTCTCTCTCTCCTTGGCTTCCTCAAGCCTTGCCTATATTTATTTGTCTTATGTCTTTGAGCATCTTAAGATTTATCACATCCATTGTCTATGCATTTATCTTCTTGTCTATTTATATTTCTATCTATTTGTCTATTTGGATGTCCATGGAGGTGGAAACATTGAAATGGGGGTTTGATTGAGGCAAGCCCCTAAACATCCCGAACATTTTCTCTTGGTCTTATGTGTGCAAGTAATGAAGAAATTTATTTGTTGGAGGCTTCATTGCTTGGTTGGTTGTGAGTTCTTTCTTTCTCTTCCTTCATTTTATCATCTTCATTAAATTTAATCTATATTTTGTTTAGTTCTATTTAATTTAGTACTATTATTTTCCCATATTTCAAGAGTTCTTAGCAATCATAATAGAAGTAGTCATTTTTCTATTTTTATGACATTCTCAATTTTCGGTCTGTACGAGACACCAACGCGTTGTAGGGATGCTCATGTTGCACACTATTGTTCTTGGCTCGCATTGTTGTCCTTGGTTGAGAGCTTGTGAATTTTTCCAAAAGACCTCTGTGATTTACTCTTTCTATTTCTCAAACTCTCACCATTTTATTCTGTCACCTGAGCTTTGTTCCTTGAGGTAGTTGAGGACCCTTGAAGATTATACTTGTCTTGAGACTCGAGGGTAGAAAATTTACTCCTCTATAGGTATGTCTCGACAACATCACCGGTCATGTAAAAAAGTTTACCTGGAGTACTGCAACTTATAGGGGGCTACCCGTTTTCTGCGTTAAAAAAAAAACTTTAAGCCAAGTTTTCAAGATTGGATTTGGTTCATTCTTTATCTGAAGGAAGAAAACCCTTTTGACAATCAGTTTCATGGATAAAAAATCATCTAAGTAGTTGTATTTATATGCATTTATTTGTTTCCCACAAAATTAATTATGAAAAGCCAACAAATAAATTTAAATTAATAAATATAAAAATACCAACAATAAAATATTTAAATTTGGGCCAAAATAGGCTGGTCAAGGGAGTGGGCGCCCTAGACCAGACCTAGTTTGGGGCTTTTGATGTTAAATGAATATTTAATATTAATTCCCATTTTATCTTAGTTTTCAAAAAATGACCATAAATGAGCAAATTATAAGCACAATTAGGTCAAGACACATAAGGAGAAGCTAACCCTAGTGTGAAATTGTCAAGGGTGATAATTTATAATGCTACATTTAGCCACCACTTTAGTGAGAGTATGAACTTATGCTCATACTCATACTAAAGTAAGGATAAGCCAAAATGGGTTCATCTATCAAAACATTGAAATGTCAGGATAACACTAAATCTAGGTGATGCCCTATCCCCTAGGCTCAAAATCCTACTAAATAACAATGAGAATATAAAGGAAAGCACTTACATAAGACACAATGTGGTAAGAGACATAACTAGACACAAATCATAAACAATAAAAACACAAAGCCAATATAAAGAAAATAAGAAGCATACAAGAAGACACACATGATATACACAAAGCATAAACAAAGTAAATAGAAAGCAATAAAGAAAATACATCAAATATGTGAGGAAAATACACATAAAAATAATGAAAACACAATCATGAAACCCAAAGCCCGAGATTATTATGCTAAAAATGATTTGAGTCAGTAAGGTAAAGAGACCTTAGTCTAAAAATTTGTCTTCATACCCAAAATCATCCATCAAAAAATGTTAGGAATCATAGTGCTCTCATAGGACTAGCAAGTTGTGTTATATTAGATCACTCATGAGCTACATAGATCTACTGGCTAGAAAGTTGTGTAATGCTAGGTGTCCATACAATATGATGGGTTTCACAACGCTAGAAAGTTGTGTTATGGACATGGATAAGATTCATAGTAGTGCATTTCCCCCACATTGATGAGATATGATTTCACATACAAATGTGCCCCCATGAACGGTAATGAGTATCCTAGGGTGCTACAAATGCTAGATGATGAGGGGAAATGTGATAATAACTAATATATTGTCTTATCACATTCAAAATGATTCTCATTTGAGTATATTTCCATGATGCCATATTGCTAAAATATTTCTTATATTTTTATTTTTAAAGAACACCACTCATCAATAGAATGCCAAATCATTTGATGATATGCACAAAAGGATAAATTTTGTCCTTTTTCTTTAGTATAGTTTCTTTTATGCGAGGATGAGAGTGTGATTATGCCCCATCTCAAGGAAGTACATAATATATTTTCTATTTCAAATATGGGATGTAGAATGGGAAGCAAGACTTTTCTTTGTGAACAATAATGTGGTGGTGGTGGTGTAGAGACTGTAATGAATGTCTCATGCAAAGGTTGGAGAGATGATTGTGATAACCTATTCCTATTGCGCAAAGGTGTGTTGTTGGTTCTAGGGGAGTTTTAATTATGCATTAATTATTTGCATCAAAACCTTGATTAGCCAAGATCCTAAGTCTATGGCCATAATGTGTCTTCAAATAAAAGGGTATATTATTAGTTCTGCTCATATGATATGGATGAGCACTTTGTGGTAAGGATGTGTAATTATTGGTATGGGAAGAAAACTATCATGAGTTCAAAGAGAATTATTTTTACGTATACATGATAGACGAGGAATGAATTGTAAAGAGTCTCTTTGTGAGAGGAAGAAAGTAAGTCAATTGATGGAATTATAGGTCTAGTGTATTCTTGGCAGAGGTGAGGCATGTAATTTATGTGAAATGGATTGTAGCTTGTAGGTAATATGGGTTCTTCACACATAAGTGTTATATTTTCAAGAGGATTGTTTGATTGGAGGGTAGGTGTGGTAGTGTTTAGGAAGCTTTCAATGATTTCTTCTTCTTGCACCATGATATCCTTTTTAGGAGGAGATACATTGGGAGAAGAGAGAACATGGGCTTCATCCTTTGTTGGAGGAATAGTACATAAGGAGCAAAATGAAACATCAACCAAGGATTTCAAAGAAGATATTACCTTTCCAAAACACAAACATTTTGAAAGTTATTTTAAAACGAAAATAATTATAAACGTTGAACAAAAAATGACTATTATAGAGCAATTCAATAGAAACTTACAAGTAAATCTGGACAAAAATTTGAGAGAGAATACTGTAATTGAAATTTGGTAAAATACAACCTAGACATGGAAGTGTGCACCCTAGGTCAGGAGTGTAGGCTTTAAAAAAAAATTAAAATCAAATATGTAGCACTATGTTTAATGACCAATTTTTTTTGTAGGTTTAGGTTTGAGAGTAAACATATTTATGTGAATGCATGAAAACCTAAATTTCTCTATGTGAATCATATGTATGCATTAAATATATTTTGTGTTTTAAAGCAATGACTTATATCCCAAATGATAATTTTTTAAATTTAAAATGTTATAACTAATTTATGTAGAAAATAATACTTCTTAAACTTTTGAAATGGAAAACCATATGCAAATTTTTAATTTTTTCAATGTTTTTCCCTAAAATGTGCATACAATTTGACTAATGAAAACAACTTAAGGTTGTACTTAGATTTTGAAATAAAAGCTATATGATTTCGAAAGCTTAGAAAATGGAAAAAAAGTACCGGGTTCACCAAAATGTTATGGGGAAAAAGGTGATCTAGGGTCTAAATAACACTTATCCCATAAAATCATGAGGGACACAAAAATGATCATAAAAGACCATTTGGTTCTTATCGTCAATGGAAGAGCCAAAATGGTTGATTAGGGTTTTGGTCCCTTTTGTGGTAGTAGGGTTGGATATGATTTAGAAGTGATGTGTGTGATGTAATAGAAAATTAGGCTAATGATGTACCTATAAAAAATTGATGAAGTTACATAGATTTGTAGAGCTAAAAAACATAAATATATTATAAGGAAGCATAATGCAGAGACACAAGAACATGAGAGATTTTCTCATGTGGTTTTCTCCTTTTCTTTAGTTATGAGAGATTTCATTTATTGGTACATGGGTACCTCATCAACACTTGTATTTGGGATCCATCCATGCATCCATCATTGCATTCTACATCAGGGTTTTATAGCTTCTCCCTAAGTTGATCTTAAGGGGGGTGTTGGAGTAATCAGGATAATCACTTGATAATTAATTAATTATTAAGTCCCTTATTACTTTATTCACTTAAGCTAAACTGATGAGTTCTTTTTTTATTATTAGATTGGGCTAATTATAGGTGTAGTTGTCTCATTGCATGAGATTAAGATACTTGTCATAATCTAATGCTATCCTCATCTAGGGTTTTCTTAATTTTGCTTTTATAAGCATGCACATTCATTGTAATCATCAATTCACATTTATTCATTCAATATAGAAGGCACATCAGATTTTTTTTTTGATCAATTAATCTCTCTCAAGGTTGCATAGCAAAATCATTTCTTTGATTTCTTGTTTGTGATAGGCGTTTTGATTGTAGAGGATCATTAGGAGTTGTGGGGTTCACTATCATCTCCAACATGGTATTAGAGCACCAAATCTATGACTTTTTGTTTGAATTTTGAGAAATCCAGCCTTGGGAGAAAAATTGGCTCATCCTAAGGCAAAGCAGGCATCACCATTGTGTCTGGAATAGCCAAAAACCTTAAGAACGACTATCTTTTTGTTTAAATCTGAGTAGTTGCAAAAAAGTATTTTTTTTTAGGAGCAAGACTGTAGATATCCATATAGTATGTTGCCATTAAAGCTATGCACATGTAGGTATGATTAGGGTTTATAATTTTTCATTTTTAAATTTTCTCCATTGATAAAAAAAATTCCAAGTTTTTCAATTTTTTTTACCTCCAATAAAAAAAATAGAAAAGCAAAAGATCTTTAAAAAAAATTATTCCAAATTTTAATTAATTTTTTCTAGAATAAAAAAGCAAAAAGAATATTAAAAACAAGGGGTACATAGTACCCTGCTCCTACACATGTAGGAGGTCTACCATGCGGGCTCCACATTGGCATGACGATGACTTTATAGAGTCAGTTGGTGGCTATTAATAGCCACTCAACGGCTTAAAACTTTTCGGTGGTGGATTTTATCAATTCCTTGGTGGATTTTCTACTACCAAAATCTTCTCAGATTCCCTAGCATCAAGAAAAATCCAATGCTTAGACAAAAAAAATCCGGTGACAAAGTCCCAATGACCTACATACAAAGCAGATTCTACCCACTAGCAAGAATATTCCAGCGAGTCTAGTTTTCAAGTGACCGTTTCTTTTTATGGCTAGTGAGGGAATATTCCTTATATATGCACTAACATTAGCATGATGTCAAGCTGATGCCAGCCATACGACTGACCCTCCAAGCCCCCCTCCTAGCCTTTATTTGCCTCAAAGGAGTGATTTTTTCTTTTTGGCATAACTTGGGCATATGGTGTCAAAACTAGGAAAACAAGATATCATAAAAAAACTAGTTTCATCTACTTTCCAGTGGTGCAGGTCTTGTTATCATATTTGGCTCATGGTTCATGTTATTCTCAGTCAAAGTTACATATTCATTTTTCACTTCCGAGCTTATAACCCTTTTCCTATTACTCCAATTTTCACTATTCAAGCGGGGTGGGGAAAGTATTTCAGAGCTCTTTAGATCCATTCATGCACTTTTTTCAGAATCTTCTTGAGGTACATTTTATGCAAATTTTGTAATTTCACATTTTTGTCAATTACTTGGATGTCTTGGCACCTAGAAAGGATCTGTTTACATTGGATGACATAATTTGATTTGCTTTATATGTACAAAGGTTATTAGTCTTTGATTTTTTCATTTGCGGAATTATCATGGGTTTTTTCTATTCATCCTTTTGTGATCAAGTTGGAAAAGGATAACTATGAGTCTTGGTGAAATGACATCCTAACACATCTTAGGTGGATTTATCTTTTTCCTTATCTATATGGAATCATACCTACACCAAACACACCGGGGAGTTTATCAACATAGAGGATTAATAGTGATCATGTAGTAGCGGTTATATGTTCTAGTATTGAACTTGACACTATGTGTGCTATATCTGACATTAAAGGTCCCCACACAATTTATACTCGACTTTGGGAGATCCATGGAGACCCTCATATCTCTCCATACCCAAAGGATCCTATTGTAGATTGTATTATCCCTCTTGTAGATACAGATTCCATACCTTTTGATGATGGTACTTTAGAGGAGCTTGAGTATATCATAGGTCTTACATGTTCTAATGGTTCAAAGACTTGTCTTCATGTTCCCACTATTCAAATCGAGACTTCATCACCATCTTCTATTGTTTTAATCAGTTTGACATTTCCACATCCTTGGCCCTTATTGATTCAGTTTCGCAGGACATACATCTTCCAAACAAAGCTACTTAGGATTTGTATATTGTAGACATTTCATGCTTGTTTGTAGAGTCCTATATTTCATATTTGGAGTATTACTTTCTGGACATTCATCTCCTCTTTGTTGATACTGATGCAGGAGCATCCTTGGTTCTTGGCAATCTTGCATCAACCAAAAATATTTTCATTCAATTTTGTTCTCGTTCAATTCTTTTCAGTTCAAGCTGGAAGATTCGGTATTTCATCATACTTTCTCACCAGACCCTATGGATCTATTTTTTTATCTTGGAAATGTTCATTTTCCTTATTCCAAGTTTTTAGCGTGATTGGATATTTTTCTGAAAAGTTATCACTTTCAGATTAAGTGACAGTTTTTGGAACTGGCCCCAAAATAATTTCAAACCTAGCGGCTAGTTTGATTGCTTGTGGATCTTTCCCGTAACTTGAGGATCCTTGTGAGGTGTTTCAAATTGTTCCTTGGAGTGTCTCCCAGCTTAATTTTGGGTCCACACTTCATCTTATACACCCGCCGAGGAGAAATTCAAATTTGAGGCTGACCTATTCATGCACATGTTACGTTTCCTTCATCGGAGAGTGTAATGATCTTTGACCGACACAGATGTTTCTAGATCTTAGATGAGATATAAATCATTGTAATAGATCATTAGGATAGCAATTAAGATGAATATAGAATTCAATCTGTAAGATTTTCGCTCGCATTAAGGAGCATGCGGTAATATTGTATTTTGAGCATGTTTTAATAGGCCTGTGAGCCCGATCTGTAAGCCCAGATGTTGCCGGCTGATTGTAATCCAAATTTTTGTTAATGAGAATGTTTGAATTTATATTTTCCTTCATATTTTGTGTTGCTTCTGTTGTGCGACTCTTGCTGCACGGTCTAGATTGTTCTCTTTGAGGACCCTCCTACCGTGACTGCACCAAATTGGTATCAAAGAGAGGTTTGTTCTGTGCGAGATCGTGAGAGTTTGTGAAGTTTTGTTGAAGATTCATTGTGGGGTGGTAGACTTAGGATCTGACCCACAACTATAGAGGACTTGTGTAAAGATGGTGGGAAGATGAAATGGTAGAGGAAACGGAGCACGTGGAAATGCAGACCCAACTATAATGGAGATGTTGAGGGGAATTGCTGCTAGATTAGATGCAGTGAAAACATCCCAAAGGAGAGGTCGACCAATTGGTGTTGTGAGTGATGAAGAGATAGAAGAACAGGAAGAAGAGGAAAGGGAAAATCAACCTAGTCTTGATCAGGGAGAAGAGAGGTTCATAAGAGCCCTAATCGGAGTAAATACTAAACCACATTTCAATCCACCAAACTATATTGGTAAGTTGGATTCATTTGAATTGCTTGATTGGATAACAAAGATGGAAAAGTACTTTGATTTTGAAGGTACCGCCAAAGACAAGAAGGTGAAATTTTCTTGTACAAAGTTGAGAGGAAATGCATCCCTTTGGTGGGAAAATTTGTAGACACATAGGAAAAGAAGAGGAAATGAGAAGATAAAATCATGGGATCAGATGGTGAATAAGTTGAAGACCAAGTTTATGCATGCAGACTATCAGATCAGTTTGTTTCGAAAGTTGCAGAATTTGAAGCAGAGAGAATCAAGTGTGACAGAGTATACTGAAGAGTTCTACGAATTGAATATCGGATCCAAACATTCGAAGGATGAGATTGAGAAAGTAGCTAGATATGTGAATGCTTTGAAGTCATCTATATAGGATGAGATTAGTTTGATCAATTTGTTAAGTGTGGAAGAGGCATATCAATGTGCCCTAAATGCATAAGAGAAGTTGAATAAAAGACATGAGCAGAGACAGAGAGGAAGAGGTGAAAGATTTCAGAGAGGACGAATTTTTACTAGAGGTGGAAGAGGATCTTTTGTAGATTCGAATAAAGATAAGGAATTCAGTAAGAATAATAATAAACACTGTAGAGATGATGGAAACTCTTACCGAAGAGAAGGATATGGTGGTTACCAGAATGAGGGTTATAGAAAAGATGATAGAGGATAGGAGAAAAGATTATTCAGAGGAACTTGTTTTAAGTGTGGTGGAGAAGGACATAGAGAATTTGAATGTAATTAGGGAGAGACAAGTGGAAAGACAAAGAATAGTAGAAGGACAACCTTTGATGAGGAGGAACATGTCGGATCATCTAATAAACCAGAAGAGGGAGAAGTGTTGGTGAATAGAAGAGTATTGTGCCAAAATGAGATGGAGCTGGAATCGTTGCAGAGAAAGAACTTGTTCCGAACCAAATGCAAGGTAGCTGGTAAATGTTGCAAATTGATTATTGACAGTGGAAGTTCCGAGAACCTAGTGTCTGAAGAAATGGTGAAAAAATGAAGTTGGAAAGATTGAAACACCCGAAGCCCTATCAGATAGCATGGATTCAACATGAGCATAAGATACTGGTAAGTGAACAATGTTTGGTGAAACTAAAGATAGAAAATTATCATGATGAAGTTTTGTGTGATATCATGCCTATGGATGTATGCCATGTTTTGTTGGGAAGGCCCTGGCAGTATGCTATTCATGATGAAAAGAAGAACACATATACCATTCTTGCTAATGGGATGAAGCAAACTTTGTTGCCATTGGAGGATGTTCCAAAAATTGAGGTTTGTACAAATGCTAGGGTTTGTCTGGTTGATGGAACAATATTTCTAGATGGACTAAGACATGAGAACATGTGCTATGCCTTGGTTCTTAAGAAGGACGAAAACTTGAAACATTTAGAAAAAAGAACCAGAGGAGATAAAAGGAGTTGTTGGAAAAATATGAAGCTATCATCTCAGATAATGTACTTGATAGATTACCACCTGTGAGGAGTATTAGTCATCGTATGGATTTGATTCTTGGAGCTAGTTTTCCTAATAAGGCAACACACCATATGACATTTGTAGAGAATGAAGAATTGAATAGACAAGTGCAAGAGTTGTTGAGGAAGGGTTTGATCAGAGAAAGATTAAGTCCTTGTGCAGTACCTGTTGTGCTAGCACTTAAGAAGGATGGAGAATGGAGGATGTGTACAGACTCTAGAGCCATAAACAAAACAATAGTGAAGTATAGATTTTCTTTGCCCCAGATGGATGACATTATGGATTGTCTGAGTGGAGCTAAATACTTTACAAAGATAGATTTGAAGAGTGGATATCATCATATCGGAATCAGAGAAGGGGATGAGTGGAAGACAACATTCAAGACAAACGAAAGCTTGTACAAGTGGTTGGTGATACCTTTTCGACTAAAACATTCACTAAGTACTTTCATGAGGATGATGAATGAGGTATTGAAGAAATTCTTGCGTAAGTTTGTGATTGTCGATTTGAATGACATCTCTATTTTCAGTAAAACTAGAGAAGAAAATTTGTAGCATATAAGACAAGTTTTGCAGAGGTTCAGAGAAGGGCAGTTGTTGGTAAATATTAAGAAGTGTAGTTTCATGAAGGAAGAGTTGGTATATCTGGGATTTGTGATATCTGTGTATGGATTGAAGATGGATCCTAAGAAGGTAAGAGAAATTGTTGATTGGCCTACATCGGAAAGCATTGGAGAGGTAAGATCATTTCATGGATTGGCTAGTTTCTAGCGAAAGTTCATTAGGAATTTCAGTTCTATTTGTAGTCCTATGACAAAAACAATGAGAGGAGATAAGAAGGATTTTAGGTGGACATCTGTAGCAGACCGAAGTTTTGAATTATTGAAACAAAAGGTGATTGAGTAGCTTGTGTTGGCTTTACCAGACTTTAATAAGGTACTTCAGGTAGACTGTGATGCAAGTGGAAATGAAATTGGAGCAGTATTAAGTCAAGAAGGAAGACCAGTAGCTTATTTCAGTAAGAAATTGAATGATGCAAGGATAAGGTATTCAATGTATGACCAGGAGTTTTATGCCATAGTTCAAGCCTTGAAGAAATGTAGACATTACTTGTTTCCTAAGGATTTTGTGCTGTATATAAATCATTAGGCATTATAGTATTTGAACAGTCAAGGTAAGTTGAACCAGAGACACATGAGATGAGTGGACTTCTTGCAAATTTATACTTTTTTTTGATACATAGGAGTGGAAAGTCAAATAGAGTTGTTGATGCTTTGAGTAGGAAAAGGAATTTACTAGAAGAAATGAGAATGGAGGTATTAGGCTTTTATGAGTTGAAGAACTTGTATGAGGATGATCCGGATTTTGCGGAACCTTGGAGAACTTGTAAAGAACCAGTCTTGGAGGATAGGAGTCAGTGGTTGGATTATTTCATTTATGAGGATATGTTGTTAAGAGGGAATCGGTTGTGTATACCTCGGATTTCAATGATGGATATCTTGGTGAAAGAAAAACAAGTGGGGGATTGACAGGACACTTTGGAATTGATAAGACAGTAGCATTGGTAAGTGAGAATTAGTTTTGGCCACAAATTCATAAGGATGTTAGTAAATTTGTGTAGAGTTGTAGAGTTTGTCAAGTTGCAGAAGGGAGTATTCAAAATGTTGGATTGTATAAACCTTTGACAGTTCCAAAGAGACCTTGGGATGATATCAACATGGATTTCATACTTGGTTCTCCGAAGAAACAAAGAAGTAATGATTCGATATTTGTGGTGGTGGACATATTTTCTAAGGTGTCACATTTCATACCTTGTAAGAAGACAATAGATGCAGTACATGTATCAAACCTATTTTTCAAGGAAGTGGTTCGATTGTATGGATTACGTAGGAGTATTATTTCCGATAGGGATACAAAGTTTGTTGATTACTTTTGGAGGACACTTTGGAAGAAGTTAAAGATGGATTTAAAGTTCAGTTCTACTTTTCACCCACAGACGGATGGATAAACAAAGGTAGTAAAGAGGAGTTTGGGGAATTTGCTGAGATGTTTGGTCAGAGAGTGGATCGGAAGTTGGGACTTAGTCCTTGCACAAGAAAAGTTTGTTTACAATAATTTAGTAAATAGGAGTACCAGAAAGACACCTTTTGAGATTGTTACTGGAGTTCATCCTAGAGGTATATCAGAATTGCGAGACATCATTAGGGAAGATAAAAGGAGTGCAAAAGCAAAGGAATTTGTAGAACATATGAAGAAAGTCCATACTCAAGTAAAGTAGCAGTTGGAAGATATGAAATAGAAGTATAAAGAGCAAGCGAATGAAAATAGGAGACATAAGGAGTTCGATGTTGGAGATGAAGTGATGGTGTATTTGAGGAAGGAAATATTTCCAATTGGCACATATAATAAGCTCAAGATGAGGAAGTTTGGACCTTGTAAGATTGTGAAGAAATATGATTTAGGAAATGAATATGAAGTAGAGTTACCAGATGAACATTGTAGATCTACATTAGTACCAAAAAGCAAAATTCGGTGAAGATTGTAAAGAAAAATTGGAAAAATAGTTTTCTAAACAACAATCAGATGAGAAAAAAGAGATTTTGGATGCTAGAGATTGGAGGAAAATGCGTGGAAGACAGTACAAGAAATATCTTGTGAAGTGGAAGGGCTGACCAGTAGAGGATTCTTCTTGGATTTCTTAGGCTGAGGTAGATTGTATTGGTTTTCCTCTAGCCCCAACAACGTGAGGGACTTACTTTTCAAATAACCCCAGATGTTTGATGCAGGAGCATCCTTGGTTCTTGGCAATCTTGCATCAACCAAAAATATTTTCATTCAGTTTTGTTCTTGTTCAGTTCTTTTTAATTCAAGTTGGTAGATTCGGTATTTCATCATATTTGCTCACTAGACCCTGTGGATCTATCTTTTCATTGTGGACATGTTCATTTTCCTTATTCCAAATTTTCAGCGCGATTGGATATTTTTCCGGCAAGTTATTGCTTTCAGATTAAGTGATAGTTTTTGGAACTGGCCTTAGAATAAATTGAAACCTAGCGGCTAGTTTGATCACTTGTGGATCTTTCCCGTAACTTATGGATCCTTGCAAGGTGTTTCAAATTGTTGTGTGGAGTGTCCCCAACCTTAATTTTGGGTCCACACTTCATCTTATGCACCTATCAAGGAGAAAATCAAGTTTGAGGCCGACCTATTCATGCACATGTTACGTTTCCTTCATCAAAGATTGTGATGATCTTTGGCTGATAGGGATGTTTCTATATCTCATATGAGATATGAATAATTGTAGTAGATCATTAGGATATCAATTAAGATGAATATAGAATTTGATTTGTAAGATTTTTTATTGCATTAAGGAGCATGTCAGAATACTATATTTTGAGTATGTTTTAACAAGCATGTGAGCCCGATTTGTAAGCCCAGATGTTGCCGTTCGATTGTAATCCAAATTTATGTTAATGAGAATGTTTGAATCTACATTTGCCTCCATATTCTATGTTGCTTTTGTTGTGTGACTCTTTCTGCATGGTCTAGATTGTTCTCTTTAAGGACCCTCCTACCGTGACTGCACCATATATCCACATCATCATTGTTTCCCCACTATCTTCATCGTCTTTGGATCTTTTTCTACATCAGTCTTCACAAGTTGCTAGACTAACATCATCACTTTCTGACATGTGGACACTTGAGCAGTTTTAGATACACACATTATTGGATTTGGATTTCGGCATCACCCATCTTTTTAGATTGTCTTCTCCAATCACTAGTGGATTTGTTTCTTCCTAAGGGGAGAAATGTTGTTTGCGGGTATTGGATCATATTTAATCTTTAGACATTCATCATTGGCATGTAGGAGCTCTTTCTTTATAGGGAGGATTCATATCCATATTTTCTCTCTCTAGTTGGGGGGACATATATTATACTTGTGTGACAAAAGTAGTCCTTGGGGAGTCACATTGAGTCCTCCGTCTATCCTTCTTTCACCAGTGCAGTGATATTTTTTCTCTTTTGGAGAGGAGTTTTTTCCATGTGGTTTTCTTATTTTCTCTAGTTATGATAGTTCATTTATTTATACATGGGTACCTCATCAAGACTTGTATCTAGGACCCATCCATGCATCTATAATTCCATTCTACATCAGGGTTTTATAACTTCTCCTCAAGTTGATCTTAAGGGGGGTTTTGGAATAATCAAGATAATCACTTGATAATTAATTAATCATCAATTAATTATTAAGTCCCTTATTACTTTATTCAATTAAGCTAAACTTAGGAGTAATATTTTTATTATTAGATTGGGATAATTATAGGTATAGTTGTCTCATTGCATGAGATTAAGGTACTTGTCACAATCTAGTTCAATCCTCATCTAGGATTTGCTTTATTTTTCTTTTATAAGCATGCATATTCATTGTAATCATCAATTCACATTTATTTATCAATACAAAAGGAATATGAAATGATTTTATGGATTGTAATATATAAAATTCTCACCCCAAGGGTTTTAGGACCTAGGGAAACAAGCTTTCTATGCTCCGCATTCAAAGATGCCCTAGAGATCTCAATCAAATGATGATAATGGGAGAAAGAGATCTACTAAAGGACTATCCTAGGGTATGTTTAGAGATTAATGAGGGGTTCACCTCCAAGCTAGGGCTTGGAGAAATGTATGACATGCAAGATCTAATGACAAAAACTAGTGATTCATGAAGCTTGAATAATTGGCCTATAAATGCAAATTAATCATAACAACAAACTGGAAAAGTATAGAGGAGTACCTGGAAACATGAGAGAGCTTGAATGGAGACTCAAAATGTTGAATAACCTAAAATTTAGGCCTATTGGGACTCATTCACCAAGCTGGAGGAATCACTCTCATATCGATGTTTTTGTATAGGAACAGGTTTTTGGAAAAAGGGTATCCGAAACTGCAAAAGTCTCAAAATTGACCTAAACTAGGACCCATTCACCAGAACTAGCGAATGAGTCTAGTTAGGGTTTTCTAGAGTTTCAAAGTCTGAATCTAGTTTTCAATGTATTCTCTTTTTGTTCCTCTTTGTTTCCAGATCTGAAACTTTGATTTTGGGGCTGTAGGTGACTTTTTAGTGAAGACAACAACCTTGTAAATGAGGGGACAGTTCCAACAACTTTTCTCAATCTTGTAACCTAATATTCAAAGGTCCTTCATACTCCAAGACACCTAGATCTATAATCACACAAAGAGAGAGAAAAAAAGTGTTGATTGTTAGGGAATATGGGTTTGCTTTGGTCAAACCTCGTTTAGGTAATTAAAGCAAATGATGAAATAATAAAACAAGGAAATGAAACATGAAACATGGGATATGAAACATGAACAATGATACCTTGAAAGATCCCTTGTAAATTATTTCTTCTAAATCTACAACTCAACTTGAAATGGCCATGAAGGATGTAGATCTTGACTTTGACAATATGTGTCGAACAATGGTTGATCTTGGATCTTAAATGCTACATCACAACACTAGCTCAATAACATGCTTGATGCTTGATTTCCTTGACATAATGATAGATCTTGTACTGCTACAACAATTGATGAATAATTCTGCCCTAGAATGCTTTTGTAAACACTTGAATGCTCTTGTGAACTCAAATTTGCTATATTAATGCTCTCACAAAAGTCTTAGGTGAAAATGAGTGAAAGAAAATTGTATTTATACTTAATTATGCAATAATTCTTGAAATTACAGCACTAAAAGCCGACATGAGATATAGGAGGATAAAATTCTGCCAAAAAATTGAATTAATTTTGATTTTGGGCCACACAGGACTCATTCGCCAAAGGTGGTGAATGAGTCCCATTAGGGATAATTTATGGGACCGAATTAAAAAATGCTTAGAAATGTGTGAAACCGGGATGAGGACCCAAAAACTTAGGTGGGACTCATTCACCCAAGGTGACGAATGAATCATAGATCACTAAATATGGGCCATACAACCTGAAAACACCTGAATTATGATTGGATGTTCATTTGTGTTAGGATTATCCTCAAAAAGATGCATTAAATGAGGCTTGTGGATGCAAAAGAAAGCCAATTAAAGCATAAGAAAGCCCAATTATTAATGATAGCCTTAGAAAAGTGTGAAAGTGTGTTACAACACTTTACAACACTTGAAATAAGGCATGATTAAGGTATATTTTGATTAAAAAGAGGTTTATTAGGTTCAGTTAATTGATAAAACTTTAGAAAAGTGTGAAAGTGTGTTACAACACTTCACAACTCTTTAGCAAGGTACCATTAGTTCACAAGAGCCCAAGACCTAATGCGAGCGTATTAAACAAATTACAACACTAATTCAAGGCATCCTTAAGCCCAATTTCATAGGGAGGGCCCAAACAAATGTGAAAATGTTACCGACGATATTTTTCGAGACTACATTTAGCCTCCACTTTAGTGAGAGGATGATTTTGCTTCAAACTCACACTAAAGTAGACATTCAAGAGGGGTCCAATTGTACCAATGTGGTTGACAGAGGATGACAAAGATCAAAGGAGGTGGCCAATCCCTCAGAATTCGAGATCGCTCATCAAACCAACATGAGCACAAAAAGACACACACACAAGGTGTATGATTTGTAACAAAAAAATATACAAAACCATATAATACGAAAGACATAAAGAAGAAAGAAAATAATAAGATAGGTGGATCCAACTTCGACAAAAATTTGCTCACTCTGGGGCCACAAAACTTTAGGTCATCTGCGGGGTGAGTATCCAAAATAAGCTCACTCTAGGGCCATGAAACTTCAGGTAGTTCGTGGGGTGAGTATCCAAAAGGGCTGAGACACACGACTGATATGTGTGCACAAAACGTGAGTGGCTAAGGGAATTCATGCCTTCGTTTGAGTCCCATACAACCATACCAAAGCTATAACTCCAGAGAACTTTTATAAGGCGCCACACAATAATCATCTTCAAACTTCATGAGGCAAACAAAACTTCGTATGTTTGGAGCTCATGAACAAATAATAAACTTCGAGCTTCGTGAGGCAAGAAAAACTTTGTATGTTTGGAGCTCATGAAAAAACAAGATGGCTCCATAGGCATGCAAGGTGTGTTATGCAAGGTGGCCATATAACCGATAGTGTAAGGTACATGCAAAGGGATTTTTCTTAGTTCATGCAAGGTGTCTTCTTAGGGAACATTGTGCCTAATATCTCCAAGAGAGGACGATTCAAAGAATAATCACTCTCGGAAGAAATCAAGCCCAATGACACCACCAAGAAAAGGATGCATCACAACTAGAAAGAAAATCGCACCATTAAACATGAGTGTTAATGTATGCCCCAACTTTAAAGCGGTTGGTAACACCATTACTATGAGAAATTTATTTAAAGTAGAAGAATACATGAGAGCTTACTCAGAAAGCCCCATGCCAAGTCATATGTTTCCAATAAGCTATGTCATGAATAAGTATGTCACATGCGAGTCAACTTAAGGCATATCCTCCACTTCCCAAGCTTACTCTTATATGAACATGAAAGGTGGTCAACAAGCCAAAAGAGATAATGACAAGTGACATACGAGAACAAGGCTTAGAAACTGCTTGCCCCCACTGAGTGGAGGACAAGGATGAGCTAAAATGACTAATGAAAAACATGCTAGAGTGAAACTCGGTATCAATTAGAGGAACTAGGTGCTTCAACACAAGGAAGAGCACCACGATCCTTGAGATGTTGAATTCAATTACTTAAAGACTTACATTCATTAGTAGCATGACGATGAACTCTATGATAGACACAAAATGAATTCTTGTAGTAAAATTTCTTTCGTTTTCTTAGAGGGAGGGATATCAAACGATCTTGGAGGAGTCTTGAAAAGATACTCTCTTGATTAGTGGTAGAAGATTTTCCTTTATTTTGTGACAAATTTATCTCTTGCTTAGCGCCAGATGTCATATTTACACAAGGCTCTTTAGATTGTGAGATTTTGTACTCTCCTTTACAACAGGGTGTAAAATCTATCGAATTTGACTCATTAGTTTTTTGTGTGATGGCATTAATGTTAAGCGAGGAATTCTCTATTTATTTCAAAGGATAACAATCAAGAACACTAGTGTCTATCAGTTCAAAATGCACTACTGTTAGAGTTGTCTTAGAAGAATCTTTTGTTGGAGTGTTGATATTAAGGGAAGACTTGCTTGATGGTTTGATTTATATCAAAGGACAATAACCAAGACCATTGGTTTCTTCTTGTGTGTTAGGCTCTATAGGGACACAAATACCTTGTTCTCGAGCACTACATCCTTTTCCACTATATCCTAGTTGTTTCATAAGTCCATAACCTCTTGTGTAAAGCTTTTTCATTTCTTTAGGATTTAGAGGTTGTTGATAGTCATTTTTATCAAAGTTTGTTGTGTATGTCTTTTCTTCTAAAGTGGTTGAGGTGGATGCTTTCGAAGGCTCTTCCAAATTTTGTGTTTACAATACTGCTTTTTCTTTTCCCTTTTCAAACTCTTTGTTTATGATCTTGTATTCTCCCATGAATGTTGGTTCAAATTTTAAGGAACACTAATCATCTTCTGATAGCTTTGTGATTTTCTCGATAAGTTTTTCTTTGTATGTCTGCATGGGTTCTGCTTGTGTAGTTGGTATTAATATTTTCAAAGGATTTTCCTTGCTTTTCTCAATGCTCACACAACTGTTTGGGTAAGGGCCAACTTCAAGTGTGTATACTTTTTTGTTGTAAATATACTTCATTTTATGATGAAGAGTAGAAGGAAATCAATTTATTGCATGAATCCATGGTCTTCATAAAAGGAGTTTATATGAAAGATCATGAGGCATAACATGGATCCATGTTTCTAATGTGGCTTATCTAGTTGTAATAGGCAAAGTGATCACACCAAGTGGTTGTTTTCCCACATTATCAAATCCCTTGATAGATAAAGATTCAAGCTGAAATTTTGTTTTTTCCACACCAAGCTTATCTAAAAGAGATACACTACACACATTAAGGGAAAATCCATTGTCAATGAGGGTTATTTTTATCCCCATTTTATTATGTTTAGCTATTATCATAAAAATGTCATTATGTTTTTGCAACTCCAAAGGAGGGAGCTCACTTTGGTGGAAAATAATGTCAACATTTATTCCTTGAATTAGGGCTGCTATATCATTCAATTGTGCATTAGAAGGGATAGGAACTTGTTGTAAAGCACTTTGAATCATGCTATGTTAATGACGGGAGGCTTGAATAAGGTCCCACAATGATATCTTAGCAGGAGTATTCTTTAGTTGTTCAACAAGGTTGTACTCCTTTCCACCTTGTGAAGGCAAACAAGGAGGACCTGGTAATATGGGTTTAGGTGATGGGATGGATGTTGAAGGTGTTTTTCTTGGTTGCAAATTGTTTCTAGTGTTATATGTATGAGCAACGGTGTTCGTCTTAGGTGGGTAAAGGATAAGTTCAGGTTTCTTTCGAGTTTGTGGTTTGTGTGAAGGTGGATAAATAATTAGGGGATTCTCAGTATGTCCCACAAGGTATGCATGAGGTTCATTAATCAAGGGGGATCTATTGGACACTTTTACATTTATAACCTCAATGATCTTGGTTTGATGTATTTCTAATAAAAGTCAATCTAGCATCATCTTTTAACCATCACCTGAAGAAGCCGGATTATTGTTGCTAATGTTGTCATTTCTTTCCACCATGATATCCCCCCTAGAAGGAGAATTTTTAGGAGAACTACAAACTAGATGTTCATTACATTCAAAGGTTGGTTCTTCTAAGATGACTTCATCGCAAGTAGGGGAATGATCGATGGTTGGATTTTCTTGCTTGTCAATGATGGTTTTTCCTTTTTCAATAATATTTTCTCTAGGGGAATAGAGGAAGTCAAGATTCCCATGACTTTCACCGATTGTATTTTCTAACATCAAAGTATTTTCTTCACAACTATGATAGATACTAGGAGAAGAACAAATGTGATTGTCATGATCATTTATAATTTCATTCCTTTGTTCCCTAATGTCTTCCAAAATAGGATAGGTAGGGGAATGATCATAGAGAGGGTTGTTATAGACCTTAAAGGTTTGATTGTTCAACACCAACATATCCTCCTCACATTCAATTTCATCCTCCAAAATATTATCACAAGAGGGGAAAGTGTTGGGAGGTGAATGTAGACTAGTTGAAGTGTTATGTATGTAGGTTTCCGTGTCACCAAAAAGTGTAGCATTTGACACTTTTGTACTCATTTGGGCCTTTCCCTTGGATTTTGGCCTTGTTTTTCCTTGATTTGGTCTTGAACACTTGCAATTCAACAACAATCTAACAATGTTTTACAAAGGTGTTGCGAGATGTTGTAACACATCTTCCCACTTTTTAAAGACCCTTTCAACATAATTCACCTAAACAACCCCTCTTTACCCCTTTCCAATCCTTGTGACATAGTGTTGTAATGTATTTTCACACTTTCCTAGGCTTGTCATCAATAAATTAGCCCTTTTAATGTTAAACTGGTCCCTTAATGTACTTTTAGGCCTGACTTAAGTGTGTTTCGAGAGGAAAACCTAATAAAAATTATTAATCACCATTTTATTCCCAACCATCACTTGAATTTTCCCAAGTGAGTCCCTTTTGACTTAAAATTCAAAATGTAAACAATAACCTGATAGGAATTTGCCTCCAAAACCCTAGTGTCGGCCTATCATGTGACATTTTCATGAAATGAGGGCATATCTTGTATAAATAAGGGTTTTCACCTTCATTTCCCCCCTCCCCTAACATCATTTTTCATCTTCACAAGCACTTTTGCACTCAAGTTTCCCAAGAAAGCAATCAAGCACAAGGCATCTCCAGCAACCTCCATTGGAGCTGCTTCTTTCATGTTATAGACTTAAACAACTAAAGATTTGGTAAGTGTTTGTATTGAGTTCATCATTCAAGCATCCTTTCCTTTCATTGTTTCTCATTTGGGTTTAGTTACCATCAAAGGGGTTTGACTAAGGCAAACCCCTAATCTATAACCCTAATATTTTCTTTATCTTTGCATGTGTCTTATGGGTTGTATGCAAATTTGGCAAGGTACAAAGTATTGAAGAGGGTACAATCATTCGATTCAAGTCAACTCAAGACACCAAACCCTAGGAGGAGCAAAAGGACAACTTACAAGTCATTTTCCAAAGATTCAGACACGAGCTTCTACAGAAAAGGAAAGTGCAAGTGGGTGTTGGAATGAGACACTGCTACTATCATTTGGTGTTGTCATTGATGACAACCCTACTTGATGATCAGGTACACACATCATCATTCGATCATACCGACAAATAGATTGAAGATTGACAAGGAAGAACAAAGTATCCAATAGTTTAGTGTTCATCGATTTGTATGAATATTTTTTGTTATTGGTTTGTGTTGCACATTTTATGAAATATCTTTTCGTATATTATCTCTATTACTATTGAAGTGCATTGGTTTGTATCGATCTTCGTGCAAGTTAGAAGATCCAATTAGCTAATTTTCAGTTTTACCATTATTGGAGCCGACTTCGTCAAATTATCATGTCGTGGGTGTATGGAAAGTAATTGAATAAGTATTTTGTGTTTGTCTATCTTTGTTTGGGTCCGAGCTAAGTTGTGGTCGACTGTTGTGGATACGCATTACATGTTACTCATGATTTGAGTCGACATGTTGTAATTGAATTCTATGTTCCGGATATATATATAAGATCATTCGTATCATTTTGTATGATGTATGAAGTGTGTGTTGATGCGAATTGTGAATATGAGCAGAGCAGAAGAGCGATAATGCACAATTTCTCTTCCGTATAAAAGATCTATGTTGCGAGTGCGGGTAGAACAGAGCAAAAGTGCAAAATCAATGTGTAGGACAAAAGATTGAATATGTGAAAAATCAAACGGTCACTAATGCTACAGGCTCTACGTATGACAGAAGGCCAATGAAAATTGATAATATTGCTGATATAGATGTCAAATTTACGTCTATGGTTATTGGCTACAAGATTTATCATTCTAGCCTAGACAACTCTATGTCTGGTACAATAATCTATGCCGCCTATTAGATGGTGAAAGAAAATGTAGATTATGATCTTTGTGAACTGTTGAGGAGTCAGCTAATGGAAAATATTGCAAAGATTAAGAAGTATGGTAACTTGCTTTTGTGCTTATTCTTCTATTTCGTGGGTGAAGTTCTGGGTGTTGGAAAGATTCATTAGCAAAAGGACAAGCCGATAGCCGCTCAGATCAGAGATCTGTTATACAATTTTGCAGACACCAAAACAAAGAATGCAACTATCTGGGGGTACTTTAAAAAGCTTTCAGACTATGATGCAAGCTAGGGAAAGGATTCCCACCTCCATTGTGGAGAAGTACAAAGATTCAATTTGCTTCATGGTAGATGTTGATCAGTGTATGATGGAAGCTGTTGATCTGAAAACTATCTGGATCATGCTTATGGGGTATGAATTTGAAGAGAACATTTTGGATATGTATGTACAACACTTGATAAGTAAACCTCTAGATCCGGTAGAAGAGAGGTTCAATAGCTATGTTGAAAAGGACATACAAGTTCAAAATGAGCTCAGGAAACCTGTGGTAACTAAACGAGTCAAAAAAAAGGTAGAAGTTCTTATAGAAAGCTTGGGCATATCCACACAGAAATTAAAAGAGGCCATAACGAAAAGGGAAGAAGTTGAAGCAGCTAAGGAGGCAACAAAAACTCAATCATCTGGTCTAGCAACACCATTACCCGAGTAAGGACAAATTGAAGCTCTGCATCTCATTCAACCCTTGCAGCAAAATCAATCCCTGTGAAAACTGAATCTAAGGGATCTCAAAAAGGAGGAAAGAAAAAGAGAAAAAGAGTGTATATGGTAGTTTCTGGTGATGAGGAAACTGAGTCTGATGAAGGTGTCAAAGAAATTAGGCATCAAGGCAACAAGGAAACAATAGTTACAGAAGGAAAACCCTCCGGTGAATATGGTCAAACCAAGATGAAGACAAAGACTGACAATTCAGGTATGTCAGTAGAGGAAATTTAAAAGGCTTTAGTCAAATATGGAAATCTAAAACCAATATGTAAATGGTATGAGTCTTTTGGTGAGTCTGACAAAAGAGTTCTTGAAGAAGTGACGATAAAACATATCGATATTTTTTGTAAATCTTTGATGGAAATAATGTCTAATCTCCAAAAGTTTGTATGACATTTTGGAGATGAGGAGACTTAATGCTAGAACAAAAGAAGAACATATGATATAAAGTATTATTGCAGAATTGTGTCTCGTAATGTCTATGGACGAAATCCAGGCACTCTTGAAGAAAGCCAAGAAAAAATTCAAGAGCAAAACAAGGGTAAACAAGCTCATGATCGGTTTAACTGCTGAAGTTAAAAAAGAAATTGAGCAAATCCTAAGGGAGATACTATTAACTGAGAGAATTGATGTTGTAGTTGGGGAAACTCATGTTGGAGATGCCCCATTTGGTTGAGAAAGGGAAGTAGAAGAAGAAAATTTTGATACAGTTGAGGATTCATAGATTCCTCCTACATAGGACAACACACTTATGGAAGTTGAGATACCTGAAAATGTATCAATTGAAAAGGTAAAAATTCCTGAAGATAAATTAACCTGCAACTGAGGAAGCAATGATTGAAGAAAAGAAAGATGATGTTAAGCCCATCCTAGTTGAGGCAAGAGACATTGTTGGGGTAGTAAAGAAATTTTTGGTTGAACAAAAAGAAGAGTTGGATTTGGAACTGATTAAAGGTCCTATTCACCTATCTACCCTGAGTCCAATTCAGAAAATGAAGGTAGCTTCATTTGCTCAAGTGAAAGCCAGAGAAGAAATGTTGAAGTCCCACATTGAAGATAGTGAACTGCTGAAATCCTAAGGGAGATACTATTAACTGAGAGAATTGATGTTGTAGCTAGGGAAACTCATGTTGGAGATGCCCCATTTGGTCCAGAAAGGGAAGTAGAAGAAGAAAATTTTGATACAGCTGAGGATTCATAGATTCCTCCTGCAGAGGACAACACATAAATTCCTATGGAAGTTGAGATACCTGAAAATGTATGAATTGAAAAGGTAGAAATTCCTGAAGAATAATGAATACCTACAACTAAGGAAACAATGATTGAAGAAAAGAAAGATGATGTTAAGCCCATCCTAGTTGAGGCAAGAGACACTGCTGGGGCAGTAAAGAAATTTTTGGTTGAACAAAAAGAAGAGTTGGATTTGGAACTGATTGAAGGTCCTATTCACCTATCTACCTTGAGTCCAATTCAAAAAATGAAGGTAGCTTCATTTTCTCAAGCGAAAGACAGAGAAGAAATGTTGAAGTCCCACATTGAAGATAGTGAATTGCTGAATCTTGCATCTAGAGTATTGGAGACGATTATGCCATCTTATGTGAAAGATTCGACTGGATCTTCCTCTAGTAAATTGAAAAAGCTTATCAGTTATGTGAGTACTCACTTTGAGTCACTCGAAAAATCAGCTATGGTGAAAGTGCAGAAATAATTTGATGTCAAAAGGTTTAGTGGATTGAAAGTATTGATTGCTAAAGATAAAACCGTCTTAGCCACATGTGTGAAGAATATACAAAATGCTTTATTAGAAGGTGCCAAGATCTACAAATCATGTTTGTGTCTTTCAAAGTTTACTAAAACTAATGAGAAAAAGGTTAAAGATCTGGAAAATCAGTTGAGTACTATTTTTGAAGCATTTGATCCTCTAACCGGTGGTGTTGGGAAGATAGAAGGTGAAATGATGTCCTATTTGATCGGTGGTTACATAACAATCATGGAGAGTCTCAAAAGAGTTTGGGACACAAATATGATTCAGTTGAAGAAATATTTTGCAGACATTTTCCAGACCATGTAAGTCAAAAGAAGTATTTTTGATAGATCCATTTTTGGTATGCGATCCTTCCCTTTTCCATTGATGTCAAAGGGGGAGAATAGTGGAGTGAAAAATGCATAACCATCTCAAGTGGAGAATTGTATGTTTGGAATTTTGAGGATGGCAGTGCAATTTATCTTGGTACTGATTCGATACTTAGTCATTTTTCTGTAATTGTTGCCATCAATGCCAAAGGGGAGATTGTTGGCATGAGACACTGCTACTATCATTTGGTGTTTTCATTGATGGAAATCCTATTCGATGATCAGGTACACACATCATCATTCAATCATACTGGCAAACCGATTGAAGATTGACAAGGAAGAACAAAGTATCATTTTAGTTCAGTGTTCATCAATCTGTATGAAGTTTTTTTGTTATTGGTTTATGTCGTGCGTCTCAAGAAATATATTTTGGTATATTATCTCTGTTACTATTGAAGTGCAGTGGCTTGTATCGATCTTTGTGTAAGTTAGAAGATCCGGTTAGCTAATTTTCCGTTTTACTAGTATTAGAGCTGACTCCGTCAAATTATCATGTCGCAGATGTATGGAAAGTGATTGGATAAGTATTTTTGTGTTTGTACTTTTTTTTGGGAATGAACTAAGTTGTGGTTGACCGTCGTGGATAGGCATTGCATGTTACTCATGATTTGAGCCGACATGTCGTAATTGAATTCTATGTTGCAGGTATATATATATATATATATAAGATCGTCCCTATCATTTTGTGTGATGTATGAAGTGTGTGTTGATGCAAATTGTGAATAAGAGCAGAGTAGAAGAGCGATAATGTGTAGTTTCACTTGTGCATAAAAGATCTATGTGGTGAGCGTGAGCAGAACAAAGCAAACTTGCAGAATCAATCTGTAGCATAGAAGATTGAATATTGTGCCTAACTGGAACTGTAATTAGGCATTTGTAGATGCTATTTTTCTCGATTCAAACTCTCACATGGTTTTAATCTGATTTTCATTGTAAGGCAGTGAGCCTTCCCTTTGAGCAGTGAGCTCTAGGAAGTGCGCCTAAATGCAAGTGCATTCCCCTTATTGTAAACTTCATTTGAATATACTCAGATCATAATTGTGGATTGGCCATCCACCGTGGTTTTTCCCCTAACAGGGTTTACACGTAAAAATTCTTGTGTTGTGGTGTTGTGCTCTTTCGCTTCATGTGTATGCATTATGGTTGAATGTTGTTAATGCTTTAAAGATAAAGGTTAAGAAAGTTAATTTTTTCACAACACCGATTCACCCCCCCTCTTAGTGTAGCTTATTTCCAATAGTGCGGACCCATAGAATTAGACCTTGAATCTTCTAAAAGTACTAGGAGGACTAGGTCGTCATCATTGGAAACCTTGTCCTTGTACCAGGCCTGAAAAGGGGTTTTGATTTTTTTGGATACCTTTTTTCCCGAAACCTAGTCTAGCAAAGTTTATTGGCAGAAGGACTAGGTCGTCCATTCTGGCGTAAATGTCCCATTGTATATTTCTAGCAAGTTTCAGAACATTCTGGGGCTCCTCATATGCAAGTTTCAATTCATAGGTGCACAATCTTTGTTATTTCCAGTTTATTTCTAGATTGCATACATTTAAGTCATTTAGTTTTGCTTGCATTTATTTTACATTTGCTTTCATCTACATTTCATAATTAGTTTAGTTTCATTTCATTTCAGCATTCAACCACACTTCTCACACACAACACAACACAACCCTATCCAATCCCTTCCTTTGAATGCAATCACCAAAAAGTGTCCTATCATCAAGGTGAAATAGTGTCATTTCTAAACCAAAAGCTCCTTAGGTGTAAAACCCTAGGGGCCTAGTAAGGGGAATCGTCTTTCCCTTGTTCTCATTAACCTTTTTGGTGGTTTAGTTTCAATGGTATCTTGTTGTGTTATGTGATCAATGTCTTTCCTAATAAGAGAGGTAGAAGGGGAGAAACAACTAGGATTCTCAAAAATCTCATTGATTGGTTCTTCTAACAAAAAAATATCTTTTTCGCCAATCAGATAGATATTAGGAGAAGAACGAATATGATCGTTAGGAATGTCCCAGGTTGTATTCTCTTTCACTAAAACACTCTCATAGGGAGGGGATATGAAATTTTTCTTAGCATGCCTAGAAAGGTAAGGTACTAACATTGTTTGAAGGAAAATGAAAAGAACTTCTAAACAACATATGAAATGCTTTAAATATGTAAACAATGTATATCCAAAGACAAAAAATACTTTAAGAATGCAAACAATGTGTATCCAAGAATGAAAAACACTTTTATCAAACTTATGCAAAGCTTTATGACTATAAACATTGTGTATGCAAAAGTTAAAAGTACTTTTATGCATATTATGCAATGTTTCCAAAATGTGAGCATTTTCCGATCTAATGATGTTTGTAATTGAAATAATTTTAAAAATGAGTACCCTAAATTGATGTTTTTGACCTAGATGCATAAAACAAATGTTACCAAAAGTTCGAAACTTATAGTATATATTACTAGGAGGCTTAGGAAGCATAAAAATGAGGTCCTTGATGTTATAAAAGGCAGTTTAAAATATGGAATGGGACTGATTCACCCAGAGGGGCATATGAGTCCCTGTTAGGGTTTTTTTTTTACAATTTTCATGGAATTTTAAGTGATTTTAATACTTTTTGGTTTGTATGATCTGTAAGCTATATGCAAATGAAGATTTTACATAATTTTCAATGATTTTAGATGCAAACATGCAACCTATATGCACTTTCACTAATGTAAAAATTAGAAACCCTAGAATGCCAATTAACTAATACAAACCCTAATACAAAGTTAATGCAAGCTATATCTAGGATGATGATGCACTCCAAATCAGAAAAAAAGGTGCTCAAAGGTCTGGTTCACCAAAATGTAAGATAGAAAATTGTTACCCCAAGGGTTTTATGACCTAGGGAAACAAGCTGTCTATGCTTCCACATTTAAGGATGCCCTAGAGATCTCAATCAAATGATTATAATGGGAGAAACAAATCTACTAAGAGACTGTCTTAGGGTATGTTTAGAGATTAGTGAGGGGTTCACCACCAAGATAGGGCTTTTAAAAATGTATGACATGCAAGATCTAATGACAAAACCTAGTGACGCATGAAACTTGAATAAATGGCCTATAAATGCAAATAAATCATAACATCAAACTGAAAAAGTACAAAGGAGTACCTCGAAACCTGAGAGAGCTTGAATGGAGACTTGAAATGCTGAATAACCTAAAATTTAGGCCTACTAGGACTCACTCGCCAAGCTGGGCGAATCAGTCCTAGATCTGGGTTTCTGTATAGGAACAGGTTTCTGGAAAAAGGGTATCTGAAACTGCAAAAATCTCAAAATTGACCTAAACTGGAACTCATTTGCTAGAATTGGCGAATGAATCTAGTTAGGGTTGTTTAGAGCTTCAAAGTCTGAATCTGGTTTTCAATGTCCGCTCTTTCTATTCCTCTTTATTTCTAGATTTGAAACTCTGATTTTGGGGTTGTACGTGACGTTTTAGTGAAGATAGCAACCTTGTAAATGAGGGGACAATTCCAACAACTGTTCTCAATCTTGTAACCCAATCTTCAAAGGTCCTTTATGCTGAAAGACACCTAGATTTGCAGTCACACAAAGAGACAGAGAAAAAGTGTTGATTGTTAGGGAATAAGGGTTTTCCTTGGTGAAACCTTGTTTAGGTAATTAAACCAAATGATGAAACAATGAAACAAGGACATGAAACATGAAACATGAACAATGATACCTTGATCCCTTGTAAATTATGTCTTGTAAATCTGTAACTCAACATAAAATGGCCATGAAGGATGTAGGTCTTGACCTTGACAATAGGTGTCTAACAATGCTTGATCTTGGATCTTCAATGCTACATCACAACACTAGCTCAATAACATGCTTGATGCTTGATATCCCTTACATGATGATGGATTTTGAATTGCTGAACAACTGATGAAGAATTCTTCCCTTGAATGCTCTTGTAAACACTTGAATGCTTTTGTGAACTCAAACTTGCTATATTAATGCTCTCACAGAATTCTTAGGTGAAAATGAGTGAAATAACCTTGTATTTATGCTTAATTATGCAATAATTATTGAAATTACAACACTACAAACTGACATCAGATCTAAAGAGGATAAAATCCTGCCAAAAATTTTGAATTAATTTTGATTTTGGGCCACACACGGGTCATTCACCCAAGGTGGCAAATGAGTCCTAGATCACTAAAGCTAGGCCATACAACCTGAAAGCACCTAAATTATGATTAGATGTTGATTTGTGTCACGATTATCCTCAAAACAATGCATTAAATGAGGCTTGTGGATGCAAAATAAGGCCAATTAAAGCATAAGAAAGCCCAATTATTAATGATAACCTTAGAAAAGTGTGAAAGTGTGTTACAACACTTTACAACACTTCAAATAAGGCATGATTAAGGTACATTTTGATTAAAAAAGAGGTTTATTAGGTTTAGTTAATTGATAAAACCTTAAAAAAGTGTGAAAGTGTATTACAACACTTCACAACACTTTAGAAAGGTACCATTAGTTCACAAGGGCCCAAGACCTAATGCGAGCATTTCAAATACATTACAACACTAATTTAAGGCATCCTTAAGCCCAATTTCACAGGGAGGGCCCAAACAAGTGTGAAAATGTCACTAATGACATATTTTTGACACTACATGGATGAATTAATCTCTCTAAGGTTGTATAGCATAGTTAATTATTTGATTTCTCATTTGTGGTAAGCATTTTGAATGAATACTTATTTCAGCGTAGTTATGATCTAGGTGGAAAAATGTGATTTATGATTGATATTTTATTTTCAGCCTCCACAAGATAATTTGTGTCCTTCCTTAGAAGGAATAGTTTTAAAAATCATTAACTAAAATTATCTTCAAAAAGGTATGTGTTTAGATAATGCATACTTGATGACAAAATAATATTCTATGATACGAAGAGACCTCATTTTTAATGGAGTTTAGATATATACTTGTTGGTCCAAATTATTTCACCTGTCATGCAAGAGAATCAAACTTCAATCTTGGGAAAGAAGACATCATTTGACTTCAAGCCAAATAGGGTCATTTGAAATGTTTGCCAATATTATTGATTATGAGTTGGGAACCTTGTACTTATGATATAGTGAGATACACACATCTATTTAGTTTCAACCCATATTAGAATAAATTGTCTTTCAGAAAGGTGAACAAATTTAAAAAGGTTCATGAGAATATTATGGACAATAGTCTTTATATACTTCTTTATAAAGAGAGATGTAATTTTACAAGAGAAGGCTCTAGAATCTATGGGTGGGCATAATAGTATGCTTCATCACATTGATACACTAAAATTTGCACTACAAAGTCGCACCTACCTAAAGATTCAAGATGTAGTTTGGTTTAAGAGATACAATTGGGATTGGAATAAAAATTTGATGAGATATATTTGGAGCTTCAATGTTTGTAGAATGAATCAATCAGTTAGAATTGATGAGTTGAATTGGAATTGCTTGTCCTCAAGCAATTTTGGGGATGGAGGACTTGTAATGTCCCTTTTTTGATCCACCTCCAACATTTTAGATAACACTTATTTTTCTAAAAAGAAATTCTAATGGTAGTAATGAATTCTTAGAGTCAAGACAGGAACAATGATATTTTTGTGTATGAATCCAACATTTTGGGAGTAATCCAAATTTCTTGGAGTAGTCCATCATCATTGGAGAGCACTAACTTTAAAATTTAATTTTCCTATGCACTAATTGTGTTGGTGGTGAGTTCAAACATGATATTTTTCGTATTTTAATATTTTCTTTAAAATTTGGTTAATATGCAAGAAATAATTAATTAATTAAGTTAAGTTATTAAGGAGCATTTTATATTAAATGATAACTTATGTTTTAATTATTTTTATATAATGATGGTAATTATTACAAAGTGAAATTTAAAGAGGAAAAATGATATTAAATTAAAATATTTTAAAAGCTACTTTTGGTGAAAAATGAAAAGTTACAAAAAATAATATTTTATCGTTTTTGAAAAGCGTATAAAAAGAAAGTTTGAGAAGAGAAAGTCCATTCTATATATTTGATAAAACTATGGATAATAATTGAATATTGGACTTGGTTCATTATTCTACCGAAGGACAAAAATACTTATAGCAATCAATTTCATGAAGAAAAAATCACCTAATTGATTGAGTGATTTCACCTAGAGATCATCGTTAAGAAATTTTTGAAGAAATGAAGCTTTAAAAAAGATCTATATATTTTATTTCTAAGTTGTAGCTGATTGAAGTATTTGTATAGAAAATTATTTTTGAAATATGGGAGTGAATATTATATTTATATTGTTTATTACATCATAAAAAAGGTAGACTACATAATTTTATTTAGCATAAACAATGGACTTATAGTGAGAATGAAAACTATTAACAAGGTCATACCAATCTAAATTTTATTGTAGAAGAGTTGGAATGACTTTAACTTTCTTCTATAGTAGTATAACATTAGTTTTAGACCAATATATTACTCATTCTACAACATAGGGCAGTGTTGACATCATCCTTTTCTTATAGCAAACACTTCAATTATTATTTTATCTATTATTCAGTTTACATGATGAATGTTTTATAGAATATTTATTTATGAAATGTTGGTGAAAGGCTAAAAATAATAGTAATTGTTATATTTTTCCTCCTAAATTTGTCTTGATATATATATATATATATATATATATATATATATGAATGTAAATGAAAACTCAATGTATGAGACATCAACATCAACATATACATGCAAAATGTTTCGTAAAATTTGTGTAACATACTGTTTAATGCATACAAATTATTTGTAAACTTTCCTATGATTATGAAAGATAGTTGCAGTTGTTCCCAAGCACAAAACTTAGGAAATTGAATGGTTAAATATATGCCTACCATTTGATGAATTATTTCTTAGTGGGAAATCAATAAATTTGTAAGTTCATTAAAATATTTTTGTAGGGAGATTAAAATGGATCGTATAAATAAATAAATGTCATAAATGCCTCATAGTAAGTCATATCAAATGAAAAGTGTAAAAACCATATAGATTTGAGATAATTATGAAGGAATAAATTTTCCCCTATTATAAGACAATGAGAGACGTGATGTAGCCCTAAAAGGAAAGATAAAATTATGCAAGGATGTAAGCACATAAATCATGAGGAAGGAATATGATCTAAGGTGGCTTGAAGCTAGAACATAATGGTATAGGTAAGGCATAAGGTTATTAGTTATAAGCTAAGAAAATGAAAAATCATACAAGTAATCAATAATGTAGGGAAGGTATGGTATTTTCCAGAATAATAGGAGAGATTTAGATACACAATAAGGCATGTGATCTCAATTACATATGATATGGTTTTGAGAGCACATATAAAAGTGATTTCTCCCACATGATCAAGATAGTGACATGGGTCTTAAATCATATATACATAATCAAGATCATTATCTATGTATGTCAACTCTTGTTGTAATTAAATAATGGTGTAAAAACTCCCCAAAAACTGGATAGATGGTGTATGAGTCACAAATAGGTAGTCATATTAGTATAAATGCATGTATATACACATAGATCAGATGTGATCATGAAAGTACATGTGAATTTTTATTTTAAAATTTTAACCTAAAGATAATCAAGGGTATTGTTAGTAGGAAAAGTGGGATCACATAACAGAGTTCTAAGCCCTAGGAATATTGAGGGTTGTATTTATACCCTAGAAACCACAAAAGGACAATGATCAGAGGGTTTTTGGAATAAACTAATAATATATGGTATCTTAATAAATATCAAGAATACATCATACAAAAATTAGACATCTATACAAATGATAACCATAAACTTCCTTTATATATAGATATCTCTTACTACATATATTATCAAATATAAATCCTTCTACTCGTAATATATTTATTCTTGTCTATCATTCTTACTTACATCTTACATCATCATAGTTTCTTATACCTATACATACAGTGAGGATTTCTCCCTTATAAAATATGTCTATTCCTACTTGGCCTAGTTAGCGCTATACTTTGCATTAATTTTGTTTTTAATTATGGTAGGTTTTGAGTCTTTCTCTATATCTCTTCTATCATTTTCTAATACCACCCACTCTTACAACTATGTCTTGTCCTCAAGGGTGAGAAATAGTTAATTTGCAAGTAGGATGTTTTCGTAGATTTCTTTCAATTAAAGAAATGTGGTATCCTATTGATTTTTGGCTTGTTGCAATAGTTGTATTTGTGTACATACTTGGATAAGGATTTTTTTTATATCGAAACATTGGCTAGCATCTAGATTTGTTGGGAAAATTTCTTCACATCATTGAGAAATAAAGTGGGATGAGCAAGTTTGAGGTTGTAAACTTCCTTTAGATGTTTTAATTATAATGTAATTACCTCTAATTTTGTAGTTTTTGTAGTTGAGTGTGTAGTGCTTCTAATTTTTGTCCCATTTATATCCTACATGACATCATAAGTGGTGGCGACTTGTAATATTTGTGTCTTTGTTTGATCTATTTGGCCTTTTAGGGATTTAGTGAGTGGTGGCCATTATAGATAGATTTGGTATAATTTATTAATATCACCAGCCATGTTCTATAGTGTGATGACATGGGACTCCAACTATGTGTGAAATGCTTCACATTTCTTCCTTTCATCATCCATTATGTTCTTTACAACTTCTACTAGAATTGTGGTGTTGAGTGTTGAAGCTTGATTATCCATTTTGTTATTACTCCATATACTAGTTGCTTGAACTAATGACTTAGTGACTATGTTGTAACTTATTTTTAGTTTAGGTATTTTACTTTGAATATTACTTATTAAATTTTCTAACTATTATGTTTTTACCAAATGTTTCTTTAGAATACCTTCTCTTATGCTATGATGAAGTATGACCCCAAGTTAAAACATTTGGAGGGGTGAGATCCTAGATAAGGCTACTTGTGTTCCAACCAATGGTATTGAAGTATATAAGGTGTTACAATTGGTTAGATTTTCTTTTTTTGCTTCAATAAATCTTTGATGTATTACATGGGAGAGGTGGAGAGGAGAATGTGGGGGTCCTATCTAGTGATGGTGTCTGTAGTGACAATTCTCGTTTTACTCCTGTAGTGTCATAATATTGCACCCCCTGGCAAGTTCACCTACACTTTTAAATCCAATTTAGCGTCCAATCCCTTAGTATTTGTGTAGGCTCATTTTAGACCCTGCATTAGCCTTTTTCCCCTCAAGATGCTCAATACCCCTTTTCAGTAGCTATCTTTATGCATAAGTCTTACATTAAACCTTGTTTTTTCCATGTTCCCACCATTTTTAAGCATGGTTTGTTTAGAAACTAGTGTGCCATGAGGACGTCCACGCACTGCACTAGTGTCCCGTGACATTTCAACATTCAAAAAGATACTCCCGAACGTTTTTCCACTTGTCACCTACCTTTGACAATGAAAATGGCTCGAGACGCCTTATAACAACTTAGGAACCTTCTTTTCCCTCCTCTTCTCTCTTTTTAATCTATCTCTTTCACTCTATTGGCTCTCTCTTGGTATTTTCTCTTACACTTTATCTCTTCTCTTTCTCTCAAGCTTGTACAACTCTCTTGCTTGCTAAAATGGTCTCAATCTCTCACAATGTTCTCTACAAATCTCTTGGCTCTCACAAATATCTCTTTCTTTCTCTTCTCTTTGGATTCCTCAAGCCTTGTAGGTGATATATATGTTTTATCTTATGTCTTTGAGAATCTTGGTATTTCTCACATGCTTCATCTATGCATTTTATCTTCTTATGTTTTTATCTTTCTTTCTATCTGTCTATTTGGTTGTTCATTGAGGTGTAAAGACCGAAATAGGGGTTTGATTGAGGCAGTACCCAAAATAACCCCAACAATTTCTCTTAGTCTTATGCGTGTAGGTGTTGGAGACATTTCTTTGTTGGAGGCTTCATTACTTGGGTTGTGAAAACTTTATTTCTCTTCCTTATTTTTATCATATACATTTCATTTGACCTACATTTTACTTAGTTTACTTTATTTTAGTTTTATTATTCTTTGTTATCTTCCTTGCATTCTTGAAAGTTCCTAATAGTTAGATTTTTAGTAGTCACTTAAGTTGTTTTCTACAATAGTATAAAATCTTGGGCTGTACGAGACACCAACATGCCATGTCATCGTCCTTGGGACTCACTGTCATCCTTGGATGAGAGCTTGTTAGTATGTCTAGTAAACATCTATGACCTACTTTTTTTGTTTCTTGAACACTCATTATTTTATTTTGTCACTTGAGCTTTGTTCCTTGAGGTAGTTGAGGACCATTTTATCCTTGAAGACTCTACTTATCCTGGGACTCGAGGGTAGAAAATTTATTCCTCTACAACTCCCTACTATTTTGAAGAGGTACCATATTGTACTTGGTGAGTTAGTTTTCCTCCTCTAGCATTAATGCATACACCTTTTTAGTCACCTCAATATTTTCCTGCTAAATTTATTTTTTGGCTTGTTGACTTTAGAACATTAGTTTTTCTATCCTTTGTTTGGACTAGAGCTTTTTTTCCTATAGCTACTCCAACCTTTATTTTTGTGTTGTAGATAGGTTTCGACTAATTCTTCCATTTCTTGCATCCTTAGCTCTTCTTTAATTGACATCGATTTTCCCTTTTCTACTAAAGAGATGCTTCCAATTCCTTTAGAAAGTTTTGTATTATATTCTTAAATATTTTATAGGAGGTCACCATATATCCAATGATGTATTTTTCAATAATAGTCTTATTTTTTTGGCCCACTTGTGTAGAAATTTTTGCTATTTTGTGAAGCATGCCTTTCTTGTTTAGGCCACTTTTCAATAGATCAACATCAATCAATGATTATTTTTCTTCTCTAGTATTAATTTTGTTCTTTTTTTTATTTCTTCTTCTTTTCTACTTTCTTCCATCTCTAATTCAATTTGTTTTTTTGATGAATAGGCAGCTATCTATATTAAATTAAAGATAAGAGTACATATTCACAAAAAAATGGGCGGGTGGTAAAAAGGCACACCCTGAAAGTCACATGGGCAGTGCCCAAAAATAGCCAAATAACAAGTCACATGGGCCTAGCCCAGAAGTCCAAAAGGATGAGAAATTAAAACAACAAATAGGTCATTAAGCGGCTAGAGTAGTGCCAACAGAGCTGGGAGGGTCTCTGTCATCCATATTTTTTACCCATACATCAGCAGGGTCTGGAGTGATGTCAAGAGGAACACCCCAACCATCGTTATCATCTTTCTTATCTTTATTTTCTTCCTTGCGCTAGGGCGAGATTGCAAGTGCCAGCCGCGAAAATATTTTACCACTAGTAGGCCATCTAGAACCAGAGGCAAGCGGGGTATCAGAGGTCCACCCAGAACCACCACCGACGCTCCCCGAAGCACTACTGGAAGGCCATCCCTGACCAACCCGTGGTGGAGGAGAGCGAGCACATCGACGAGGGTGAGAATCCCGTTGAGCAGGAGGTTGAGAGCTAGGACGCGTAGAGCCACTCCGTTGCTAGCTTCAAGAGGGAAACCGACTGCGGAAGGGAGAGGGCGAGTCAGGGTCCCCCACAACAATGCATGGGGCATTGCCCCAATGGTCCAGGAGGACTTGTAGGTGATCCACCTCTAGTGCAACCTTGTTAGCTTGCACCTGTATTTGTAAGAGAACATTAGAGCAAATAACTACTTTAGCATAGAGAGAAACATTAATATCCATTTGAGAATGAGGAAATATGCAGGAATTTTTGTCTTTCCAGATGTTGAAGAGGAGTTCCACCCAGAAAGTGTGCCAAAGCTAGGTGAACCTAGCAAGGATCCTAGGCGGATCTCTCAGCAAAACCATATGCCAAGAAAAAAGTTTCGGCTGAAAGGGCCAAAAAAAGTCATGAATCCAAGTCCAAAGTTGCTGAGCTCTAGGACAACCAAAAAAGATGCTTAAAGCTTTCAAGTTGCCCACAAGAAGGGCAACAAGGGTCTGGAACCCCCAAGTGTAAAAGCCGAGAACCCATAGTCAAGCCTTGGAAAAGAATACACCAAGCAAAGTGAGCCAGCTTCAGATTAACACTTGTAGACCAAGTGGCAGCAAATCTCTGTCGCCAAACATGAGCAGAGGAGTGAAGAAGCCACCTTTGGTTCAAACTATTGATCATAGGAAGATGGGGTGAAAGCCACTTGTAACCAAGCCGCGACTTGTAGCTCCTGAGAGGAGTATCTGGCAACTACTTCCAGTCTTTCCACCAAGGTTTGTTCCCACGAATGCCAATTTTGTGAAGTATTTCTACTGGAATGACACTCACCAGACCGTCGAAAGTAGCGTGGTCTTGGTTTTGAAGTGCGTACTAGTCCTTAAAAGCATCCCACTACATAATGCGCATAATGGCTTGGTGAAAGACTTGTTGCAGGGTTTGAATGTCCTTTTTGTGAAATTTGAGCGCTTTAAGCCAAGGCAATTTAGCCAAAAGCTGAAAATTATGCACAAAAAGAGGAGACCACCAAATATTCTGTTGATTGAGCGAAAACGCATCACAAAGTCCAGCCTCGGCCCATCGGAGCCAAGGTTTAACAGCCTCCCAAGCACACCAAATGCTTTTGGCCACAAAATTTCCAACAATTTGAACAGGCTCCTTGATAACCAAGAGGGTTTGGAAGCCTATTCCTTTCTAGGCGGGTCTATGAACAAGAAATCCAGAATGAATACAATGCCTGAGGAGAATCTTCTAGGCTTCATCTCTAGTGAGGGCCCAAATAATCCACTTGACACAAAGAGTATTCCCTTGCCGTTGAGTGGAGAGCAGCCCAAGCCCTCCAGAATCTTTGGGGAGGCAACATTACTCCCATGCAACACGATGGAAACCCTTGTGAGTTTCAAAGGAGGCCCATATAAAATCCCGGAGCAACTTTTCAAGCTTGTCATAGGCAGCTTTGGAGAGAGCTGAACAAGAAGAGTAATAAACATGAGTGGTTGCTAGAACTTTAAAGCACACCTGGAACTTTCTAACCAGAGAAAGAGGCTTGGTAATTTAGTAAGCAAGCTTTTGCTCGACCTTGGAGAGCACAACTTGCAATAGCTCCCTAGGAAAGGCTTGCAAGGCGAAAAGGATTCCCAAAAATTGAAATATCTCTCCTTGCCCAATCCACTTCCAATTATCGTTTTAAGCCACACAGGAGTGGGTAATATAGATTACCTGTAACATAAGTTCTTGTGCTATTGGATGGCAGATCCAGAGGCAAGATAGAAAGTGTTGAGACAATCAAGGGCAAAAATGATCGATTCTTCCTCCTCCAAGAGAGTGAGAAAGGAATCATCCGCAAATTGGTCATTAACAAGTTGCTTCTGAGAGTTTGGGAGAAGAATCCCTTTGACACGCTGTTGAGAAATAGCATTGGCCAGAAGGTATCCAAATCCCTCAGTTGCAAGCACATACAAAGAGGGGGCGAGAGGACACCCCTGCCGGATTGAGCGATAAAGGCCAAGAGAAAAAGACTGGTGGCCATTAATGGTTATGCAAGCTGAGGCATCAACAAAAAGCATACAAACAAACTGAATAAAATTGGGCCCAAACCCCAAAGCTTGCAACATCAAAATAATGAAAGGCCATTCAATACGGTCATAGGCTTTGGCAAAGTCAATTTTAATGAACACAACTTTTTGATCTGAGTGCCGAGCCCACTCTATTCCTTCCCAAACAACAATAATATTATCTAGAATGAACCTGGATTTGATGAAGGCAGTCTGCTCTAATCTGAGGCAAGAGATGGTGAATTTTTAGAGCTAGAGCCTTGGCAATAATTTTGTAGGAGTCATTGAGAAGCCTGATGGGCATCCAGTTGTAGATATCCTCTGGATCCCCAAGCTTAGGTATGAACATTATATTGCCCTTGTTTATTAAATTTATTAGAGAGTTGGTTTGAAAAGCCTCAAAATAGACATGATGCAGATCATGCACAACATAGTCCCAAATGGCTTTGTAGAATTCACAAGGGAAGCCATCAATCCCAAGAGCCTTCTCATCGACCATAGAAAAAACGGCTTCGTTGAGATCATCAATTGTCAACAATTGATCACAAAATATTTTTTGGGCTGAAGAATGCCTATGTGGCACAACAACAAGACAGTCTTGAAAGGCTTGTTGTCACACATGCGTGGAGTCCTCTATAGTGAAAACCTGCTCATAATGACACAAAAAATATTGGAGAATGTTAGGGAGCTCAAAGAGCACTCGAGTGCCATCCTCAATTTTTTTGATGCCTTGGGATGAGTGCTTGGCACGAAGTGCCAAAAAAAATTATTTGGAGGTACGATCACTGATCTTAAGCCAATGCAGTCGAGCTTTGATTTGTGCTCCTCTGATAGCATAATTATCAACCACTTGCTTTTTGTTTCTTAATTCTGCCACCCTGACTTGATGCGATAGGGAAAAAGAGTTGGCCGCCAAAGCCTCTGTAGTTGCACGCAAATCAGCAGTGGTTGCCTCATAGGATTGCCGGCAAAAAATGGCTAGCTGGTGCCCATAAATGTGCAAGAATCGAGTAGTACGAGTGATGACATCATTCCACCTGATAATCTAGCCTGTTTGGCCAGCTGGTTTGCACTCCAAATTCCACACTTGACGAATGTGGGCCAAAGTGGGCTTGTGACAGAGCAAAGACGTGTTAAAAAATTTGAGTTTTACACGTACAAGGTTGACAAGACGTCCATTCAAGGGGTAAAAGCACAAAGATGTGTCACACTTTATAAAAGAAACGGCCAATGCTGATCCAACTTTTAAACTTGAATCACTAAAAAGTAGCATATATGTTTTGAATTTTTAAATGATGTAAACTAGTAAAATATGTATTTTTTAGTATATTTTATGTTTGTATTTTTGATAAGAAATAAAAAAAACATTTTAAACTAGTTTTTCATAAGTTAACACTATAATTTAGTTGCTGATAAAATGGTGAAAAATGAAGTTGTATGGGACGTCAAACTTTTTATAGTAAATTTTATTTTGTTTCTTTCAATATTTTTGTGTGTATTTATAACTTGAAACTTTAGTGCATGGATATATTTTTTTCCAATTTTGATAAATATATATTTTTATATAAGTATTAAAATGTGCGTGAATAAAAAACAACTGTTTCCATCGGACGTCAACATTCATATTATAAATTTATCTAAAATGGAAAAAAAATTATACCATCTTGAAATAGATTCTTTTATCTAGTGCATTATATTTTTTTCAAATTTTTTAAATAAGTTTTAGTATTTTTCCTTGGCTTGGTAATCAACCTAATATTTTTTGCTGATAACCTACTTTTAGTATCAATAAAAATAAAAATAATAATAATAATTAAACTATAAAAATAAATATATTTTTGAAAACTACACTTATGGATCTACAAAAGGGTATTTTTACATTTAAAAAAAAGTATTATTTACATGAGGAGTTATTAAAACTTCAAGTTTTTCAAATAATTTATTTTTTGGTAAATTGGACTCAAAGTGGTGCTCCATATATTTTTAGCCAACAATTCTAGTTGAATAAATTGTGGAAGTATCTAACTTAGCTAGAATGAATCTTACTAGGTTATATGTTTGACCAAAAATGATTTTTAGTTAGAAATACTTAAATTCAGTTGTGCTGATATGTTGGCTGAAAGTGTGACACAACTTTGTGCTTTTACCCCAAGACGAAAAGAAATTAGGAAGTGATTAGACAGAGTCACATCCACTAACGACTTCAATGGCAAGACAGAGTTGGCAAAAGAAAAAAAATATTGAGCCGAGATCATCGCACGATCAAGGTGTTTAAAAACTCTGTCAAAATAGGCCTTGTAATTACACCAAGTTTTCCAGAGGGAATGAGAATGGCGACAACCAGTATTGGGATAAAAAAGCCCCAATTTATTATGCATGTAAAACCACGCCTCCCATTTACCATCTACCCAACGGAAGGGCAAGGTTCTATCCTTGTTATACGCCACCTCGATTATATTAAAATCCCCACAGAGTAACTAGGTGGCAATTGGTAAAGAATCAACAATCCAGCGCCAAAGGAAAAAGCGCTCCACAACATCATTAGAGGCATAGACATTAATAATCCCGAAGGAATGATTATCGATGTTAAGGATAACCCAGACTATCCACTGAGAAGGATGAGTCCCATGATCCACAACACAAGAATGTAAACGTGGGGACTAAAGAGTGATGACTCTGCCACGCCCAACTTCATGCAAAGTGCAAAACATAGCACTGGGTGGCCAAATAGAATGACAAGCTGAGGCAAGCAAAAAATCTGAAATTTTAACTTCTTGGAGACAAAGCACTTCAATACCTGAGTATTTTTGTAAGGTATGTTTAACAAAATACATTTTGGAGAGTTCAGTTAGATCTCGAACATTCCATGAAAGAAAATTCATGGATGAAACTCTTCCATGCTTTCAAAATCCAGTTCCTTCTCAACCAGGGAAGAGAACCTATTCTTCAAGAACTCCTGTGGAACTGAACCAATCTGAATAGGGGGTGAAAACCTCCACTTTTTTGGCACATATTCTCCTTCTTCAGGTGGTGGAGACGAACTACGAGACTGTCGTTGAGCCCTTGTTGTGGGAGGGATATTCAGCTGAGCATCCATAATAGCCGCAGGCTGAGGTGTCGCTTTTGACCTGGACTGCACCGAAACAGTTGTAGCTCCAGAAGGAGCGACTTTCCCCTTCTCTGAAGGGTTTGAAACAACTTTGGGTGGTTCAGAGGCTTTGGGGGCCGATCCATAATCAGTTGGCTTATTTTTCCGGTTTGTAACCATGGTCCACTTTGTTTCAGCCTTACCTGAAGGCTCTACCTGACGAGGCTTTTCGATATCTCGTGATTGGGATGGTTTATGAGGCACTGTCAAAGGGCAGTCCTTGATCTTGTGGTCAACTGATTGACACCAATAGCACATGTTAGGCAAATTGAGATACGTGACTTTCTAGGTGTGTCTAATAGCTCATATTTGAATATCCTTTGATTCTTTCAAATCCTTGGATAGGTCCACCTCCACACAGTCCCGTTTCTGAGGCCGGGCTTGGAAAAACCTATTGGGTTGTATATAAACAACCCTCCCTAGAGAGGAAGCAATGTGATTCAGGAAGGTCACACAAGGCAAAGGTAGATCGGGGAACTCAATCTAGACCGAAACCCGCATTTTGGTGTTGTCTGAGACAGCAAAATCCTGGGTCCATGCTTGGAAAACCAATAAGGATGACCTAACATACCAGGGCCCATGGCCTAAAATAGCCTGGACATGATTAAATTCCACAAAGCAGAACGAAAAAAACCTTTGGTCAAGTTTTGGACTATATCAAGACAGACCCCATGAGAGACCCAAGCCTTGCTGACCCATTCTTTCAGTACACTTTCGGGAGGAGTCCTCCCAGCAAAATAACCCACAAGGGTGTGTTGTTAAAGCCATTGGCAAGCATAATCAAAATCTGATAAAGACAAAATCACATCAGTTGGGGTATCAAAATTCTTACCTCGTGAAAGATTTGTAGAATGAATTTTTGAGGACATTTGTTCGAAGGAGCCATTGAACTACACCGACGAACTGTTAACACCAACATGAATTGTTGGGTTAGAGCCGGTTGAAGGCATAATAAACCCCTAAAACTGTTGTAAATGTGGCCGTACTCAATGAAGGAGGAATTTTCCTGCACAGTAGGCACAATATGACGCAAGAGAGGCCAAGGATGACCGCAGAAAAGAAAAAACCCTAGTAGAGCTCATACACCTCTCTGTGAAGAGCCTTGTTCTACAAAATTATCTGATTCAATTTTAGATATTTGAATGGTTTTTGTTCTACCTTTACTTTTTTTTCCTTGATCTCTTTTATGCACTCATTTGAAGTAGTGCTTTTAGTGCATCTTCCATTGATGGTTCATCCTATGGTGGGTTTTTAGGTAGCTTTATTTTTTATCTTCCTATTCCTCCTTTTTACTCCTATTATTTGGAATCCCTTATTTCAAACCACGAGGAACCCAGATTAAACCTCCTTGATCTTATAGGTGTGAAAGTTCTTTGTTTCTATGGTTGAGGTTTTAGAATTCCCAACTTAGCATGTAGTTTCTCTTTTAATTTCTTCTTTCTTAAATTATTCATAAACTCATTGTATGTTATATTTTTTTGCAAATGAATCCATTTGCAACTTTAGTAGTGTTTCCACATGAGTCAATTTGTTCATTACTAAATTCATATAAAATTTGTAGTATCTATGAAACCCTAGGTTCAATTGCCTTGATTGATGTGTAGTATTTATCCACTAGGAAGATAATATTGTTAAAATATTTGCAGACCATATCATATGATATCTGCTCATTATTTTGTATCTATTGTTGGAGGTTTTTGAAGAAACCCTAATAGATTTTTGTGAAAGAGGTGGTGTCCTTCAAGTGTTGAAGATGATCATTGTTCTGGGTAGCCATTGAATTATTGTTTTCACATACTTGTTTGGCAAAGGTTGGTAATGAATTTATGAAATCAAAAGTAAAGAAAATAAGGAAAGTGCCATACCTAAATTGGTAGTGAGTATTCTTTGTGTGCTAAATATTGTACAAAGATACTCCCATAATACTTCACAAAGGTTTATCTCCCTCCCCTCCACTACCATTTAGTGTAATGTATAGGTAAATTTTGTTGTAATTGAATCCTCTTGATTTGTGTAGTAGCTTATATATATATGATAACCCATGGTGTCATATTAGACTGCAGGGTTTATAATCTTGGTAACATTTAGGTTCCTCCCATCATTAGTTTCACCAATCAGTTTTGTTACCTTATTATTCATTAAGAACTTATTTTAGGGGACTTCTCGTGCATTTAACCTTGTCATCGCTTTTATGGCCTCCTTTATAATTTAATAGATTTTTTCTTGAGATAAATGTATTTTTCGCTGATCTATTTGAGGATAATACTTATCTATATTGCTTTTCGAAAATTTGGAAGTCTTATATTTCTTTCGTTTTTTTCCCAACTTGTTAGTATTGTGGTAGGTATTTTATTTAGCCAAGCTATAACAATTTCTGTTGGATTGCTTTGAAATTTGTATGGTTAATATTCACCAGGGGTGCATAGATAAACTTCTACACATCCTCTATGTATATGAAATATTTTGGAACTTTTGAAATCTATTTGACTGGATTTGTAGCAAATTTTTTTAATTTAAGATGTCACTTTTAGGAGATATCTACAAATATTGGGTCAGCCATATTTTAGGGGATGAATTATAGATATATGCAAGAGCTATCAAGATTAAGCATTGTGAATGTGAGCTAGTTTGATAAAGCCTTATGTCTTAATCTCCCTTTTATCAATGATCAAATTATGCATCTATTCATACTTTCTTGTGTCTATTTATATTCTCTTGGGTTATGTGGGGTAAAATGTTTGCTAGGATAAATTTTGATTTTTATCTCATAGGTTGATGATAATGTTTTGGTCTAGCTTCATTGACATAGCTAGCTAGTAATATTCCTTCCAAATTCTTAAGTCTTATAATACTAGAGTTCAAAATTTCTCAAAATTGGTATGGTCCTTACCATCTCACTTTTAGCTTCCCTTCATTTTTGAATAGTATCATATAGTAGTACTGTGTTAGTTATGTTGAACACATATGTCTTAGGTTTCTATCATATCAATCGGCATTTTCATTCTAGACTTTGATTACATACTGTTGAAACCTTCTTTTAATATAATTTGTTCAAATCTTCCAACCTTTATGTCAATGACTCCTCTTCATCCAATTACAAAGCAATTACGATACATATATTTTATATAATAAAGTTTAATGGTAAAGAGGTATTTATACCATATACTAACTAGATTACAAAGACTTTAGTTATTTTTTTAGAGGTTATACAATAAGCCCATAATACTATTGGAATTTTAATATCGAGTCTAATGTATTCCCTAGATAGATTTTTCTAAATGTGGTGCTTATGATCTAGTTAATGGCTTCACTAGAACAATTAGCTTGAAAATGGTATGAAGTATTCTTATTATGGGTGAACATTATTTTTTTCAAAAGCTCCACAGTAAACTTATTTACAAAGTGCTTACTTTAATCACTAGTAATACTTAGATGGAGAGAAAAGTTGGTTATAGTATTCTCGTAGATAAATTTTGTAATAGTTTTTGTAGTACAATATTTTTATTATTTTATCCTACCCATTTTGGAAGATAGTTTATGCAAGTGATAATAATTTTTTATCTTATTTATTTGGCTCGTGGCTCAATAGGTCCAATGAAGTCTATTTCCCACTTCTTAAAAGGCATTTATGCTAGCATAGCCCACAATGACATCTCATTTATTGCAATGGGATTACCCACTCTTTAATGTATATCAGATTACTTAACATATATTTTGGGATCTTCATTTAGCATTCTCCAACATAGCCCAAAGAGAAAAAATCTCTTTCCAGTGGCTCCTTTGAATTATAACCTCCAAGATTCTTTCATGTGCTTCTTTAAGGATTTCTTGTCTTTCATGTTCAAACACTTCTCTCCAAATGATTTCATCCTTTCCAATTACGTGGATTTCTCCTTCAATTGGTTTGAACGATAATGACTTCCAAAAAATTGTTTGTTTATAATACAATGGGATATTTGGTGGAAAATGTTTAGTAGATAGTATTTTTTCTATGCCATTATTATCTTTTGATACCATGGTGACACTAAAGCAGTTTGTGCTGGAAAAGTCTTTATCCATAATTTTTTGTTCTTCCCCCATTTTTATTCTTGATAGATAGTTAGGACCTTAGTTACTTTACTCTAGATTCACCATAATGTTGAGTCAAATTATTAGAATAATAATGGCCATCTACATATTCTCCCTTGTGTGATTAGTGTGTTTAGTAGGTATTAAATAATAGTTCATGGGTAGTGTAGAATGGAAATGATGTAGATAATAGATAATGTTTGAACTTTTATACTTCATAGACCTTTGTTAAAGTTTCTCTCTTGTAGTAGTATAATCATTCTCTATCTGGGAGAGTTTATGGATGGAAAAAGTAACTGGATAATCCTTATTTTCCCTTGGTCGGCTTAATATTCCTCTAATTGTTGTCCTAGAGGTATCAACTTGTACATGGAATGGTATATTCCAATCTAAAATTATCAATATAAATGCTTCTACTATCTTTTATTTTAATGTATCGTATTCCTATTGGTATTCTTCAATCTCATCAATTATTTTACTTGTACTTTTTCAAAATCTCTTCTATGAAGATTACTATTGCTTCATAGCCTCTTATAAATTGGTGGTGATATCCAATGTAGCCAAGAAATGTTTTTGTTGCAAGTATGGATGTGTTTGGTGGTGTTTTCATTAATGTTGTTATTGATGTCAACATAGTTCAGGTTGATTACAGATGGTACTTGTATAATTCAGATACTGTAGAAATGCTTAGAGTACATGGAGCTATATTTATGAAGTTGTAGTTGTGTTTTTGCCAAGTGCTTTTAAGAAAAATTGAGAAATAATGAACGCAGTATTGAAGTGTGTGTTTTGAGTGTGCTCCGGTATTGTGCTTTGCATTTCTCTTGTGTTGATCCTATACCTACGTGGATTTTTAATTATGTTCATGAGCTTCAATGGATAATATATTTTTAATTTTAGCTTCTGGTTCGATGGAGAGTGAAAGATGCATTCACTGGTGTATTAACTGGTTTGGCAGAACTATCTGATTGTGGGCTGGGAGATGTTTTGGCTCTGCAGTCTTTTGGAATTTGGTTTCAGATCTTGCAGATTTGAGAGATGATTCATTTTGATGGTTTCTTTTTTAGACAAATGTGCTTGGTATTTGGCACTCTGGAAGGCCTATTCCAAAGCTCTTGACTGTCGATGGTTGGTCCAGTTGGATGTTGAAGAGTATTCTGTGAATAAAGTTTGTTGTAGTTGTTGCGGATGTACTTGAAGTATTTTCAGAGATGGTAAATTTTTTGGTGAAGTGTGTTAAGTGATCCATGTGCGATCATCTTGCTGGAGATGCACGTACTTTAAAGATCATTGATGTTTTCATTAGGTCTGGCCGACTTTCTGTCTACACATTACATTAAGTATTTGCATCGAATTAAGGAAGTGTGTGATTGATCGAAGATTTTTTTGGGTCCTAATTGAATGTGTGATTGGTCCTTTCTCATTCTTATCCATAGTGAGAATTTTGATTAGCCGACCTAATTTGAATTTTTATTTTTAAGAATGTTTCGCCAATCTTGGAGAATGTTTCTAGGGTTGAAGATGGTATAAAAACAAATCAAGTTGTTGCGAATTGATCATCCATCCATCCACGAATCAAGCAAGAAAGATAAGTGTGCGAAAAAGTGTGACAAGTAGAGTGTGCAAGAACGAATTGAGGCAACAATACTTCAATGTGTTAGATTCCTGAAAGCGGTGAGCTAATGGTGTCCACAATCTTTTGATCAAGCTGTGAATGTGTGGAACCCTTGTGGTGGATCTTTATTTATCTTTTTCATTTTCTGTAGGCAGTGAGCCTCTTTTTGGACACTAATTCTTTTTTCGGAAGTGAGCCTTGTATCTGGGAAGTGAGCCCTCTAGCAATGAGCCTTTGTATTCAGTATTGCATTATTACTATATTGTGAGATAATCCTCACTGTGGTTTTCCCTCATTGGGTTTTCCACATAAATTTGCTCTTTTTGGTGTTTGGTTTTTGGTATTTGCATTTCATGTTTACACTTAATAATAGTCTGGGTCAAAGTGGAATGGATTAAGGTTAGAAGTAAAGTGATTTGATACAACTAATTCACCCCCCCCCCCTCTAAGTTGTCTTGTGCATTTCAATAATTGGTATGATAGCATTATTTCCTCGGTGAAAAGATTAACTGCTTGAGGTAGATCAGATGGCGCACAAGTTGTAGATCCCTATTTTTGATGGAGTTGATTACAATGACTGGAAAGAACAGTTAAGAGGTTATCTATTTTGTCTTGGTTTCAAGACCTAGAAAGCTGTGGAAATAAAGTATGTGGCACCAACCGCTAGTCCTTCCTCTATTGATGAGATTGCGGCTTATGAGGAGAATGAAAAGGCAAGGTATGCTATCTTCAGTGCTCTATCTAAAATTGAAAGGACAAAAGTTATTTCTCTAGGCACTACTCATGAAGTATGGGAAAAAATTGAAAGACATTTATGAATTAAATGATAGAGTAAAGTTGTCAAGGAGAATAATTGCTAAGTGGAAATTTGAGAACCTGAGAATGGAAGAAGGTGAAGATATTGCAAGCTACTATTAGAGAGTTGAATTTATAACAACTAAAATCAAGAATCAAAGTGGTATTATGTCAGATGAATATATAATTGAGAATATCTTGATGATCCTACTGAAGAATTACAGTGACAAAGTCTCTGCTATTGAAGAATCATATGATCAAAAGACATTTACTTAGGAGCACCTATTTGGTGTCTTGTCTAAATTTGAGATGAGAAAATTTGGAAGAGATAAGGAGAAGACTAAAACAACCTTTAAAGCAATGAAGATAGGAAATGACTCAGATGATGATGATTCAAAAGAGTTGGAAGCAAACTTCACAAGGAAATTGAATAAAGGTACTAGTAAATACAAAGGTAAGTTGCCCTTTAAGTGTTTTAGTTGTGAAAATATTGATCATTATGCATCAAGATGTCCTAATAGAGCTACACATAAGAAGAACAAGGATAATAATAATAATAATCACAAAGACAAAAATGATAGGAAGTTCAAGAAATTGTATTATGTCAAAGAAGATGCAGGAATTTCTTGTGATGAATTTGATTTTGAGGAGGATAAAGATGAATTTTTATTTCTAGCCATAGAAAATAAAGCTATATTTGCTAACAATGAAAGATGTGCAAAGTAATCTAGTCTGGAGAGAAAGAAGGATAAGACAAAAGGTACTCTTGTGACTGCTTTTCATGCTAGATAGGATGAAGACTTTTTGGTAATTGACAGTGGGTTTTCAAATCATATGACTGGAGATAAGAGTAAGTTCACTAAACTTGAAAAGTATGATGGAGGATTAGTTATGTTTGGAGATGAATTTGGTGCTAAGATTGTTGGTAAAGGAACAATTATTTTTAATGGGAAATATAGTACTGAGGATGTCTATTATGTTAAGGGTTTAAGGCATAATCATTTAAGTGTTGGACAAATGTGTAGCAAAGGTTTTAAGCTTGTATTTCAGGATAACACTTGTGAAATTAGAAAAGGATTTGTAATTGTGGTAGCAGTTGGAAGAAGAAGTCATGGAAACATCTATCAGTTTAAGGGAGGTGATGGACAGTGTTTTATTTCTTAGATTAATGAAATTTGGCTCTGGTACCGGAGGATGGGACATGTGAATTTCAACAATCTGATCAAGATTAGTTCTAGGGAAGTTGTCAGAGATCTACCTAGAATCACAAAGCCTTCAAATTAAATTTGTAGAAGTTGCTAGTTGGGAAAACAAAAAAGAAATAGTTTTAAAGGAAAGAAACAATCATCTACTGGAATGCTAGAATTAATTCATAGAGACCTCTATGATATTTTAAAGCATGAAATATCATAGTATCTCAATCCAAAAATTTCAAAAAAAGTTATTGAGGTTCCCTTTCAAGAAAGCAGATGTGGAAATGAGCGTTCTATTTCTTTCGCATCCTCCCAAGTAGCACTGTGCTCTGAATACTAGTCCAATTGGACCTTAAACTGAGCAATATCTTTGCTCCACAACTTAATGTTGCGTCTATCTAGGATTCTAATGGGCTCCACTAACACCACTCCTAGATCTTGTACTTGCAAGGATTGCCAATCAAGCACATGAGTCACACCAGGATGATATGGCTTAAGCAAGGAAACATGAAACATATTCAAAATGTTGAACAAGTGGTATGGTGCTATCATATACTTTTAGGACATAGAGCACACCCACCTTTCTAATTTCATTTAAGGATAACCCTTGAGATCTCAATGCAGAGGAGAAAGATATCTTGCAAGAGGATTGTCCTAGAGGCTGACTGCAAACTAATAAGGGGTTCACCACCAAGTAAGAACTTGGAGAAGATAATGAAATGTAAGATGCAACACTAAACCCTAATTCAATACAATGACTTACAAAATGACCTAGAAATGTGGATGAAACAACACAAAAAACTACAGAAAGGAATATGTGCACCTGAGAATTTGGAAGTGATTGGAAGGAGGTCTGAAACACTGGAAATCCTACCTTTAATGTTGAGTGGGACTCATTCGCCAAGCTGGGTGAATCAGTTCAAAATTTGGATTTTTGTGCGGGAATAGGAATTTGCCAAATGGGTATCCGAATTTGCAAAAATCTAAATTTTGATTTAAACTGGGACTCATTGGCTAGAAGTGGTGAATCAGTCTAGTTAGTGTTTTTTAAAGCTTCGAAGTCTAAATCTACTCTCCTCAGTCTACTCAATCCACTTTTGTAAGTGTCCAGATCTAAATCTCTGCAAATTGACTTGCAGGTGTTTTCCAATGTTCTCCAAGGCTTAATGACAACTTTGACAACTTTGGATGACTTGACAACTTTTCTCCAATCTTGCTCCTTAGAAAATTTTCAGCCTAGACCTACAAATCACACACAAAGGAGAGGGAAAAATGTTGTTGAGTTAGTGGATAGCGGTTTGCCTTGGTCAAACCTCGCTTTGGTAATCAAACCTTGAAAAATAATGAAATAGGAATGAAGAATAATGAATGAACAAGATATGATGTTGCAACTCACAAAATTCTATGAATAGGATGTTGCAAACATATATGAGATGGTTTAAACGGATGTAGATCTTGACTCTTTCTTGAAGGTGATAAATCTTGAATTGAACACTTGCTTGAATCATAAACCCTACATCACAATTGCTAACTCTAAAATGAACATGATGCATAAAGTCTTTGACATGATGATTGATGCTTCAATGCTTCTCTAAAATACTTGATAATCTATTGGCGTTTCAAATCGCACCTCTGGAATGCGATTTGGAAACAAACAACTATGTGTAGTAAAATTCTCTTCGAATTAGGAGGGAAAGCTCCCTCTTTTGATGAGTTGCATAAAGAAAGTAAACTAAACTTAATTTTTCTTATCTTTTTGGTTTAGCTGTGAGAACACAAGGTTATAGAACACTAGATGTTGCAGCTAAGGTTTTCCCTTTAATGAAACTTGCCAAATAGAACTTAACCTATGCTTAAAATGTTTCTATCCTCTCAAGTAAACGCAGAGCAAGAGAGTTTAGAAATGCACGAGTTTGATTTTTTGACAAAGATACGTAAATTTTTTTTCTTCAACATACATTTTAGGCAAGCTGAAAAAGATATCATAGAAGTATTATGAAAATATGAGAATTTTATTTCAAGAGCAGCAAAGCAAGCTTTAGGATTTTATTTCCTCACACTTCTAACACAAAACAATAAACAAAAATCTGAGATATTTATATCTAGGCAGACAAAGCACGCTCAAAATTTTATTCACTCAAACTTCTGGCAGAAAGATTACAATTTCGGGACAACAAGTTGTAGTAAAACACTTGCAACATGCGATCAAAACAGGATTATAATTGACACAACACATGAACTAAAAAAGTATTTGCAGCTAAGGAGGCATGCAAACTTGCTCTTTACACAAAGTGAATTGACACTAAATTGATAACAAAAATGAAGGCATAAGCTCATTGATTCTGTTATAGCAAGCATGGTTAAACTAAAATGAGCAAACACTGCTCTTATTTATACACAAGCAGAGGAGTAGGGAACCCTAAAATCTCCTTGCTTCTACAACTATTGCTTGCCAACATGCAAGCTTTAATTCTAAATCTAAAAAAAGGTAAAACATCTAAACCTAGAAAGCATCTAAAAAAGGAAAGTGCCAACTCGTTACAACTTGTTACAATTGTTTTATTTCTATCCTCAAAGAATGGATAAGATTTGAGACAAGAATAGAAAGAAAGGGTGGAAGATGCTTCTAGAAGAAAGCAGATTTAAATCTCGATCACATCTGCCAAAAAGCGGGAAACTGCCTCTCTATCAGGAGTGTTGATACTATCTATAGCCATATTCCGCTTTTCTAGGATCTTCTCCCCTTTTGCAATCAAGCTTAGAGAAGCTTTGACATCTTCAGCTTCTTTATGAGTTCTATTCTTGAAAAACATTGCTGCCTTAAAAGATGACTTATTGATTGATAACTTGGTGGCTCTGCATCTTTATGCTTTGACACTTCTCTTGATTCTCCCAAAGAAAGTATTCTACAACTTTTTCCAACACTTGTCCTTTCGCTCATATCACTCCCTCTATATGTTCTTCAACTGAGATGATGACGTTTTATGTCCATGATGGTTCTGAAAAGAACTTTCCAACATGATACAACACTTGTTTGGCTATGAATTCGATGGGAGAGTACTTCATGCTGAAAAACTTGAAGATTAATTGTAAACTTGACTATGCTCGGGCAAGCTCAAAAAAAACCCTAAAAATACCTTGCTGATTTTCTTCGTCAAACGGATGAAATTTTTGGATTTTTTTCTAAGATGTGGGTTTTAATTAGAATTCCATTACAAGCCAACCCAAATCGTCCATTTTTGAAAATCCTGAATGAAGACTGAAAAAGCAGCAAACCCTAATTTTCTCTAAAAAAGCAAAAAAAAACTGACATTTGGGTATTGTTTAGAGGCACATTCTGGATGAACCCATATGGTTAGATTTTGAAAACCTCGAAGTTTTACTGAAAAAACAATCACTTGAAGTTTCAGTGAAAAAGTTGTGATATGGGTTTTGTCCAAAAGAAGATTTGATATAGACCTAGAAGATTGGAAGTTGTAAATTTTGAAGTTTTTTCTGACATGCAAACTAAAAAGAAACTACTGCAACCTCGAGAAAATCCTTCAAAAATTATCCACAAGATAGAACTAGTATAAACCAGCTTGCTGAAAATCGAAAACAATGGCCTCCTTGAGTGTTGATCTAAAAATTTATTGAAAAACTAGCAAGTTAAACTCTTGAACTTGAAAATAAGGGTTTGAAGTTGCTGCTCTATTTCTCCTTGAAGATCACTTGCAAGAAAATAATGAAAAATAAAACACAAAAGTGCTTTAAATAATCTTTGTCTTGAGAAAACAACTTTCTTTTCCCTAATTCTTCAAAACCCCAATTAAAGTTTGTGCAATAAACTTAAACTTTTGTTTTCATCTTCAATTTTTAAAATTTTCAAAAATTTGACTAAGGCATTGGAAGTTGGGTGCCCTTCTTGGCTGGAGGTGACTATTTCATCCAGACTTAGTCATTTTTTCACTGTTTTCAACTTCTCCTCAATTTTCAACCCCAGTTTGATTCTGATTTCCGGCCTCCAGATTGATCCGGTGAACGAGTTGAATGATTCATCATAGAGCTTGATCAAATCTGACAAAGTTTGTTTGGAGGAGACTTTTGATGAAAAATTTGTTTGACCCTTCAAAAATTCAATTGCCTATCTCCTCCAAGGGCGCCCACTTTCTCCAGAGTTAGCCATTTTTCACATTTTTCAATTTTCTATACTATATCCTCCCCTTCAGATGATCTGACCATTTTGGATGATCCAAAGCTCTGATAGGCTGACGGCTAGACTCGTCGAATAATTGAGAAGATTCTGAAGGGTGTCTTCTGGGAGTGATGTCTCTGGAAAATTTGATTTGGATCTTCAAAAGCTAGGGTGCCCTTCTTCTCCAAGGGCACCCAACTTTACCAGAGTTAGTCAATTTTTAAGGATTTTCATTTTTGCTTTTGATTTTCTTCAATTTACACAATTTTGCCCTTCTGGTCATTCTATGATAGTTGATGACTAACAAATCTCACGAGCTTGACGTTGAATCCATTGCAAAGCTGGATTGAATCTAGAGAAAAGTTGTTGGGGACTGCAAACCCTAACTTTAACTTTTGAGCACTCAAAACCTTGGGCGCCCAACACTCCCAGACTTGGTCATTTTTTCCACTTTTTTAAACCTTTTCAGTTTGCTACTTCTTCAAGACTTCTTCATTCGATTTGAGATTCTGGTTGGCTAAATGGTCAGATGATTGTGCTGATTGATTCGCTGTGGAGTGGAAGGATTCCGAATAACAATGGTCTAGAGGTTGAAACCCTAATTCTTGCTTTTGATCCCTTGAAAAGTTGGGCACCCTTCTCCTTTAGGGGCGCCCATGGCTGGCAGACTTAGCCACTTTTTATAAATTTTCAACTTTGTTCTCGTTTGACATGCTTCTCTGACGTTTGACTACCGGAACAAAACAAAAATTTAAGGCATGAAGGTTTGGGTGCCTGAAGTCTCCAGACTTAGACAAAAATTCCTATTTTTCAATTTTAAAATCTTCCTTTCTTCATTCCTCATTTTTTTTGTGCACGTTCCTCATTGACAACTTCTGTTTGATGCTTGAACGTTTGATTTTGACACCTGGCAGCTCATTGACCTCCATTGATAACCTTGATTCTCCAGAAGAAGCTTCTGAAAAAAACAGAATAAACCCACTAGGGAAAAACTGATCGTTTCGTGATTCTGACTGCACCGACCTAATGAAGAAGTATGTTAAGCCAATCAAAATCAGTATCAACCCTAGAAGCCAAAATTTCTATTTTTAGAAAAATTTACAAGTATTCGTTTCTTGAGAAACCCAGAAAAACCTAGAAAAAGTTTCTATTTTTAGAAAATTGCTAAAAATAGAAAATTTCCTAAAATTTAGGGACGAAAAATTGAAATTTGGGTATTGTAGATTTGGTCGTTCTGAGCCAACCCAATTTGTTAGATTTTGAAAATTTCAAGTTTTTGACCCCCATGCAAGACATTCAAACCTTAATTCTGACCCTTTTGACAGATTTTACAGTATTTTGACTCATTTCTTCAAAATGCCTAAGTGTAGCAAATTTTTTAATTTGAGGTACAACATAATCTACCCTTGAATGCTCTTGAACACTCTTGTAAACACTTGTGAACACTTGTGAACTGAACTTTACTATAAGGATCAGTACTTGAATGCTTGGGGTCATAGGATGAAAATGAGTGAAAGAAACGTGTATTTATACTTAATTATGCAAGAATTCCCAAAATTACAACACTACAAGCCGACATTAAATCTAGGAGGATAAAATCCCACCAAGAATTTGAATTAATTTTAATTTTGGGGCACACTGGTCTCATTCGTCCAAGGTGGCGAACGAGTCCCATCAGACATAATATATGGGACCAAAATTAAAAATGCTTAGAAATGTGTGAAACCAATTTTTGGACCCAAAAATCTAGGTGGGAATCATTCGCCCAAGGTGGCGAATGAGTCCTAGATCACCAAATCTGGGTCATTAAACCTAAAATACTTGAATTATGATTGGGTAATGATTTGTGTCAGGGTTATCCTCAAGAAGATACATTAAATGGGGCTTGTGTGAAAGGTTCCCAATCCAGATCTGATCCAATTTTTTGAGTTTGATTTCTGATTTAAATTTAACCAACGAATAGGGAATTTTTTTATTATTTGTTTTTTCTATTTTATGATTTTTTTTGAGGTTTTGTGCTTGATAAGAGCGAAGAAGAAATAGATGCTAAGGAACATAAATGGCTGAAACTAAATTACAAATTATGACTTTCCTAGAAAATCAAATGCAATTTTCAGAATTAAGGAAATTGAACCACATATTACATGAAATTCGCATACCCAAAATTCAACGCTCAATTTATTGAATATCTAAATTGTTGGAACCATAGCATGTACAAAAGATCTGATATAAAATCTGATTTGCTCCTTAGTGGTCCGAAAAACCTAATTTCCAACTAGGGTTTGATTGAAAATGACTCCCAAATTGTATGACCAACTGGTGAATGCACTGAAATGGTGATATTTGATGATAAGAAGTCTAAATCTGTAATTATTTTTTGATAAATCACTGTTGCAATTAATTCTAAATGTAGATTAACCAGTAATGAAGTCCAATGATACCCAAATGGAAACCCAGTATAGATTTCCCTGTTTGGTGAATGAATTTTCATCCAATTCACTATCTTCCAAGGGATTTTATCCTTTGAAGACTTGTATGCTCCTGAAACCCTCTTCCAGGAGCTTAAACCTACAATTCTTTTGTCAAAATGATAATAGAATGCCCAAAATTGAGCCCAACATATTGCTTTATAACCTCCCATGAGCTTTTTTTTATAAAAAACAATAAAATAATAACTTGAGGGTCTTTCCTCATCAAAAGAAGGGGCCACTTTTTAAAAAAAACTTTGAGTTACTAGGATGGGCACACTTTTCACTATCCCCTTTATAATTTTTTGTTACTATTCAATTTTTACTATTCCATTATACCAAACTTTAATATTTCCAATTTATCCTTGGATTCATCAACTGAGCTCCAAACTGAAAAGCTCATAAAGCTCCTAGGTAAGCTCCACAACGCTCAGTTGGGTCCCCTAACTATTTTGTTGACCTACAGGAACCCTAATAGTAGGTCAACCTTCACTATAGTCTGAGTTGTGTAAGGAAGGGGCAACATAGTCCTCCCTTCATGAGATTGTTTGCCCTCAAGCAACTGCAAAGTTGGATGCTGAAGTATCATCTCTCCTCGCCACGTGAAATCCTCCAACGACAAGTCCCTCCATTGTACCAAATACTCTCTGATCAGTTGGCTATACAACCTCCTCTCCCTGATGTCAAGAATATCTACATGTATCAAAACTAATCGACCCTCCTCATCCAATGTAGGAAAAATAGTTGAAGATAGAACATGTTGTCCCAAAGCCTTCTTGAAACAAGACACATGAAAGACATTATGCATCTTACTCTCGAAAGGTAGCTTGAGCTCATATGCAACCTAACCAATCCTCCTCAATACTCTGTATAGACTATAAAACCAAGGCTTGAGCTTCTTCGCCGCACTTCTCTTTATTGTACTCTATTTGTAAGGTTGTACATGCAAGAAAACCATATCTCCAACCTCAAAGGTTCTCTCAACTTGATGTCAATCTTTATACATCTTCTGCTGATTTTGTGCCTGTTGGATACTATCCTTAAGTGCCTTAAGGATATCTTAGTTGTCTTGTAACCAATCCCAAGCTCTAGGTACTTTGCTATTACCTAACACTAAGTCCACAAAGGATAAGGTATCATAACCATACAATGCTTAGAATGGAGTTATACTAGTTGACATGTGATACATAGTATTATAGAAATTCTTGCCCAAATACAACCATCACACCCAAGCCCTCTGGTATCCTAAAACGTAGTTACATGATTAACTCTCAACCCACTTATTAACTATCTCCGTCTTCTCATCTGTCTAAGGGTGGTAACTGGTGCTAGGTGTCAACTCTGTACTTGCAAATAAAAATCGCTCCTACCAAAATATACTCATAAACCTGCTATCCCGCTCACTAACAACCTCCAATCTATTGAAGTACAAGATCCTGGGTCCTCTTCCATGTGTGCACAATGAAGAAAACCAATCCATTTCAATGTAGGTGTCAATCATGAAGATGTAGATGCCAAAACAAATGCCTCCATCCCTCTTTGTTCACTATCATAAATCACAACAATAGTATGCAATCTGATAATATCATCCAAAGGGTATCAAATGTGCTCTCCTAGGTGTATGGAGGTAGGAAACCATCATTTGAACAATTCTCAACAAAGACAATGATTTCCATCATTATAAACTGTTCTAAACACTGTTGTATCAAAACTGAAATCACACATCTCCATACCCAATAATAAAGAATCAAAATCAAACCATGGAGAATATTCTATCCAACAATCCGCATACTCCTATATGGAATCCTCATCATTATAAAATTGTGTCAACTCAATGTTTTGAGCCAACCTATCAAAAGGAACCAATGTACCTTGCAGATTTGAATTATCTCCATCTACATTTCCACACACATGCATTTCATCAATGGCTAGCCCATGATGATCAAACAAAGTTGATTGGCTCATTCCTTTTACCATCTCTAGATGTTATTTTGCTTGACCAACAATTAGCTTAGCTTTCCTTGCTCTCACTAGCAAAATGTTACACTTCTCTTGTGTCTTTTCCACATCCTCAAAGGTTTGATATACAAAATTAGATTGTGTAGTGCCCTGTTTTTCAACATAACTACCATAATCAACACTCTAGTTTTGTATGCCATCATAATTAGACCACAAGTAACTATCATCCAAAGGTGCTAGAATGTCTATTTCATGAGAATGCAAAACTTTAGGACTATTGTCCTCAAACAAATTAGGTATAATGTCATGCCAATCCTTAAATTTGTCATCAATTTCAACATTAAAATGCTTACCATCAAATCTTGGTTCAATACAAGCCTCCTCACATGCAAATGGTAGGTCTCCATGAAGCACATCATGACCCAAAGCTATCATTGATTTGGCTGCTATTTGATGAAGCAAGGTATACTTGAGGACTTTCATAATCGCTTGTTTCCCATCATGCTTGAAACTGAATTCCATTTCTTGTAATTCTTGGATGACCCTTTGTAAAGAATGTAGCCATTGCAAACCAAGTATAATTTTATTTCCCTTCAAATCAAGTACATAAATTTCATCACAAAGCATATACTCATCAAAGATAATGCTAAGCTTACTTTCTTCTTGCAAAGAATAGTAATTCCACCTGCTATAGTCACATCAAAGCCCTCAAAATATTCACAATGCAAGCCTCTTTTCTTTACCAAACCATCGTTAATGTAGTTATGTGTAGCTCCAATCATATTTTGATCTCCGTCCTCCATATGCTCAATATCCTCACTAATCAAAATGATTGGATCCTCACATGGGATCATTGAGTGTAGTGTCTTAGCTGTCTCATGATCATCAATGTGTGAAGGACAAGAAGCAACATGCTTGTGTGTGAAGTCCTCATAGATCTTCATCCTATCTTCCCTTATGGGTGGAAGGTCATCAACTAAATGTGTTCCCAACTGAAGAGTATGGGAGTCATGGCTGCAAGTTAATTTCTTTTTCATGGTCCTCATTGCAAGTGCGAATAGGTGATCTTTATCCTCAAGAAGGTGCACATAGTTGTCTTTCCTCTTGATCAAAGCTTCTTGCAACACTTCATGATCCTGGGGCCTATTTCCCCCCCACAAATCTACCACCATCTCATAAATGTGATCAAAATGGGATAAGGATTCCATGATCATATCCTCCTTCACATTCAGTTGATTCATCAAGGGACGTGAATGATAGGACTTTCCTTCCTCACACAAGATCTTAGCTATACAATCATATTCATCATCATATTCAAACAAGGGATTATCATGATAATAGTGAATTGGCATCATATCAATAGACTCATGCCTCTCTACCTCTGCTGATATAAGATATTGGGAAAATGAGTTTCCCATCACATTATTATCTTCCCACTTAGCATTACTAGGATCATACTTTCCACAATCTTTATTGGAATCAAACTCATATGAGGACACTATAATGTTGTTCAAACTCAAAAAATCTGAATGTTGATCATACCTTTCCAAGGTGCCTTGGTTGTCTTCTCTTGCTTCTCTCTTCATAGTGGTTGACTCCTCAAGAAGTGCTAGTCTAGGAGGAGTAGTGAGTTGAACATAATATGTCTACTTGGTGTAGGTTTCCCAAACTTGCTAGATGCCTCCATGTCTATGGTGGCTCTGTTTTTATATTCCCACCAGCTCCACAGTGTAAGGTTTATGATTAACCACACATTGTCAAAGTGGAGTATCTTCCCATTTAGCGACCTCCTAGTCTCTAAGAACAACTCTTCAATGCAATGAATCTCAAACATCCTCATCAAATGCTCTTCTATTCTAAACATGTGTGTAAAATTAGGGGATCCAAGGTTATTATAGGTTGCCATACCCTATACAACATTGGGACTTATGATCTCTCCTTCATGTTTCTTGACGGTCAGGGATCCACAAGTTTTTCCATCATCATCAACCAATGAATGTGATGTGAAGGTACATAGAGACTCGTTCTCAAGCAGCTGATCTTCAGTGCTCAACATGAAAACCATTGATTATTCTTCCTCTAAGCTATGGTATTCACATGATGAGTGAATTTTGTTCTTCTTATCCTCATAGGGAGGTTGAAACACATCTTTGTTCTCTTCTTCCACCATAGGGCTGTCATAAGCTGACTGATTTTTGTTCTCCTTAGGATTAAAATTAAATGGTAAAGCATCTTCTTGCCTTTCTTTTGCATACCCTGCAAGTGGCTAATCCATCATGGTGTCTTCTTCAACTTCATGGTCCTTATGAATGCCAATACCTTCATCCATCCTAGGGCTTCCACATGACTGAATTTTGTTTTTATCATGAACATGGATAGGCTGAAACAAATCTTCTTTCTTTTCTTGTTCTTGCACATTTAACTCTTCACCATTCCCAATGCTTTCTTTACTATCCTCTGATATTTCATTCTTTTTATGTTGCTGATATGGACTTGAAAAATTCAAGTCATCTTTAAACTCATTCAGTATACCCAAAAATTGTGTAAAGGAAAGGATGTCTTGTATCTTTTTAGGAAGGGATTGATACTTATGGTATCTACCCATAATTGCATCATGTGTTGCCATGGCATGAAGTCTCTTACTTGTACTTGTAGCTAGAGAAGAAACCTTAGAGTGCCCACTTTTCCTTGAAAGTGAATCATCTAAACGCTGCAATTTACGATTGATCTGTTATTGTGTTTGTTTGAGGTCTTTCATTATTTTCTCCAAACTAGGTGCCTTTTCCTTCTTTAGTAGAGCAGGAAGGAAGGTAGGTAACAATCTTCCATCCTTAATTTTATCCATTAAACTAACTCGTTGTCAAAGCTGAAATGAAACCCAAATTGTAGCGTACCCAATAGATTTCACCCAATAGGCTAGTAGGATTGTGGCTTTGATACCACTAAAAGGTTCCCAACCCAAATCTGATCCAATTGTTTGAGTTTTATTTCTAATTTGACTTTGAACAGTGAATAGGGAATTTGTTTTTTAATTTATTTTTGCTATTTAATGAGTTTTTTTGAGCTTTTATGCTTGATAAGAGTGAAAAAGGAAATAGATGCTAAGGAACATACATGATTGAAATAAAATTACAAATTTTGACTTTCCTAGAACAACAAATGTAATTTTCAAAATTAAGGAAATTGAACCACCGATTACATGAAATTTGTATACCTAGAAGCCAATGCTCAATTTATTGAATATCTAAATTGCTAGAACCACAACATGTAGAAAAGATCTGATATAAAATCTGATATGCTCCTTAGTGGTCTGAAAAACCTAATTTCTAGTTAGGGTTTGACTGAAAATTACTCCCAAATCATACGACCAACTAGTCAAGGCATTGAAATGGTGATATCTATTGATAAGAAGTCCAAGTCTGAAATTATTTTCTGATAACTCACTATTGCAATCAATTCTAAATGCAGATTAAGGAGTAATGAAGTCCAATGATGCCCAAATGGAAACCCAATGTAAATTTCCTTGTTTGGTGAATGGGTTTTCGTCTAATTCACTATCATCCAAGGGATTTTTTCTGAGAATACCTGTATGCTATTGAAACCCTCTTCCAAGAGCTCAAACCTATAATTGCTTTTGTTAAAATGAGAATAGAATGCGATAAATGAGCCCAACATATTGCTTTATAACCTCCCATGAGATTTTTTTATAAAAAACAATAAAATAATAACTTGAGGGTCTTTCCTCATCAAAAGAAGGGGCCATTTTCTAAAAACAACTTCGAGTTACTAGGATGGAGGCACTTTTCACTATTCCCTTTATAATTTTCTATTACTATTCACTTTTTACTATTACATTAAAGCAAACTTTAATATTTCCATTTTATCCTTGGATTCATCAACTGAGCTCCAAGCTGAAAGGCTCGTAAAGCTCCCAACTAAGCTCCACAACCCTAAGTTGGGTCCCCTAACCATTTTGCTGACGTATAGGAACCTTGACAGTAGGCCAACCTTCGCTATAGTATGAGCTGCCTAATGAAGGGTTATTACATTGTGGATGCAAGATAAGGCCAATTAAAGCATAAGAAACCCCAATTATTAAATAAAACCAAAGAAAAGTGTGAAAGTGTGTTACAACACTTTAAAACACTTCAAATAAGGCACCGATAAGCTCATTTAGTTAACAGGGGCCCATGACCTAATGTGAACATGTTAGGCATATTACAACACTAAATCAAGGCCAGGTTAGGGAGAGCCTTTTCTATCATTACAACATTATGAAGTTGAGCTAGAGAAGGTGGTAGAGCTATTATATAAGCAACTTGGTTAATCGCTTCCAAGACTTCAAACGATCCCACATATCTTGGGGCCAACTTGGAAGACTTTCCAAAAGCAATAGAAATTTTACGAGGTTTAACTCTTAAGAAAATTTTATCCCCGATTGCGAATTGTCTGAGTTTGATTCTTGTCAGCGTAACTCTTTTGTCGGTCTCCCACCTCTTTCAATCTGCTCTTAATGACCCTCATTTGTTCTTCCATTTTCTTAAGCATTTCTGGTCCTACTATGATCTTGTCCTCCAATTTATCCCAATTTATCGGGGTATGACAATTTCACTCATACAAGCCTTCAAATGGTGTCATGCCTAAGGATGTATGATAGGATATTTTGTAAGAGAACTCTAGTAAAGGAAAATATTCTTCCCACCTATATTGTTGGTCCATACAATACCTTTGGAGGAGGTCTTCGACTACCCAATTCACCCTCTCTATCTTCCCGTTAGTCTGAGGATGATAAGCCGAGTTGAAATTTAATTTGGTCACCAATGCAACATTCAAGGTCATCCAAAACCTTGAGGTTATTTGAGTGTCCCTATCATAAATGATAGTCTCCGACACTCCATGCAAATAGAAGATCTCTTGGACAAATTTCTTAGCCAGGTTCAATGATCCATCCTTAACGTTTCTTGGAATGAAGTGCACAACCTTGGTCAACTTATCAATCATGACCAAGATAACATCATGCTTGTTCTTACTCAACGACAACCACTGTACAAAATCCATTATAATCACCTACCATTTATACTCAGGTATGTCATGAGGATACAATAACCTGGCTAGTTGTGCATGCTCAACCTTGACTCGCTAGCACTCTAAGCATTTGGCTACGTACTCCACTACATACTTCTTGAGTTTGGGCCAAAAATATAGAGTCTTCAGCTTTGCGATGATCTTGGATACTCCGGGGTGTCCTGAGTAAGGTGCATTGTGAAATTCTAAGACTAACTTCCTCAACTCTCCAGAGTTAGGAATATACATCCTTCTCTGATATCTCAAAATACCATCTAGTTCAATCTCATACCCATTGAACTGGTGATCTGAAGGATTTGCAGCTAGGGCGCTCTTCACTCTCTCATAGTGCTCATCCCCTAGCGGATTTAGAATCACTTGTTGTCTCAAGTTATAAATTTTTGAAATCATGGCTATCATATGTCTTCATCTACTAAGAGCATCAACCACTTTGTTCTCTTTCCCTTTTATATATTCAATTCCAAAGTCATACTTGCTAAGGAATTCCAACCACCTTCTCTGTCGCGCATTAAGGTTTGGTTGGGTAAATATGTATCTCAATTCTAAGTGGTCTGTCTTGAGTTCAAAAGGATTTCCCAAAAGATAATGCTTCCACATCTATAAGGCATGAACTATGGCCACCAATTCCAAATCATGAGGCACATAGTTCACTTCGTGCTACGTGAGCTTCCTTGATTGATATGCTACCACTTGTATGTTTTGCATTAATATTGCTCCGAATCCCTCTCCTGAAGCATCTGTGATTACTGTGAATCTCCCATTAGGATCAGGGATGGTTAGCACTGGTGTTGTTATGAGCCTCTCCTTTAGGAGGTGGAATGCCTACTCATATTTCTCGATCCATTCAAACCGTGTTGCCTTCCTTTGGAGTGAGGTAATAGGAGATACAATCTGGAAGAAACTTTGCACAAAATTCCTATAGTATCTTGTGAGGCCCATGAAGCTATAGAATTTTGACACATTCTGGGGCATTGGCCATTCCATGATCACCTTGATCTTTTTGAGGTCTACAAAGACTCCTTTAGCTGAAATAATATGGCCCAAATAGTGCACTTTGTCTTGATAGAATGAACAATTGGACAACTTCCCAAAGAGTTCCCTTTCTCTCAATCGATGAAAAAATATTCTCAAATGTCTATCATGTTCCTCAATAGTCTTTGAGTAGACCAAAATTTCGTCAATGAAAATCAAAACAAAGGCATCCAAGCAGTCTTTGAATACACTATTCATGAGGTTCATGAAGACTGTTGGTGCATTAGTTAAACCAAAAGGTACCACTGTGAACTCGTAATGTCCATATCGAGTTCTAAATACAATTTTTGAGATGTATTCGTCTTTAATTCTCAACTGATGGTACCCTAACCTAAGATCAATTTTGGAGAACGTTGTTGCACCTTTCATCTAGTCAAACAACTCATCAATCCTCGAGAGTAGATACCGGTTCTTGATGGTCACCTTGTTCAACATCCGATAATCTATGCATAGATGCAAAGTTCCATTATTATTTCTCATAAATTAATCAGGCACTCTACAAGGAGACACAATGGGTTTTATAAGTCCCTTATCCAACAATTCCATCAACTAGGCCTTCAACTCATAGAGTTTTGTAGTGGTCATCTGATAAGGTGCCTTGGATAGAGGCTTAGCTCCTAGAACTAGGTCGATAGAAAAATTGAATTCCCGCCTCGAAGGAAACTCCATAAGTTCATTAAGGAATACGTCTTGGAAGTCCTTGAGAATAGGGTAATAATCTAAATACGGTTCCTTGCTGTAAGGATTACTGGCATGCACTGCATAAATTGCACACCCCTTTCGATGAGCCTTCTTGAGATGCATCACAAAAAAAATTCTAAGCTCTAAGGGTCTTTGCATTCCTCAAACCTCAACTAGGTTTCCATAATCATTTAGACAGTTGACCACCTTATCCTCATAGTTCACTATAGCCTAATTCTTGTTTAACCAATTTATTCCCAAAATTACATCATATGAGCCTAAGGGTGCCACATACAAGTTGACCTAAGTTTGAAACATTGGAAGCTCTAACTCACTGCAAAAAAGACAGGTATCTACCCTCCGCTCTGCTTGATTACCATACTGGATTGGCCATGAATTTTCCATGTATCCTGGTCTAATGGGTATCTTGGATATTATTCTAGGATCAATAAAACATTTAGTAGCTCCAGTATCAATTAAGATAGAGATAGATTGGCCATATATCTTACTTGTTAGATGAATTATCAAAGCTTGATACTCTACCTATTTGTTATCCACAACATCGTGGATCTGGTGATGTTGAGTCTTCTAGTAGCTTCCTTCCTTTTGTGACTTCGACCGTTGAGGATAATTCAAGGCATAATGATCACCTCCACAAGTATAGTATCCATCTTGAGGCCCTTTGCGACCTCTTGGTTTGTCCTCTCTAAATCCATTCTACTTATGGTTATCCTTAACCTTTCCTTTTGTTCCTTCCACAAATACCATCTTCACCCTTCTCTTGTGACTCACTTCCCCTTTTGAGATTATGGATCTGATGGCTCGTCTCCCTTATGAAATTTCTTCTTCCCATACTATGACTTAGAATTTGAGTCACTATGAATATTGGATAGATGCTGCAGTTTCTATTCCTGTTTGGTGGATTTTTCAAAAAATTCATTCATGGTTTGAGGTTCATGCATATCCACTTCAGCTCCTATATGAGGTTGGAGTCTTACTATAAATTTTTGGATACAAAACCATTCATCTCCTTGATACTAGGGCACATACTTCATTAGGCTGGTGAAATTCTCCCAATACTAAATCATAGTCATATTTCCCTAGGTTAAGTTCTAAAAATCCGTCACTTTATTGTCAAAGAAAAGCTACGGTAACCATCTCTTCCTGAAGGATTGGAGAAAGAATTCCCATGTGATCTTAGCATGTTAAAGATTTTTTTCTGACTTCTCATTATCCTATCAAGTCACTTCTTCACCTAAGAGCTGATACATAGCCCGTGTCATCTTGGTCTGTTCAGAAAGGCTATGGAGCCCAAAATATTTTCCATGTCTATAATCCAAGCCTTAGCTCCAACTCTGATAGCCATACCATCGAACTTGGTATGTGCTAATCTTTCAAGGTCTTTTCCAAGCTCTTCCTCAATTCACCGTCGTGGACCCGCCCTTGGACCACTATCTCGTTGATTGCCTTCTACATTCCCAGGGTCCTAGTCCTTGCATTCCACTCAAACTTCTTCATTCTATATGATCCATGTGAGACTCTTGCCAAATCAAAAGCTCTAGAATTTGATCCAACCTTTTATTAGGTCTATTATCAGAACCACTACCACCCTCGTCTTGCTTGGTGGTCACCATGACGTCTCACACTTATCCTACAACATATTCACGTTTATCACATCTCAACACTAAGTTGAACGAATAAACGTTCTTATGCTACATCACATAATTTTTCATATGCATACATCCCTCATTCTAGAAGAGATACACATTCATGCATAACACACACATTTTAGATTCCTTCATTGAACACACCAAAAAAGAAATCATCTGATTTTATTAATATTTAAGGTGAGTCAATAGACCCTTATTTACAATAGGCTTTGAGTTACATCATTCTGATTTCTCGACATCAGAAAGAGGACATTCCTCGAGGTTCTCATCTGAATTTACATCAAACTTTACAAAAGAGGATGGTTGAGCACACAAGCTCTCCTTTTCCTCTTTAGTCAACAAGGGCTCATTGGGTCCACACCCTAGAGGCCAATCCCGGATTGCGAAACTTTTTTTGATCTTAGGTGTTTTCTTCTCCTCAATCTTCAAGCCTCTCTCTATCTTGAGTCATGTAAGAGCTTGAGCTAAAGTTTCGTCATCGGTAATTTCTGATTGAATCTCCATTTTGACATTTTCTTCCTTTACATCATTCTTACGTGGGGTTAGTTTTCCCTTTCCTTTGTCTTTCCTTTGACCTTCCCATTTCTGCATTCAATTCAGGTTCGGTCAATTCTTAGGACCTTCAAATTTTGGGTCAAGGGTCAACTAACCTTGTCAATTATGGTAGATTCAAAGGCCTAGAGTTGAACCCTAGTTATTGATACCAAATATAATAATCCAGTTGAAATTATTACTTAATTAATATTATTGTAAATGACACATGAGTATACTCTAAATTAAAATGACATAGCTAGTGGCTAAAGTCAATCATAGTTACATATGTCCATTTAAAATGAGTCAAAGATTCACATATATTCACTTCAAAAGTTAAATCGCAATATCAGGTTTGACTTGGCTCCTAAGGCTAGAAAGTCTTTACATTATACACTTTTCATCAAGTGCATGAGTGAATTACATCAAGTTACATCTGAGACTATAATAGTCTTGTGAACAACTAAGGTTATTCTTGGACGCTCGCCTCCAATGGTGGACGAGAACATGGTTGAAGTGATTTACCATCCAACTATGAAGCTTACACTTCTCTTGTATTCTTTCGATTTGAAGAATTCTCGAACCTACATGAAAATTTTAGCAAGAGAACAATTTGTAAGGTGGAATCTGGTGCATTCCCATACATAAACATGCAATTTCTATCTACAAGTTAGAAAAGAAAATGCAATATCTATTATAAGAATGGCATAGAGTGAATTCACAAAATTCATACATACATAGTGAACTAAATTGCTTGGCCAAGCATAATAAATGTTTTGCAACAACAACAAACAATAGGTACTGGTAAAACAAACCTATATTCTCTGAACTTTATTTCGACACCCATCCCAGAAGGTAAATTTCTACTAAACATCACATAACAAATATCTACCCTCTAGCAACATCTACCTTGAATTTCTCTAGTCAACTAAGGTATCATTGTTCCATGTAGAATACTCTTTCACACATGTTTTCAAAAGAAGAATCACATTCTAATTTACTCTCTAAATAGAAATCAGATTTATGAATTAATAGAGTCATTCCACAATCAATCATATCATTCTTATGACTATTATATACTTTTCATCACAAGTATTTTACATTTATAAAAGTACTAAGGACAAAAGAAGGTATGTCACAAGAAGTCTATGTGCATACACATATATTTGCCTACTTAAGTTTTAGATTTGTGAATACATTCTGAAATAAATTTTTTAAATCAGATTGCAATGATAAAAGAGTATTCCATTTGACGCTTCTTGTCAAAAATGAAGAATCAGAGCAAGTCTATGTTAGCAGTTTCACTCATACTGCTATTTCATTCTCACAGCTATCTCATTCTAGCATTATTGTCTATATATGAACATTGATTGTTTAAACATGACAAGTATTGTTTCCTACTAAATAGTTATAAGACAAGTTGTTTACATATGAACATTCATTGTTTAAACAAAACAAGTATTATTTCCTACTAAACAATTATAAGACAAGCTGTTTACATATGAGAATTCATTGTTTAAATAAGACAAGTATTTTTTCCTACTAAACAGTTATAAGATAAGTTGTTTTACATGTGATTATTCATTGTTTGCAAATATTTCAAGTTGTTCCAACTAAAATTTTTAATGAGCAAGGTTGTTTTAGTGATATAGATAACTTTAACAACAAAATAGTGTCGTTTACAAAAGATTATTCACTATTTACATCATTGTAATACTATTTCAGATTAAACAATTACATTTTAATGACAAAAAATATCATTTTTCCAACATAACATACACTATTTGCAATTTTTTATTATTTTTTCAAGTTGTTTTGATGCTAAGTGGCAAAATCTCATTAAATTATTCACTGTTTTTAATATAGAATTGGTTGTTCCACAATGCACTGAAAATAATAGTGTTGTTTTGTCAACAACACTACTATCTACAATTTCACTTTTGTCAAATTTCAAACAAGCCAAGAGTTTCCTCTAACAATCAAATAGCCCTATTTATACATAAAGTATAATGACTAATATTCAGATCTTGAAAAACTTTCATCTCTGAAATTCATTGTGCAGCTTAATAATATAAAGAATCTAAGTTGATCATGCTTGTCGAGGTAAAACTTAAATAATTATTTCAATGAATAGGAAAAAATGGAAGTTTCGAGTTCTAAAAAAACTCGTACCTTTTCGAGTTTATACAAACATTCACAGGTCACTCTTAATCGACCATTCATACCAGTCTAGTGCTTTTCTTCTAGTATCTAGGTATGTGCAGGATCATGATGGGCCAAAAAGTGGCAATATGTAAGTGATATGATGGCCCATGTAGCTGACTTTTTTTTTTTTACCAAAAATTAATGAAACGAAAAAGGTTTTTAAAGGAGATTCTCAGATTTCCACCAATATAAATTATTCTTTACTTTGAACTTAATAAATAATTATTATTCATTTTTTATTTGAATTACAGCTAAAGTATTGATTGATAGGATGATTGAAAAATATCTATAGCTTTCAAACAGTATCACATTTTTTGAATTCAAAACATGCATCACATTCTATGCTTCACATACTATAGGATTAAAAAAGAAAGAATTGAATTTCATGAAGCTTTGACCAAGTTAAAGTGGTCAGACATACGATTTTTGATATTTTTAAAATTTGTAATAAAAAATTCATTATTAATTATTTACTTGGAAAAACATTACAAAAAATATACATCACATCGGGACATGAGTCCTCTACTTATATATAAAATCTTAGAAAAAAATATTATAATTTTATTGTGGTTAGGGTGGTCAGACACACACTTACTTCTTATTTTTTCTTTGAAATTTAAGTACTACTGGATTGAAATTTTAAATTTTCACCAAATAGATTTTTTATTTTTTTAAATAAACCTAGTAGTTTAGAAACTACATTCAATTTTTTATAGATTATATTCTTAAATATTTTTGAAATATTATAGATAACTTATTCAAATTTTTACGTCAAGTTGCTTAACTCTGATTTTCTGAATTTTTATTGCCACTTAGGGACCTATTTTTTCCATGATGATCCTGCACATACCCAACAATAACATGCAAATAATTGACCTTAAAGACATGTTGGTTTCACCTCTAAAATCAACATGCAAGAATCTTAGATGCAATGAAATCTGCCTTTCGATCTTACAGAGCGAACCCCTCTTGACTTTTTTAAATTTTAACCCATATTTCACCACCTTTCCCTTTGGAACGAGGTGACATAGTGATACAGAGAATACAATCTGAGCTTTTATTTTAGCTTCTTCATATCGACCCAACCAATATGAAGAATATGAAACATATATAAAGAACAAATCACACGGTTAATACCGTTTAGGAAATCGATGGTCAATCCACAATTTTTAAATCATCATAAGAAAATACAAAGGATCGAAATAGACTTTGAATAGCCATTAAATGGCTAGCACAAGGTGTTTGCTTAAGAAAAGTCATATTTTAGTAATCTCTAAGGCTCGGCCTAGCAATGAAAGCTAGCCACATGGTTTCAAAATGAATCACATACAGTATCGGGCTTAGGTCGGGTGTCCCAAAACTAGGGTCAATGTCACTTACTCAGCTCAAGGCTATGGTTACAAAAAGAATAAATTTTACAGTGAAAAGATGTAATCGACTAAATGGTAAAATGCATCATTCATACAATGAATGAAATTCTATAAAAGAAAATAGAGTTTTCTCACTATGAAATTAGTTTACCTAATATATCGAGCTTTGTGTGAGTCTGTTTCTTTGATTTGTCCCTCATCCATGAGCTCTCTTTCCACTTTTTCCTTCAAATCCACATCTTTCTTCACCCCAAGTGTTGTGTGCTCAAAGATAGAAACAACAACATGGTTCTTTTTGCATGCCACCAGCGAAGGCATTATTGCCTTACCGCTAGCCACTACTCATTTGAAAATTGCCATTATTATCATGGCGAACCACATCCTTCATTATCATATTTGATTCTTATATTAGTCTGATATTAGTATATTATTAGTTATCGAATTTGATTTTGATATGAATTTTGAGTATGTATACCTATATATGTATAGGTATATATATATGTATGTATTTAAATGGTTTTATTCTTATTTACCATGTTTACAAATAATGTATATATATATATATATATATATACATTATTTGAAAACATGGTAAATATATATACATTATTTGTATACCTATATATGTATTTGTATACCTATATATGTATATGTATATATATATATGTATGTATTTAAATGGTTTTATTCTTATTTACCATGTTTTCAAATAATATATATATATATATATATATATATATATATATGTATGTATTCAAATTTTATTTACATACATGTACATATATTTATATATGCATTCATGTATAAGTTGTTTGTTTTGGAATGGCTTATAAGTTCTGTTATGCTATCATTTGAATTAAGAAAATAACTTTTATTCTTATTTTGAGCTTCCATATATGTAAATTAAAAGAATTTATTTTCACATAATGAGATCTCTTTTCCTTGTTAATCATTCTTTTAAATACTTACTTTCATTTTCTTCAAAACATAGATCTTGAATAGACGATTTAATCTATATGGCATTCATTTCCGTTAACTGAAACAATTCAAGTCATGAAATTACATTCTTCTATATATGCAAAAATAGTTCAAATGCAAATCATCACGCCATTTGTGGTGTATGCACCCAGATTCGAATTGGCTTACCGTTCAGTCCAACTAAACAATTCTGCTGCAACCATGTTCTCGTCCTTCAACCTATCACCCTGCAACTGCACACACTTGCACTTGCAGGTTTTTTCAGTAACATTCAATTCTTGAAAACATATAAAATTATTTTCGAAAGTTCATAAGTGAAAATTAGTCAGCTTCTTTAATTCAATTTTTCGAAAATTGTAAAATTTCTATTTAATGTGTATTGAATTTCTTCAATAATTCAATTTACCATAATATAATAAATATGCCATAAAATTGGGTTATGACATGCAATCTCTAAAATAATACTAGATTTGATTAAATGGGATGAAAGTAGAAATATTGCACATTATAATTTTCATAGAAGAAAATAAAATATCTATTTAAAAAGAATGATTTTTAAGGAAAATTCCATGTTGGTGATTTGGTACTCATGTGGAATAGTAGTGCATAGGATAAAGGAAAACATGAAAAATTCTACTCATTATAGCTTGGGTGATAGGAATTCTTAGATGAGTTGGCCACCATGTGTACCACCACAAGGATTTAACAAGATATGTGATCAAGTTATCAATTTATGGATAGCATCGAAAGCGTTACTTCTAATAAGTAATAGTGTTCTAGATAAATATATTGTTTTTCATGTTTGGGTTTTCTTTGTCCAATCATGACCCATTCTAGTCATCATAAAGTGTATTTTTATTAATCCTCTCTTTATTGTCCCTTTTTGTGGTATTTGAATGCTCATTGTGCTTATAAGAGACACACATGCCCAACAAGAGCCAATATTGGGACTCAATTTGATAGTACATTTTTTTTCTTGAGTCCAAGCCCCCTTGTTTTTTTGGCCTTATTATATGCATCACATATAACCAATATGGAAATTTTTTGAGTGGGCCCCCATTCATTAAATTTTATTAGATATTATTTATTTCCAACCCACATATTCATATCATATGCTAGAAGTTATTAAATTCTAATAAATTCCTTAGTTTGTGGTTGTTTTGGTCATTTTCTACTATTTTATAAGGCTAGAGAGTGTTTATGAAGTACCATACATATTCTACCCTACCATGTCTTGTCTTGATTATTAGTCCCACATGAAATACCCACAATATGTTTGGTCCTTCCTTTCCATTTCTTCCATTCCATATGTTTGTGGGATAGTATTGTGGATATTCCGGTGAATGGTTTAAAGGTTTGAACAAGTTATCATTTTAGCAATACTAAGGATTTATTCCGGTGAATGATTTAAAGGTTTGAATTTGTTACTGATTCACCCCCCCTCTTAGTTGTCTTGTTCAACAATTGGTGTCAGATTTTAGTTCCTAGAAGAAGAACTTAACCACTTAAGGAAGGTCTGGGATAGCTAACAAAGTTACTCATGATTATCCGAGGTTCAATGGAACTAACTATGCTATCTTGAAAATATTGATGGAAGAATATCTAGAGTATTGTGGATATGATGTGGAAAAATCTTACAAAAACCCATAGACTCCTACTAATGGTTTGAGTACGGCTAATGAGATCAAGGCACATGAAGTGAACAATAAGGCAAACTACATTATGAAGAATAGTCTTGTACATTCTAATTTGTTTAAAGTTTAGAATCTAAAGACTGCTAAGGAAGTCTGGGATGCTTTGGAAAAGGCACATGAAGGTGATGAAAGTGTCAAAGAGGCAAAATTGTAGAACTTGGAGACACAGTTTGAGCTTCTACATATGTTTGAATATGATAATGTTAAAGCCTACGTACAAAGATTGGATAAGGTAGTAGCTAGAATGCAAGGAATTGATGGTATAACTATAGATGAAACCTTGATTGTAAAGAAGATTCTTATAAATCTCCTTGATTCTTACAACAAAAAGGTATGTGCTATTGAATAAAATATAGATTATAAGACTTACACTAAAGATCAATTGTTGGGAACTCTAACATCTTATGAGATGAGAAAGCTGAATTTGAGAAATGGATTCATATTAGAGACTGCTATCAAAGCTACAAAAACTGAAGATCCGGATGAAGAAAATATTGATGAAGTAGAAGCTAACTTTGTGAGAAGGATGAGGAAAGGTTCCGTCAAGTATGAACATAAGTTACCCTTTAAATGCTTTAGTTGTGGAGGAATAGGTTATTATGTTGCAAAGTGTCTAGAAAGAGCTAAGAGGAATAAAAAACGATATGAGAAAGGGAAAGAAAGGTAAGAAGATCAACAAAGCATATTATGTGAATGAGGATGCTAGTATATCTGATAAGGAATCCAATTATGGAGATCCCGATGACAATGATTGCTTATTATTGGATATAAAAGATGAACCTACTTCTACTAATTATGAAAAACAGGTGAAGGAATGCCCTTTGGAAAAGGAGAAAAATGGAGGTACAATAATCTCTACCTTACGTTCTAAATAGGAAAAGAACTATTGGGTTGTTGATAGTGGTTGTTCACATCACATGATTGGTGATAAGAGTAAGTTTGCTAAACTTGAAAAATATGATGGAGGCTTGGTTATGTTTGGAGATGATACTGGTGCTAAAATTTGTTGGATAGGTTCAGTATGTTTTGATGGCAAGCATAATATTGATGATATCTTCTATGTTAAGGGTTTAAGGCATAATCTCTTGAGTGTTGGATAGATGTGTAGTAAAGGATATAATATTGTATTTGAGTGTGAGAGATGTGAGATTAGGAAAGGATTCATAATAGTGATTGTTGTATGAAAGAAATCTTGAAGAAATATCTATCAACTTAAGGGTGTTGATGGAAAATGATTTATGAATCAGATTAATGATAGTTGGTTGGGCAAAAGAGAACGTGTCAAATTTTTTTTGATAACTTGGCGAGGATTAGTGCAGTTTAGGCCATGAGAGATTTACCATGGATTACAAAGCTTGTTAATGCTATTTGCAGGAATTGTTAGTTTGGAAAGAAAGAGAGAAGCCATTATAGATCAAAGGAACAATCTACGATTGGACTACTGGATTTAATTCATACAGATCTGTGTGGCTACAAGAATGAGAAGTCTACAAGGTGAAAGGTACTTTATACTTTTGATTGATGATTATTCTAGATATACATGGGTTACATTTCTTAGAGAGAAGTCTGATGCATTAGATAGATTCAAGAAATTCAAAGCTATGGTTGAAAATGAAGTAAATTTGAGGATAAAGTGTTGAAGGTCTAATAGAGGTTGATAATTCACCTCCCATGAGTTTAATATGTTTTGTGAAGTGTATGGAATAAAAAGACAGTTATCTGCTCCGAGAACTCCTTAGTAGAATAGAGTTGTTGAAAGAAAAAATAGACAATTCAAGAGGCTGCTAGATCAATGATTACTGAGGTTGGTTTACTAGAAGTTTACTGGAGAGAATCTATTCATACTATTTTTTATGTATTCAATTGAGTTCAAGCAAGAGCAAACAGTACAAAGACCCCCTATTAGCTATGGTGTGGAAGAATTCCTATTGTTAAATATTTCAAGGTATCTGGAAGCAAATGTTATATCATAAGAGATAAAGAAACTTTAGGAAAGTTTTATGCAAGAAATGATGAACGCATTTTTCTTGGATATTCTACTAAAAGTAAATCTTATAGATGTTTCAATAAAATATTGAGAAAGATTGTAGAAAGTGGAAATGTCAAGGTTGATGAAGCAATGAAGAATTCAACTGATGTTGATGGATATGTATCTGATGAACTTGATTGCGTAAGGATTGAAGAAATTGTGGAAGAATAGGAAAAAGGATGAACAAGAGAAGCAGAATGAATAAAATGAAAGAGAAGAAGAAGCTCCGATGGTGTCCCCTAAGACACCTAGATATGTGTAGAAGAATCATTCAGAAAGTCAAATCATTGGAGACAAGACAAAAAGAGTATTGACAAGAAGCAGAGTTACTGTTGGTGAGGTAAATTTGTGTTTACTTTGTAAGATTGAAACGAAGACTGTAAGTGAAGCATGTAAAGATGAACATTGGATGGAAACTATGAAAGAAGAACTTATACAGATTGAGAAGAATCAAAATTGGGAATTGGTCACAAGACCGACAGATAAAAACATTATTGGATCAAAGTGGGTATTTAGAAATAAGTTGAAAGAGAATTGAGAAGTGGTTATAAAAAAAGAAAGGATTGTGTGTAAAGGTTATTAACAAGCGGAAGGCATATATTTTAAGGAGAATTTTTCTCTGGTGGTAAGAATGGAAGTTATAAGGATGATCTTAGCATTTGTTTCTCATAAAGATTTCAAGGTCTATCAGATGAATGTTAAGTCTGTAATTTTGAATGGTGAGCTAGAAGAAGAGGTTTACATGGAACAACCAGAAGGATTTTAGTTATCACATCAACCAGATATGGTGCGTAGATTGAAGAAAGATTTATATGTATTGAAGCAAACTCCTAAAGCTTGCTATGCAAGGTTAGATAGGTATTTGATTCATCAAAGGTTCAACAAAGGTACGAAAGACAGTAATATGTATTATAAAATTGAAAATGACAAAATCTTGATTGTATTTGTATATGTTGATGACATTATTTTTAGAGGAAATGAAACTATGTGTAAGATGTTTGTGGAAGAGATGAATTTTTTTTTTGAAATGTCTATGTTTGGAGAGATGAATTTCATTCTTGGGCTACAAATTAATCAACCAAAGAAATGAATTTTTAGTTCACAGTCTAAGTATGTGAAAGAGATGTTCAAAAAGTTTGGGATGGATGGTTCCAAACTAGTATGCACTCCTATGATGACTGGTTGCAAATTAGGTAAAGATGATTCACGTAAGACTAGTCAGAGAAACTATAGATCTATAATTGGTGGACTACTGTATTTGACTGCTACTAGACCAGATATCATGCATGTTGTATGTCTTGTGGCTATATTTCAAGAAGATCCTAAGGAAACACATGTTGATTTTGTTAAAAGAATATTCAGATATTTGAATGGCACTCTGGATTATGGGTTATGGTATCCTAAGGATACTAATTTTACATTAAGTGCTTATACAGATGCAGATTGGGCTGGATGTTTAAATGATAAAAAGAGTACAAGTGGTGGTGCATTCTTTCTTGATTGCAGATTGGTGGCATAGTTGAGTAAAAAGAAAAATTTAATTTCTTTATCTACTGTTGAAGCTGAGTATATTGCTGTTGCATTTTTTTGTACACACATTATATGGATGAAATAGACATCGAAAGATATCACAATGGTGTATGATGATCCTATTTCTATCTTCTATGATAAAACAAGTGCAATTAACATTTCAAAGAATTCAGTGATGCAGTCGAGGACGAAGCATATATCTATCAGGTATCATTTCTTCAGGGAGAAGGTTGTGGATAATGAAGTAAAGCTTGAGTATGTCTCTACAAAGGATTGGATTACTGACATATTTACAAAGGCTCTTCCTAAATATACTTTTGAGTATCTCTAGGAGAAGTTAGGGGTGATTTCCTGTCCTTTCTCGAACTAGATGCATATGGAGATGTATCAGTCTGGTCAATCTATGGATCTATCTTCCTTCTGGACTGATGTTTTGGTGGCTACCTCTCAGGGGGAGTAGGTAGTGTCATGGGTTATTGTATGAGTATTCTGTTTTTAATGTCAAAGGGGAAATCAATGGAAAATATCTTTTTCCTTTTCCATTGATGTTAAAGGGGGAGAGGAAGAATGTGAAAAAGATCATCTACTAAGGGGGAGAAACATAAAGGAAAATCTTGACAAGTTTATTCAGAGCTAGTATGCTAGTATATTGTCCTTGATTTTTTTTCACATGATGTGTTGCCATCAATGACTAAGGGGGAGATTGTTGCAAGAATGAAGGTATTATCATTGATGTTAACTAGTCAATTGGTTATCAATTGGTTTTTGTTGTCATTAATTTCATGGATGCAGGTTATTGGTTGTTTATGTCGAGGATATTGGGAAAATATTATTGTAGAAAGGTCGCAGGTGTTTAGTGGTTGCTTTAGGTTTTGCTCTGAGATTTTCTCCTATGTTTGTGTGGTTCAAATATGTTGATCATGTTTTTTGGAAGCTGATATATCTAGACTTTTGGTTTCTGATTCATTGTATAGTGCGAGTTATATTCACCAGTTGTGAACTGTGGTTTTCTGTGGTTTTGACTAAGGTCTGGGAGAAATGTTGTTGGTCCAGATTTCTCTTTGGTAAATTCTTATGACTTGTGGTTCTAGAGTTAAGTTATTATGATCGTGTTGAAGACAATTTTGATATCTGGAAGGTTTGTGCTTAATTGCTCTATGTGTTTTACACTGGTTTGGATGACCTTGTGTTGAACACTATCTTCAAAGTTGATGATGCATGTTGGACCTATTTGGGTCTTCATCAAGCGTGTGTTTGGGTTGCACTCATTCTAATTCCACCCTAGGATGTTTTGGCGCTGACCTAATTTGAATTTATTGATGGATGGTTGACTTTGGATATGTTTCAAAGTTGAAGATGGTATAAATACAGGATGAGTTAGTGGTGAAGGAAGGACAAGAGATAAGTGCAAATAAATATAGAAGATAGATGAGAAATAGATGCAAATCGGTGGGTGTGTGTGATGTGAGTGTGGCAGATCAGTGCGAAGTCTAAATGTTGATTTTTCGGATGCAGTGAGTTGAAGGTGTACTCTATCATTCATGCATGTGTACAAGTCATTGAGAAAATTGTGGTAGAAATCTTTGTTGCATTGAGATTGTCTTCTCTTAGTAACATATCTCTTCTATCTTCTTTGTATCTTTGTGGCAGTGAGCCTTTGTAATCGGTTTTGATATTTTCTATAGTGTGAGTTAATCCTCACCATTGTTTTCCCCTTATTGGGTTTTCCGCATATATCTAGTGTTGTTGTGTTTGTGTGATGATTTTCATTTTTTGCACTTGCTCTTAATGTTTAATCATTTTAGCTGTTAAGGATTTATTTCGGTGAATGATTTAAAGGTTTAAATTTGTTATAGTTGATTCACCCCCTCTTAGTTTTCTTTCTCAACAAAATCTTGATAATTTTGCTTATTATGTCTTAGATTTGAATCCATAAAAAAAACTATGTATCTACAGGTGTTTATCTAATTTCCTAAAAATTAGATTCCAAAAGATGATAATTGCATATTGTATCCAAATCATTAAAATACCACCAAAAACATATTTAAAAATAGGTCCTAGGACTTAAATGGGACCCATTCACCCTTGGGAAAATGGGTCTTGGCCCATAAGTCTAGGACACTCATTCTCCAATGTGATTAAAATATTAATTGCATTAATTAAATGTTGGTTTCCCTTTTCGGAAAATGAGAATAGTAAGGCTTTGGAATGTATAATTTGGTAAAATAGAAGCTCAATTAAGTCCAATGAATTAAGGGACCCAAACAAAGTGTGAAATTGTAAAGGGTATACAATTTCCTACACTATAATTACAAAGTATGCCTAAAATTTGAATTCCTATTGCGTCGGGGGATAATGAGGTGGTGCATGTTGTGAGCCAACTATAATCCAATGAGAATGAATAACTCATGACTGAACCTACATTATTGGGTGACCAAGTGATTGACCCAATGTTACTCATAGTCAACACGATAAAGAAACTGGCAGTGGAGAATATGGAGATCCTTGGAAGGAATCTCACCAATACAATTATTGATGGAAAGTTTGGCAGGAATGTAGTTTCAGAAAACACTAGGAGAAGTCTTGGCAAGCTGACCATTTGACCACCGACTTTTCAACTGGTGGGTGCAAACCGACAAGGTATTAAGGTACTTGTAGTTTTAATGGAACAAAAGGTAATTGTTGGAACTCAAATATTTTTTGTTGAAATTTATGGTCATTTCATTAAGGAAGAAAGCATATGATGCATTGTTAGGTCAAGGTTGGTGCTAGCAGCCAAAGAGAATCATAGATGGAAAAAGAATACAAAATCCTTTGAGAACAAGGGTCAAAAGTATGTAATTGATTTAAAGAACTGATGCGTAATTGAGGAAGCAACTTCCTTCGATTCGATAGATTCAAACTCCGGAGAAGAATTGATAGAGATTCAAGGTTTGATAAAACCAAATGAAAAAGAAATTTTAGAGCTATAGTCATGTTTGAAGGATGAAATAAATTCTCTTTGTGGCCTAATTTACTAGAAAATAGAGGATTACGAGGTATTTGTGTTGACGTGTAATTTTATCGAAGCTACAACTCTCAGTGAAGAGAAACCAATGAAATAATTCAAAATAATTGATGATACATCTTAGAGTACTAAGAGAAAATTATTTAATGTTGAGATTACAAATATTGGTCAAGTTGAATCAACTTCACAAAAAATTATAGAAAAAGAAAAGGAAATTAGAAAGTAAAGAAATAGTGGAAAGGAAGAGGCAAAGATATTATTTGGCGATTGAAGGAGAAAATAATAAAAGGCCTAATTACATTCAAAGCTTGATTACACAGTTTGACTATTGTAAATGGTTAGATTACATTATACAACCTTAGAAAAGATCATCTATTCAATGATAGGTCAATACTGTACATTGTAAAGGACGTAAAGACTGTTAGAATTGTGAATAAACATGAGACGCAAGGTTAAACAAAAAACAAAAATTCCTTCCATGCAAAAGATCTGCAAAACAAATATTTTCTATTAGTTAACAAGAAAAACTTACAAAATGAAAATCTTTCATGAATCTCCAGAGGGGATCTGGTTAAGAGTTCAAGAGTTCTCAAAGGTTATAATAATACAATGAGGGTTGAGTGCTATATAATAGAAACCCTAAATTATAAGGTTAGATCATGACAAGTTTCAACATCACATGCGATGCGACATAATCATTTAATAATAATTCTCTAGTTAACATAAAGAACACTCTTAAGTTTAGCTTAAGTGCATGAAATAAATTAGACTAATAATTAATTAAAGATTAATTAATTATTGGCTAATGCATGATTACTCTAACACCCCCTAAGATGAACTTAGGGATTAGCTAAAAACCCTAGCAAGAAAGAATGCATGATGGGCCTTAGCAACCAAGGCTTGATGAGGTACCCATGTACAAACAATCTAATCTCTTACAACTAGAGAAAAGGGGGAAACTACATGGGAAAAACTCTTCTCAAATAGAGAGAAAGTCAAATGAATGACTAAAAATCATCAAAATGAATATGAAGGAATATGAAGCCTCTAACCAAAATAATGTCTCAGAAAAGAGGAACATGAAAAACATCATTAAAGCATGAAGAAGTTGTAGACAGCTATCAAAAAATGATTGATATTTTGTTGAAATGAATAACCTCCTTAGAAACAAATGACCATCAGGACCAAGAAGACAATAATTTGCATTAGTGCCCCCAACGATACTACTCGGATCAGATGCCAAACAAAGGAAAACATTTGGAACTCGAAGATATAAATAGCACAAGTACTGATAGTCTAAAGAACATCGATCAAATGAAAATAGATCACCTCAAAAAATAGGAATCCAAGAATGCCCAAATGGTAAATGCTCCATCTCACTGAAATGCATGGGTAACCAGCTACTGCATCTACCTAGTATATAGGAACACGAACTAGATATGTAGACCACTCCAAATATGAAACCAAGGAAGCATTAGCACAAACAATAGAAACCTACCCATAATGCGAAAACGGAGAGCCAAGACAAGACCACTAAAATTGTGTGTCACCAAGAAGTACATGTAATAGAATATCTGAATGTGCAACTAAAAAGTACTTGCAAATAAAAGGGTGTGCAAACTAGTGAACACACACGAGGCATGAATCACTAGGATTTGATGTTGTCGAGGAAGTGGAACTCTTAACAAATGTGTGATGGAAAATTAAAGGCACTCACAATGCACGTATGGCACTTTATATTATGTGTGTGTACAAAAGGCATAATAGGATATGCATAATACCCAGAAAGTATACACCAAAATGACACTTTAATCTTAGTGCATCTACAAAAGGGAATTACATGCAAAAGATGTCTAAAATACCCAAATAGGAAAAATTACTAGAAATTGAGTCATCCCATGCAAACATAAAGTTTCTAAAAGCTAAAATATCCAAGTAATTCACTAGAATGTCAAAACACAAAAAATTGAGTAAAATGTACTTGGAGATAAATTTGTAAAAAGTGCATCAAATGGCTGTGAAGAGCTCTGAAAGACCATCCAAACACTACTAGAATCATGAAAAATAGAGAAACAAATAAAAGTTACAAGCTCAGGAGTGAAAAAAACACCTCTATCTTCAATAGGTTGTAGAATATACTAGTAAAAAAAAATGGTGATGATACCCACACCATTGGAAATTTCAATATCTCATTTTCTTGATTTCAATATTGTACACTCAAGTTATAGCCAAAAGAAAAAATGGCTCCTTTAGGGAAAAAGGGGGCTAGGAAGGGGTCCTGTTGGTGTTTGTACCATTGATGTCAACAAAATATTCTCTTGAGTATTCCTTTCTGCTAGGAAAAATGTTGATCCCCTATAAAAAGCTAGTTGTCGAGATATTCCATAAAGCTTCCCCTACACAGTACCAGTTAGAGAAAAATTGTGGCATGAGAAAAATTAACGTGGGAACCAATAAACAATTGCTAGAATTAATTTTGAGGCTGCCAGATATTTTAGAGAAATGACATTATAAACTTTTTTGATGGTCGCCAGTGAATTAAAAAAGTTACATTTTTTTTAACGTTATCAAGCATTTTAAAAGTCGAATAGCATAAATGAGCCATTGATAGGGACACATGTTAGATGACTAGTACATGTTGTTGGCAGTCCTGTTCTAGCTGGCTTGTACCTGGCATGATAGCCTTTGGTCTAGAGCAGGGTACAATGGTACCCTGCACAACAAAAGTTGTTGCTGCAAATAAAAATCTGATTTAAAAAAATAAAAAATTAAAATAAACAGTTTTTAAAAAGTTTTTTTTGATAAATCTTGTACAAGCATCCATACAGGTGCTATATAGGTCCTTGTGTAGTAAAAATTCACCTCAGAAGCTCTTAAAAATTAAATGGGTGAAATTTATAGTCAAAATTCATTGAATTGATCTCCTGAACGCAACAATGAGGTCATTTTTGCATCGAAATATCGCCCAACTCCAAAAATTATAAAAAAGAATGGAGATTCCAGATCTGAAGCCTCTAACCCTAGTTGAAGAAAATACTCATAAATTGAGAAGGGGTTCATTAAATCCATGCTCTGATACCATATTAGAATTATGAATAGACACAAGATGTGAGATTTAACAATGAACAAAGACACCTTCCACGCAAGAGATCTTCAAACAATAATATGCTATATCCTCAACAAGAAAAAGCTACCTAATGAACCTTAATAGTCTTCCAGGAGATCAAGAGTTCTCGAAAGGTTATGATAATCAATGAGGGTTGAGTGCTATATAGGAGCAACCCCAAATGATAAAGCGATTAGAGCATGACAAGTGTCAACATCACATGTGATGAGACATAATGATCTAATAATAGCTCTCTAGTTAACATAAAAAAACACTCCTAAGTTTAGCTTAAGTGCATGAAATGAACTAGATCAGTAACTAATTAAATATTAATTAATTATTAGCTACTGCATGATTGCTCTAACAAAAACAAGGTCATATATGGTAGAGTTGGTAAGGTGGTACGTTGCAGAGGACACAAGGGCAATGACATAGTACGCTAAAGGAGGTAGCATGTATTGAGTGTACGGTCTCCACATCTCTCCCTCCGTACGACATGACAGATCGATATCATGCTACAATCAATAAACCACACCATACAAAAGGTACCAAATCTTCATGTAGTATGTCATATAATCTATAGTACGAATCTTGTCATTATTGTAATCGTGTGATGTACGAGCATGAGAAAGTACAACGTATGGTATACTAAAAGAATCATTGTATGAGTACACAAGGAAAACGTATGGTAGAAGTCAAAGAATACAGTTGGAGGGGTGGCATCATTCTCAAATAGAACATACTACCATATAGTAAACAAAATGTAGACAAAATATAAGGCCAATGAAAGAAGGCAATAAAAATTTGGACATATGATTCATCATTGTACGCTATGCACAACTTTGACCATGCGGTTTGCAACAAATACTTTCTGTACAAGATGAATTAATTCACACATGACCATTTTAGCTAAGTGGTCTACCACATCAATGGCTAATTTTATCTGACATAGTACAACAAGAAGGGACATTCTTGAACGATACAACATACTTCTCATTAGGCGACATCATTCCCTACTGTATAGCTTGGTTGCATCATCAAGAAAACATAATTCCCCATCACACGAAAACTAACCATCATACAAATTCCTTCTCTAGTTGACATCATACATCAATAAAAGAATGCAAAATCTCTATTTTTTAGCTTTGTCAACATTGTTTTTTGCCTCTTGAAAAATCAAGAAATTGAAGTATCGTCGAACCCTCACAAGGGGCATTGACCCTTGATCCCGTTGGGGGTTTTACCGCTTGACCTTGCCAGGGGCATTGCCCCTAGACCCCAATCACACTCATTTGAATTGCTAAGTCTTGTGCAAGTATGAGTTTGCAAAGTAAACTCCCAAGTTTGTCTAAAGGTCCTTGCCTACAATATCATTACTACTTTCCAAGTCTTTTCTAATGTTACTTGATGCTTACTTGTTGTCAGGAAGAGAAATTTTTCTTTTTGAGAGGATGATGTAGTCGGTGTACAATGTCTATTGCTATGATATATATTAATCGTTTGTATTAGTTGTTGTTAGTTTCGGGTAGTTATAAGTAATGGCTAGTTAATGATTGTGTTCCTCTTAGCAACCATCGAGTCCTTTAAATACATTGTGTACTATCAAGAAGAGTAGTCAGATCAACTCCAATCCTTGGCTAACCATCTTTGGTCTTATTTTGTAATAGTTTTGTGATAAAATAAAGATACATTTTACGCATGTATCTTGCATGCATTGTCTTCTCCATTATTAATTCATGTATTTAATTTATCAGATACAACAACAAACAAAATCAAGTATGCAAACAATATCATGAAAATATTTAAATGATGAATTATAAACCTATATCAATACCTATTTTCATAAGTAGTCAAATTGATCAAAGATGACAACAATAGTAATAGAGACTCAACATTGTACAAGACATTGGTTAATATTTTGATGTATATAATACCATTAGCCCTAACATCAAGTGTGCAGTATTTTTATTTTTAAGGTTTATAGAGACTCGAAAAGGTACTCAAATGCAAGCTAGGAGAGAATTTTGAGATATGTTAGTGGCACAAAACATCAATGTTTTTTATATATTACATTTTGTATGTCGGATTAGTTGGTTAGACTATTAGTGATTAGGGAGGAGATATTGATGATAGAAAAGGCATGTTTAGTTATATTTTCCAAAGTGGTAGAGTAGTGTGGCATAAGGAAACAATTGACTATGTCCCGTTCTATAGATAAACTAGAATATGTTGCAATTAGATTAGCAACATGTCAAGTAGGATGGTTGAGAAGAATGTTCATCTGATTTAAAACAAGAGCAAGGAGATAGAAATCTTTTGCAAAAATAATTCTGCTATAGCTCTAACAATGAATCATGTGTTTAATAAGAGTAAATATGTTGATATGAGCTATCACTTACTAGGAAAGGAATGAAGAATGAAAAGATGAACCTTGTGCCTTGTAGATCAAAGAACAATTTGTAAATTTTTTCGCCAGAATATTTTCCAAATAAGATTTTGAACAACTAAAAATGAATCTGCTCGATTGATCAATCTGAAATTAACTTTAAAGGAGGGTGTTAGAATTAAGGTTGCTGCACACTCTTTTCAAAATATCAACTAAGCAGTTCCACATTTAAATTTCTAAGAATCTATACAACTAAGTGATATAAGAACCTTTAAAAATTTAAAATTGTATAAAATATCTTTAGATTGTTGAAAAAAATATGGAAGTACTCAAGTTTTTCTAAAAAGATAACCTTCATGTAAAAAATTTCAAAGTAAATTAAAAAATTTAGATTTTAAATTTTAAAATACATTAAAATTTATAAATTGTTGTACATATATATCATATGTAGAATTATATATATAAATAAAAAATAAAAAATAAAAAAGAAATAACAACATTTTGAAAGGCTATATGTGAATTATGCTATATTAAACAACAGTATTTAATTGTATGAATGCATGTTATTTATAATATTTTTATTTTAAACATTCAACTGAATAAAAAGTTTAGAAGCAAGACAAATCTCTGTCAATGTGGTATGAAGGCTTCCCCTGTGTATGAAAAGAGGACAGATTGAGCCTTTCATTATATTTAAATGGAGAGCAAAAACCCTTAGTTATATTTCAAAGAATCTAAGCTCAACACGTGGCTGGTCAACTAGACAGTTCTCGAGCACTTTCTGGAGGTGCAAGCAGCCATTGACGCTTTGAAGGCATGCTGGATGATTTGAAATAAGTTTTCATGGTCTGTAGTAAACCTTAAAATAGTTTATTTCTAATCAACTTTTTGGTCCACTTTCTGCGACCTATAATCATGATGAAAAATCTTTGTATGGATCCTTTCGACTAGAGTCCGTTGCATTAAATATACTTTTCCAGGCTTCTTTACATAAGCAGTTTCAGTTCGTACCTAATATAATAGTTTTAATTGTATTAATACATTTACAAAGTGTAATATTATAATTATGCATAGTATATTTACCAAGTGTAATATTATAATTATGCATAATATATTCGGGTGAATAGAGAAGCAATGAGTATTACAGAGAGGAGATAAATAAGTTATTGTAGGTATGTGTAGGTTGAAGTCGGATGGTGTAAATAGTAATAGTAGTGTTTTATGTATGTAATTTTGTATTTTTTTTATGATTATTAAGTTTGTTGAATTAGTTCATATTTAGTGAAATCTGTTTAAACATTATATACATGTGAGCCAATAACTTTGTGGGTTATGATGATATTAAAGTTGTAAATCTTTTTTGGTTCATGTGACTTGAATTGAATACTTTGAGAATGGATACATGGATCTTTGGGGTGAATTATTCATTCATTATTTTATCTCTTTTGATTTGTATATATTTGATGCAGACAAGATTGGGGGTCTTATCAAACTACCTAATCTTGCAGTTTTAACATCTCATCCAACCCACATTCTTGCACATATATCAAAGGCAACATATATTTTGCAAACATATATCTTTATTATTACTTTCATATGTACATCCATACAACAAAATTCTTCAAAAACAATTACATATAGTGAGGATTTCAAGAAATAAAATTCAGAAAATTTTCAAGGGTTTCTAGGCACTTCATGCCTTCAAATTTTCAAAGTCTTTTGCCTTCAACTTTCCTAGCTTCACTCCTTTTGTTAAACCTGATTTTTCCCTTCATCCTACAGCTCTCATGGCTGTCTTTAATACATAAAACACACCTACAACTTTTTTCTTCTCTTCTTTTATTCCTCTCCTTTTGGAAAGCTAATTTTCTACACTTTCCTTCATGCAATCCTCTAGAGCAACTTGCAAATTCTTTCCTCAAACTTTCTTTTTTGATTACTACTTCACACCATTAAAGGATGTATTTGTAGAGGTTTTCAACTATGTGAAACACCAAAAAGTGGTTTCCAAATCTACTCTCTCATTGACCCTTAAATTTTTTGTAAAAAATGAAATAAAACATAATTTGTTGCTTCTAATAGTGTCATTAAAAGTTGTACCATATCCAACGTCTTGTTTTTGCATACGCCTTTGAAAAATGAATGAATCAATTACCAAGTTGCTCTCATTCACCTCAATTTGGAAATTGAAGTCATGAATTTGTTTTCTAAAAATCACTAATTTTTTCTCCATTCTAGGAACCAAAATTGAAAGAATAAGACAAGAATAGAATGCCAAGAGTCCGTTTTCTTATTCACACTTCCCTAGGAATCCAAATTGAGAAAAATAATTAATTTTAATTAATTTTTCTTCAAAATCCCCTTCCAGCATGGTACATGGACCATTTCAACTTGTAGAACCTTGAAATTGTGTAATATAATAATTTTACAAATCACATTAAAACACCGTGGTTTCCTTTGATGTATGAAATGGAAAAAAATCCCCACAAATAAATATTATATCCTTACAACATTTCACAATATCCTCTTAAATCTCAAACCTACACCAAAAATGCAAAAGATTGAACATGCAGATATATATACATATATTTATGCAAGATTGCATGTGAGCCCAGATGCTTCAGCATCAATATTAATTGTAATGGAATTAAGGGAGAAGTTTCGTGGTTACAAAGTGATTTGAATGCATTTACACCATTTTCTTGATTTTAGGTTCTAAGAGAGAGTGGAGCATATTTTTATGCAATGTGGGGTCCATATTATTTGGTCACACACTTTTAGAGTTCTATCCTGGGGAATGTGTTCCCACCCTTCAAATGGATCAAAAATGTTAAGATTATGGTTTCTATTCATGGAAGCATTGAATATTTAGCATACAGGGCCACATGTTTTTGTTATACCATGGGTTTTTTGGTAGCTTTGGTTTTGGTTTTAGGAATCTATTAATGCTTTTACCCCTTTGGTTCCCTATAAATTGGATGTCTTTGATAATTATTGTATGTCTAGTATAATTATACTACCAAAATATTATCAAATTGAAGGAAAATAATTGGTGTATTGATATAATATTTCTATTGGATTACTATATACTTATCCTCTCTGTGATGGTGGAGTTTTTTCCTTGACAGGGTTTCTCCATGTATATCTAGTGTTATGAGTTTATTATTATGTGTTTTTTGATTTAAAATTTCACATATTAGTCCATTGGTTAATTATAATGTACATTAATCTATGATTTCATATTTGATACTAAGAAAACAAATCTTCATGTGTAGTAGTTTACATTGTTTATCTATAGTGGCAAGGTTGGCTCTATGAACATGTATCCTAGGTCATTGGTGGAAGGGGAATTTAAAAGAGCTAATTAGCCATGAGACCTTAGGGAGATGTATAGTTATTATCTAGTGGAGAGTGGAAATATACAATAGTTCCAATCACGGATAATGATCATCTTGGTAGAATTTGGTAATTAAAAATGGTCATTCTTGTTGAACTAGAATTATAGCTATTTCAATTTGTATTTGAATAGTATTTTCATTTTATACCAAGGTGCCCCCTTCTCTAATTCTTTAGGCCAATGGAGTGGTTTTTGTCCTCCTTTATGGATATTAGAACCTATAAAATCTATTTAGGCTTAGATATAAAGACATATATGTTGGCCCCATGGTTGTCATTGCACCAAAAGGTCGACCTGTTAATGCCCGATACAAGTGCCAAAGCTAACGGATCCACGAGAGGCGGTTAGTCCATGTCACGAACCTCGAGGGGAGTGTTGACCATTTTCCAACAATCTCACCCTCAGTGTTACCCGAGGGGTTTCGAATCCGACACCTTTGGCTCTGATACCAATTGTTGGCCCCATGTTTGCTATTGCACCAAAAGGTCAACCTGTTAATGCTCGATATAGCTGCCAAAGTTAACGTATCCACGGGAGGCGGTTAGTCCAAGTCACCAATCCCTAGGGGAGCGTTGACCATTTGCTAACAAGATAATCACACTTGGGTTACTCAAAACTCTTCACTACTCATTTTACCATCTCTAAGAACACCTTAGGTACAACCGCAACAATTACAACAAACTTCATTCATAGAGAACTCTTCAACAATCCAACCAGACCAACCAACAAAAGCATAGGAGCTCTGGAGTAGGTCTTCTAGTGCGCCAAACCACAAGAAAATTTTTCATAACACAGAAACCATTAGAAAGAGCCATCTCCCAGATCTGCAAGATTTGAAACCAAATATTAGAGGACTGCGGAGCTAAAACATTTCTCCTAGTCCACAAACAAATAGCTCTAGCAGACCAGTTCACACACGAGTGAACATATCTTCTACTCTTCATTGACCCAGAAGCTAAAACTCGGGATATATGATCAATTGAATCTTATGAACACACTTAAAGATACGCATAGGCATATGATCAACACGAGAAATGTGGAGCACAATATCGGAGTACACTTAGAACACACTTTAACACTGCTTTCATTATTTCTCAAATTTTCTCAAAAGAACTTGGCAAATACACAACTTACTCAACCTGAACTGTGTTGACATCAATGACAACATTAATGACAACACCACCAAACATATCCATAATTGCAACAGCTAGACCAACCAAATGAAGCCACTTGTTAAGAAAAGCTCCAATAGTAAAATGAGAATCTAATTTATTGAGCTTAAATATTTTAGCATTGATTGTTGATATTTTTTTGCTAAACCAACTCCATTGATATCTGTCTAAACCTCACATGCTAGGTCCAAAATTAAATGATGACTTGCTACTAAGGCAATTCTCTACAAGTGTGATAAGATCTCAATCATTGCTCTTATTACGATTTTTGATATTTTTAATCACCTAGAGTTGCATATAGTAAACTAGTGGAGAAAAATTTAAATTTTTGGGACCCTCATTTGGGATGTTACACATGCTCATTGTATTTATTGAATCAATGAAAACTATAGGAAATTTAGAGTCAAAAGAAATGTAGTGTGTCACACTTGAGAATGTTTGGGTACATTACTTTTACATGTTCTTGATGATAAGAGGAATAAATTAGATGATAATGGAGGGAAATGTATCTTTATTGGTTATAGTGAACAATCAAAAGCATACACGTTATAATCCAATTTTAAAACATGTAATCCTCGAGAGAGATGTGAAGTTTGAAGATGATGAAGAATAAGATTGGAATGACAAAACACAATAGAAAAATCTACTTAAAATGAAACACTCAAGTGAAAGTATCAAATCGAGCCTAGGTTACTAATGTTAGCTCTAATATTTCAATTATCCCTACTGCATTTTCTTCAATACTTACAATTGCTAAAAGGATGAGAAGCTTGAAGGAGATTTATGAGGTAACGGAAAATGAATAGAATGATGATTTAATTTCTAATTTTTCTTTATTAATTAAAGTTGATCCTATTTATTATAAATATGCAATTAAGAATGAAAGTATACTAAAATTTATGGTTGATGACATTGAGGCAATTGAGAAAATGAGACTAGGGATTTAATACCCCTTGTGGAAGGATAAAGTACAATGCAAATAGTACATAAGATTGAGAAACACGTAGCAAGATTAGTTGCTAAAGGCTCTTCATAGTTTTTCAAAATTGATTACAATGAGACCTTTGTACTTGTAGCAACGTAAGACATCATGAGAACTATTTTGTAATGTCACCTTTTTCTAAAAATAACAATTACTATTTTTAGTAAATTTGGTTTTCAAAATTACCAATCAGAACCTGCGGATAAATTGGATAATTTGGATTTCCAAGACAAATTTATTAAATCATTTTTGGGGGATAAATTAATATTTATTTTTAACTTATTTTCTTGGGTCCAATTTGGGTGTTGGAATTTGGGATGAGTTATTTTGGAGAAACTTTGGTAAATTAAGTTGCAAGACTCCAATCGACACATGGCAGTTTGCATTGGGCAACTTATGATGGAAGTTAATGAAGCTTGCATGCAAGATTCCCAACTTGGGTGTGGGGTTTTGGGCCCCAATTTGGTTCTTGGAAATGAAATTAAATATAATGAAGTTTGGCTCTCAAGTTTCAGGTATTCTATGGATGTTTCTTTCATAGGTTTTGATATTTCTTTAGAGGCTAGAAAACCAAGGAAGAAAGAACTCCAAGGTTGCTAAACCAGGGAGTTTGAGGCTTGAAGTTAGTGGTCTAGAGAGTCTCTAGGTGCAGATTCACTTAGGGTGTGACAGTGTGTTATAGAGATTTCAGATTAGTGCTTTGTTTCCTTTGTTGTAGGAGTTCATAGTATTGAGGTGTGATTGTGTTTCCATATTTTTGTGCTTTTATTGTAAGCAAAAAATACCATTATTGAATCATGTTTTTATGTAATAATGCTTCTCTTAGTTATTGAGTTTTTAGAAGTTTGTGTTATGTTTGACATCGGTTTGGTGCTATTTTAGTAATGTAATATTGGAGTTTTCATAAATATTTTTTTGATTATGTTGGTTAGTGTTATCAGCAGATTATGAAAGCTTATATGAGGTAGTTTTAAATGTCTAAATCATAAAAACACCATCTCATATCATTTTCCCTCTTTTTTGAGTCATTTTTCGTAAATTGGAGAAGAAGATTTCATACCGGATTTAATTGTTTGTTGTTAATTGCAATATCTCTGTGGGAGAATATTTATTTCATAAAATCTGATATAATTTTCCAGCAAGGGATGTTATAGTGGTATCATAGAAAAAATCCATCATATTATAGTTGTATTTCATCTTGTGTTAGTTTGACATATTTTGTTGGAATAAATTTCATACCTCATTTGCTCAAATTGAAGAATATCTTTTTAGTTTAAAATATATTAATTGGGGACATTATAGTGGTATCAGAGCCATGATCTTGCCAACTTGAGGGTTTGATCAAATTTTGCAAAGGTAAGAGAAGAGTTTAAAGATGGCTGATGTTGGTGATCCTTTGGAAGATTTTGTGAAAGAACCAGCGGTCATCAGAGAAGCTTATGTCAATCAAAATGAAGGATTTAGAAGTTCGATCACATACGATGATTATATCCCTCAAATGTAGAACACGATGGAAATCAAAAGTCATAAGACAAATTTATTTTTGGGTGGAAGAGATATCAGGAGCAAAGTCATAAAATATTTAGCTTCCACTTTTGATGGATCAGACCAGATCTCAATTAGAGCTTGGTTATTTGAGATGCAATACTACTACTATTCAAGTTCCATGGAGGAGCAAGTTTTTTTTCAGTATGCAATCTTGCACTTTGAAGGAGCTACTCATGATTGGAGGTACCAAGGTATGAACACCCAAAATCACATTTAGATAAATTCATTTGATGAATTTTATCAAAGTTTGATTGATAGATTTGAAGGAAAAGGTTGAATGATGATGAAGAAATAGAGAAAGTGATAGAAATACTTGAGACACAAATTCAATATATGGAAGAGATAGTGATGATGTAGCATAAAGAAAAAATAGATGTACAAGAAGAATAAAAGGAAGAAAGAGATCAACCAGCGACACTCCAAGCCATACTGGCTAAAGAAAATTTTAAATCAGCAAAGGAAGGTTTTAGTACTAGGAAGATGGAGCATGAATCTCTAAAAAAGGTAATAAAATATGAAGAGCACAATGAATGATTTCACCTTGATTTTAGCGAATAGCCATTTCTTTCTTGGGACCTAGGTGAGCCAACACCTAAGCATAATGAGGGTTTGTTTTGGAATGAATATCCCTTTTATTTCGATGTTATTTCAATTTCATCTCAGGAGTTATGCAAGGATGATAACATTGAGGAAGCTAAGGATAGAAGGTATGGTGATGATATTCAATGCAAATAAGATTTTTTATTGCTTAATTTTGATTTTGATCAAAGACATAGAAGCCTTGGTCATGAGCATAAACACAGTAGCCTTTTTGTTTTGAATCCTCTACCTAATGCTATACATTTCCATGAAATGGGTAAAGGAGAATTTTATGGGGATTGGGACAGCCATGGTGTTGTTGGTGACAAGAGTAGTACATCAAAATCATGATGTAGAATGCAATTTTAATTTGATACAACCACTAAGGAAACTACAAATTTCAATACCGAAACATAGGGTATGTAATGCATTCTACTCTTCGAGCACTCAAATCATTGTGTGTGTTATGGTTGCATTCCATGAGTGATTTTCTTTATAATCATCATTTTAGAATATTTAAGAATGCATGTAAAGGGAAATATTTGGTGTTGGGAGGTGTAACTAGGGTAAGAATGGAAATACACAGATATATGAAGACTTCTTACAAGAGATAGGTTTCATGGATACCAAGATGTTTGGTGATGGTGGATATGCATGCTATTATATTTTATGGTAAGAATCATAGACTTCATGTTGATATCCAAGTGTTTCCAAACCAGCATAGCATAGTTTTCATTAACATGCTCCTAGGTTAACCCTTGGATAGAGGATTATAACATGTCATAGAGTTGGAAACTAATTTGTATTAGGAATCTATATGGGAGAATGATGTGGCATACTTTATCTAAGACATTGGAGTTCAGGGCATATAGGAGGATGCACGAATAAAATATTTGGAAGGGATTGGAAAGGTAAACAACTAATGTCATGTGCTCTTCATTTCAGATCCATTTGTGGAAGGATATGATGTTTCAAGGGATGGTAATTGGAATTCCTTAATGTGAATGTTGGGCTCCATTCAATTTGAGAGCAAGAAGTTGACATATGCCACACTATGTGAGAAGTTGTTTCAATATATCATAATTAAGGGGCATTCACATGAGATAGTACCTCAGTGGAAGCAAATCAAGGGCAGTGGTAATGCTTTCAATAGAATTCATGTCAAGGGTTTATGTGATTTTTTTTGAATCCGAACAAAGAAAGAATCTTCTGCATTGATGGGAAGGACACAAGAATCTTTGGTTAAGCTTGAGAAGATAACCATCTCATGTTATGTTCTTTTCATTTCAGATTTCTTACAACCATTGTCTACAGGATGTGATGTTGTAGGAAATAAAGTTTTTATGGTTATGATGCAAAGGAGCAGCTCTATGAAATTTGAAAGTATGGAGATCAAAGATTGAAGAAATGTTTTCAAATTCTTCTCAAAACCACTTAGCTTGTTGAAGAAAATCATTATGAGTTGCTGATTTGAAGAATTCCAGAGGTGTGTAGATGTTTGTGAAAATATTTTAAAACCTCATTTGGCTGCCCAATAATATGATATTAGTCATATTGATGACTATTACTTAGGTTTTCCATTATTGTAGTTGTTACATCAGTTACATGTTCATTTTGGTAAATTCGATTATGAATAACTATAGATTGATGTGTTTGGAGAAAGTATCCTTGCATGATGATATTCCAAGAAGGGTTGCATTATTAGTGAAAACTAATCCATCCATCATAACACCAATTTCGAGGAGATATAGGGAACTTGTTGCCGTAATGCAATATGCGTGTGTTGTTTGGAGGTTTCCAATGAGGTTGTGTGATGAATTGTGGGTCCTATGTATTTGGGAATGTGAATTTGTTGCAGAAAAATTTCATGATGTTTTAGGTCCTTTCATATTGTTAATTTCCCAATTCATATGAGCTCTAGAAGTTGTGGTTTTAGTTTTTCATTTTGGAGTAGGACAATGTTGGCAAAATTGTGTTATTTGGAGCTTTTGTAACTATTTGATGGGATCTATATGTATTGGGGATTATAACATGTTGCTTGCTTGGGTGTACCTAAAAGTGTATAATATTACTTAGCAAAAGATTCAGAGTGATAAATCATAGAATTGGGATGATAAGTTTTTGCCTACCAAAAGATTCAAGAAGAATATCAACTTCTATTCAAATGGGTTATTGTTTACAAATTCAGACTTGGGAGAATGGTGTTGTGAATGTTACTATAATTTTTTTGCCTTAGATCAGCCCATGAAGCTAAAAGAAATAACTCACAAGATGAAGTAAGTTATGGGCTCTTTGTTACACATTCCTACACTTAATATTTTAGCACTGTGAAGGTAAGAGAAGTAACTATCTCCCAAAATCATATTTTCTATAATGGAGAGAGAATTATAACCTATATCAGTCTTACAAGCAGCGAAAATCAGATATGTATCATTGGGAGAAGTTTCAAGAGTTCTAGATTTGTCTCATCTTATGCTAATGCATTTGAGAAGTTTATTAAACCTTTGTGGGAAGATGTGTTTCAGTTGGAGTATGACAATGAATGCATTAATTAAATACACATCCAAGAGTTTAGATTGCATGGATTTTTTTGTTGGATTCATAGCATTGGAAAAAAGGAATCTAATTCCTCATTTTTGTATAATACTCTTTAGCAAAGAATGAAACTCTTCACAGGTACAAGATCAAGGCTTAGTATGCATTTTGGCATGACATATCATTTTGATAATTCCTTGTTTGTAATTGCTTGAGCGAAAGAAATTTTTAGGAGGGAGGACTTGTAATGTCCCCTTTTCAAAAAATAACATTTACTATTTCTAGTAAATTTGGTTTTTAAAATTGCTAATCAGGACCTATGGATAAATTGGGTAATTTGGATTTTCAAGAAAATCTATTAAATCATTTCTGGGGGATAAATTAATATTTATTTTTAAATTTATTTTCTTGGGTCCAATTTGGACGTTGGAATTTGGGAGGAGTTATTTTGGAGCAATTTTGGCAAATTAAGTTGCAAGACTCCAATTGACACATGGTAGTTTGCATTGGGAAACTTATGATGGAAGTTAATGAAGCTTACATATAGAATTCCTAACTTGGGTGTGGGGTTTTGGGACCCTGTTTGGTGCTTGGAAATGAAGTTGAATATAATGAAATTTGGCTCTCAAGTTTTAGGCATTCTATGCATGTTTCTTTCACAGGTTTTGATATTTCTTCTGAGGTTGGGAAACCAAGAAATAAAGAACTCCAAGGCTGCTAAACCAGGGATTTTGAGGTTTTAAGGCAGTGGTTCAGATAGTCTCTAGGTGCAGATTCACTCAGGGTCGTGTAGTGTGCTACAAAGATTTCAACTCTAAGTGTTTTGTTTCATTTGTTGCAGGAGTTCATAGTATAGAGGTGTGATTGTGTTTCCAGATTCTTTTTATTTTCTTGTAAGAGGCAAATACCATGTATTGAATCATGTTTTGATGTAATAATTCTTCTCTTAGTTATTGAGTTTGTAGAAGTTTGTGTTATGTTTGGTATTGGTTTGGTGCTATTTTGGTAATGCAATATTGGTTTTCATAAGTATTTTTCCGCTATTGTTGCTTACTATTATCAACAGATTACGAAAGCTTATATAAGGTATTTTTACATGTCTAAAATAGAAAAAACATCATCTAATATCATTTCCCCTCTTTTTTGAGTTATTTTGCATAAATTAGAGAAGACGATATCATACCCCATTTCATTGTTTGTCATTAATTCCAATATCTTAGTGGGAGAATATTTATTTCATAAAATTTGATTTAATTTTCCAGCAAGGGATGTTATAGTGGCATCAGAGACAAAACCCATCATACTATAGTTGTATTTCATCCTTTGTTGGTTCAAAACATTTTGTTGGAATAAATGTCATACCCGATTTGCTCAAATTGAAGAATATTTTTCTAGTTTAAAATATTATTAATTGGGTACATTACATATTTTGGCAATAGTAGGTCGACAAAAGTGGAAATTATATCAAATGGGTGTGAAATAAATATTCTTAAATAGATTTTTCAAAGAAGTGTATTGGTCATAACTGCTTGGTTATGAGATCCTTGGTCATGAGAACAACATATAAAATAAAAAAGGATTCATATGTGATCAAGGATGCACCTAGGGCTTGGTACAACTGCATGGGTTCATTTTTTTGGGCAATGGTTTTAATAAGTACAATAGTTAACCTACTCTTTATAACAAGATGAACAAGCAAGGTAAGATCCTAATATTTTGTCTATATTTTTCAATTAAGATAAAGTGAGAAGGGCCTAAACCCACTAAAAATCAGCTATTGAGGCAAATAAGACAAATCTCACAAAAAGTGAGAATAAAAAAACCTAAACAAAGACTAGCAATACTTTTGACTAGACCATAGAACTAGATAAAATGAAAAACAAGGGTCTCGACCCTAAACAACAAACTTATCCAATAAGTCTTGAGAATGAGAAATAGAAGAGGTAGAGGAGAGACTTTACACATTCTACAAACAACAGTCCAAGTGATACTATCATCAAGAGTCCAACCACAAGTGGAAATAGGAGACACCCACATGGAAAGACCATCAACACACGAGGGGGGATGAGTACAAGGTGAATAGTAGTCACCATCCACAATAGGACCTTGATGTGGAGCAGAAATGACTAAAGGAGAAGGAGAAGTGCTTGGAGGAGGAGTAAAACCAGCCGAATCCAAAGGATGAACCAAATCCACACCAGCAGTAGGATGCTCATGAGAATCCTGGGAGGAGGCATCCTCAAAAGAGACAACCAAAACAATCAAGAGATCATAATTCACCTTCTTCAACCTAGTAGCCACATCTTTTTGACGTAGAGGAGAACAATTCAAAGCTAGGTGACCAGTAGTGAAATAATGGTGGCACTTGGACGAAAGCCCTTCATAATTGAGTAGTTGAGACTAGGGTCGATACCCAACCAGCATAACCACATCTTCGTGAAGAGATAAAGAGATACCAATATGCACCAAAATACGAGTAAAGGTTGAATTCCCTATAAAATAAGTGGAATCATCAACCTTCAAAAAATGGCCAATAGAGTTACCAATGGCCTAATAACAAGTCTCCTCCCAAAACAAGAGGAGAAGATTTGGGAGTCGAAACCACACTAGATGCACATTAAGTTGTTCAGTAAAGGGGTTGAAGGAAGATGATGTAGGAGCATCTAGGGGTGCCAAGCAATCCTACATCCCCAAAAGTATTTTATTTTAATTTTTCTTTTTCTTGTGTGGTTTCTTGTTGTAGGAAGTCATTCAATATCTGATTTGGGCACATAGTAGGCATAGAAAATTATATTTATTTAATTGGTTGGGTAATCAAATGTTTAAATATTATCGTTAGGTATAAAATGGGGTCAAATTGTTTTAACCATAGGATTTTTCATTGGCTCAAAGTTTGTAACTTGAGTAGATTGTTACTTGCACATTTAAAGTGATAGAAAATGTCAAAATATGTAAATTGGAAAACCAAATGCCCAAGTTGGGAAATATAAATTTTATATTATTTGAAAATGTCTTGGAAGGGAATTTGGAGGTCCATGCACAACCTAGAACTAATCAGTGTGTCATGTTTATGATAGGGGGGTTACAAGTGGAGTGATGGGCATCATGTGTAGGAGTTACAAAATGATTAACTAATTCCCTATGTTCCACCAAGTTTCCAGTACGGGGAGATGGTGGAATGGTGGAACACGTTTCAAGGACAATATTTTTTTAGGGGTTTTTAGGGACGGGGGGATGGCTATATATATAGATAAATTTTAAAAATATAGGGAAATTTTAGATATTCATATGAGTAGTGATAATCATAACAATGAACATTGATAAAGTTAAAAATGTAATCACCAATCATATTGACATATGCATAATAAATTTGAACAAATTAATACTACAACTACTTAATTGCTCCCATGGACCATAATTCATGTCAAACAATCAATGTGCATATAATATAAATAATAAAATGCCCAAAGGCTACAAGTTTGCGCTATAAATGTCAAAATTACAAAGTCACAAATGTCCAAAACATAGTGATAGAAAGTATGATGGATGCCTCTACTTGACATCTGCCAACATTGCATTAAAATTAAACCTAGAGTCTGAGTCACTGCCACTATGAGTATGAGAGGCTGGCTCATCTAATGAAACTCCAACAAATCCCTCCTTTGTCTTTTCCTCATCAATTTGTGTAGCATCCTCTGGATCAACATCCCACCATAACACTGGAGTTTTTCGATAATTAGGAGTTTGACGATCCTAGATTCGTAGAGCACTATGCACAACCACTAATTTCTCTAACCATCTAGAGGTTAGCCTATTCCTCTTGATAGAGTAAATAAAGTTGTATGTTGACCAATTCCCCTTTGCAGAAGAGGAATTGGCAACTTGTGAAAGGAGACAAAAACTAAATTATTAATTTTAAATTTACTAAATAGGACATTCAATTATGATTATATAAATGTTCAACACTAATAAAATTATTAAATTATGTTAAAGTATTACTTTTGAAAGGAGGTGAATAGCAAGCATCCTCAATTGTGGTGCATCCTTCCCATGCTATGACCACCATCCAATAGGATCCCTTTGAGCTAGTGTAGTTCTATATACCTTGGTTTTACAAATGTTGGACCACAAAGATCATGAAAGTTAGTCCATTGTGTACAAAGTAGACTTGCCTCCTCAACTAAATACATTTTTGCAAGGGCCCTCATAAACCCATCTTTCACCTCATCATCACAAGGAGGCATCCTACCAACCCTTGGTACATACCATTTGGGATTAAGAGCAAAGGCTGCCATATAAAGCAGGGTGTTCATAGTGTTCCACTGCCACATCACAATGGGCTTAATTTATTGCTCATATAATCCCAAATTAGGATCCCTATCATAAATTTCTTTCTTCATTCTTCTAAGCATGGGTCAAATGTTTCATAAATCTCTCCAAGACTTGGTGAGTCTGTATCAGCATATTTTATGACATCCACAACTGGTGAAATGATGGAGCAAATGTATCTACAAACAAAATTTTAAAAGAGACAAGTTAGAACTTAGAAAATCAAAATATAATAATAATATCATATTTTATTTTATAAAATCAGAAATCAATAACAAATTATCATTTTTCTACCTCACATTAGACCACCAAGTATCATAAAGATTTATTTTTTTATGCTTCTCCCTTCTACAGTGCTTGCCATAGACCATCTATTCCACTTTGAATTAACCATCATCAACTATAAAGCCTCCTGCACCTCAAGCACCCTCTCTAACAAAATAAAGTAGTTGGCATACCTTTTCTCTAAAGGCTTGAGAAATTCCTTCTTCGAAAACGTCCTAAAGAGAGCAAGTGAGGTGTGATGCTTGCAAATAAACATTTGAATGTCTCTAGTCGTTACAACCACTTGGTGCATCCAATCTATCTTCCCTATGTCTTTCAATGCGTTTTTCAACGCATGAACACAACAAAGGGTCCAAAATATTTTCTTTTAAGCAATCTCAACCATCAAACCTGTTAATTTTCACACACGTGCTGAATCAGTGACCACCTACACAACATTGGATGCCCCAACCTCCTCTATAACATCTCTCAAAATATGAAATTGGAATTTTGTATCCTTGCGCTTCCTAGAACAATCAATGGCTCTAAGGAAATATGAGCCAGTTGTACATGTGATTATGATGTTGTTAAGTGGTTGATGTCTAATATCGGTCCACCCATCCATGATAATAGAGCAGCCCATCCTAATCCAACATTGTCTCATGTCCTCCATCACTACACTCACCTTAGAATATTCTTTGTCAAGGAGTGAAAAATGTAGTTTATTTTCTCTAGGGAGGTGAACGAGGTACCGACAGTTGCCACATCTTTAAACATTTGTTTGAAGTAGGGAGAATGTGCTACATGGAATGGCATGGCATGGGCATAGAAAAAAATGGCAATGAAGGACTTTGCCACATCTTGTGCTTGCAGATTGAACATACTTGCAAGTGTATTTTGTTGCTCACTAGAAGTAATAGCCTTCCTCTTCCCTCTTGTGGAAACATGAACACCACCCGCAACACTACTACCACTACCAATACTAGGACTACCAAAAATAGAGGGCATAGGTGAAGTTGAATGCGCAGATTGAGTTTGCATTGGATGCCCCATAGGCTGTCCTTCAACCTCCATGTGCAATCTATAACACTCTACCCTTTGAAAATCTTTTATGTCTTCACAAACCTTGACCCCATGGCTTGTATAACCCAATAGATGAGAATAGACTCTTGTGTAACTCTCATAGAATTTATCTTTACAAATGTGGCATTGCCACAATCTACTACCCGTTGTGTTTTTCCCTTTGTTTTGGTCTATTCGTGATGCTAATTGAAGAAGCTCGATTTTTTAGGATTAAAATGGACTTTTGGATATTTTTTCAAATCTTCGGAAGGGATTTCATATGGGATTCTTTGAAGCTGCCCCCTTTCAACCAATTGGGTTTCTTCCCCCCTTTCAACATGCCCACTACCTTCAATACTGGTGCTCATTTTGTTTTGTTTTGGGTTTTGCAAACTGAAAATAAATATAAAATATAAAATATCATACATTGCATCATTTAAACTTAGAAAAGAATGGAAAAAAGAAAATAAAAATGGAAGAATAAGTTACCTCTTTCACTTCTCTTGTTGGTTGTTGCCTTAATGCTCTCCTTTTTGCCTACTAGATGCTGGTTTTTCTTCTCCATTAGCTCCTTCAAACCCTCCTCTTTCTCTTCTCACATTGCTCTTAGCTGCAATATTTTTTGGCAAGTTAAAATGAGGTCAAATGGCTTTCAAATGAAGTTTTAAGTTAGCATATTAGGGTTGGGAGGGTGTGCGGTCCACATAGAAAAGCATTTAAAATAACCTTTTTTATTTTTGGATTTTTTTAAATGTTTTTGGCTGCTGAAAAATAGGGGATGGTTGAGCGACGCATCGGCATCCCCTGACCATATCGGGGATAGTTGACCACCCCCTAGCCATATTCCCCAAAATGTTTCTTCCAATCTAGAACATTCCGAAAAAAGATATATTTTGGTGATGCCTGGGAAACACCCCCAAGGCGTCCTTTGTCCCTGAAACGTCTTGGGTATGGATATGGGGAGCAGAAGGCTAGGAGACGCGTCCTTGTGCATGACTACTAATTCCTATTTTGCATGCATGAAGAATCCCACACCTCATTTTGGAGGCATTTTGATATGTTTATTTGCTACACTTGATGGCTGGAATCCAACACCCAATTATGATGAAGAGAAAAGTTGAAGAAAAATGAAAGAAAAGCTTATGGGTTTTGAAGAAAATTACTAATAAATCTAGCTAGCGACACCATGAGTGAACCAAAATGATATTATTTTTGGATTTGTTGTTGCTGCAGCAGGTGGGAGGGTTATTCAGTCTGATTTCTAGAGGGTTGAAGCAGTGAACAAATAGGAAGAAGTTGTGGAGAATAAACCCAATAACAAGTTGAAGTGTTTCCAAGAATTTTCAGGTGGTTATGCAGGTGTTGTGGCTGATCTGATTTTGTACTACATGTAATAAAGATTTTGTAATGAAGTTTTCAAGTTTTCAATAAAGATTTAATTTGCACATTAAAGTTGATGATGAAAATTTGTTAAAAGTTGATGATGAAAATTTGTTAAAATTTGAATCATTCCTTCAAGTTGTCAATTGCAAGTGCTCATTAGTTGTTGTATGAGGATGCATTTGGTTTCATAACTTCTTGGATGGGTTGTTTGAAAAAACGTTGATCCTTGTACTACATCAGAAGATGTCTAGGGTTTAGGCAAGACAAAGTGCTCTCCCCAGGCCCAAAGTCAACCTAGCACAGAGCAACAGTCCTCAATTGAAGTTAAGGTAGAAACAAAAAATACTTTTGGACAAGGGAAGAAAACAATCTTATCGGCCATTAAGGTTCTCCAAGAATCAAAACCCTACTTGTGTAAGTTGGGAAGAGAGGGCCTGAGGTTAGAAAAATAACACATCAATCTCTACCTCTCGTAGAAAGCCTCATTATCAACAACATCCTCCCCACAAACCACCATCAGGGAAGGTTTGGCATATGGGAGAGGGCACACCCAAGGAGGGTGAATAGGAACAAATCTGGGTGCCAATGAGTAAATGTGGTCCCCCACATGAGTGGCAGACACAAATGGGGAGGTGGAGGGGATGAACCCATAGGGAGAATGCGAGCCAAAGAAGCCTCAAAGGGAGGCACGTCACACACACCCACTATGAGTGGGAAGAGAAGACTAGTAGAACCCTTCACAACTATATAATCGCTTACTAGAGACAAGGGACTATGAGCAAAAGCATGTGCAATAGCCAACGAGGGAAAAGGTGCAGGGGTGTGCACGAGAGAGGCCATCAGTTGCTTCCTTATGTTTGCATTTAGTTTGTCTATATGTTGATAAATTAATGTTTACTCAATTTATCAATATGATTTTTATGTCATTGATGAAGAAGTTTGAGATGATAGACTTGGGCTTGATGAACCATTTCTTATCATTGAAGTAAATCAAACAAATTATAGAATTTTTGGACTTGAGCTTGATGAAATACTTTTTTTAAATTGAGATGAATCAAACATATGCTGATACTTTTTGTATGTCACAATATTGACCATTATATGATTTTAAGGTTCATGGAGACTCCAAAAGACATGCACTTGCAAGGTAGAAGAGAACTTTGAGATAAGTTAGTGGCACAAAATATCATGGTATTTTATATATTGCATTTGGTGATGCTAGTTTAGTTGGCTAGATTATTAGTGAATGGGAAGGAAATCATGATGATAGAAAAAGCACCTCTAGTTATGTTTTCCAAAGTGTTTATAGAATAGTGCCATGAGCATAAGAAAACAACTCACTATCTCTCTTTCTACAACTACAGCAGACTATGTAGCAATTACATTAGCAACATGTCAAGAAGGATGGGTGAGAAGAATGCCACTGATTTAAAACAAGAGCAACAAGGAGCGCCAAAAATATTTTGTGAAAATAATTCTGCTATAACTCTATCAAAGAATCATGTGTTTCTTAGAAGTAAATATATTGATATGAGATATATCTTAATAGGAGAACAATAAATAATAGAGAAATGAATCTTGAGTTTCACATAGCACTTTGTAAATGTTTTCCTCAAAACCTTGTCTGAATAAGATTTTGAGTGGTTAAGAATGAATCTGGGATTTATGAATCTGAAATTAAGCTTAAACTTGCTGCACACTCTTAAAAATATTGTCTAAACAGTTCGATTCACTTAAGAATCTGTACAAAACATAATTTAGTCATATAATAGCCTTCAAAATTTTAAAACTGCCTAGAATATCTTCAGACTACTAAAAAAAGACATACAGCTACTATTTTTTTTTAAAAGATAAACTTCATATATAATATTTCAAAAAAAACTAAAAAATAAATTTAAGTAATATAAAACTATATATACAAAACAAAATAATTGCAATAACATTTTAAAAGTTTATATATGAATCATACTGTCTATAAACAATAATGTTTATTTATATGAATCATTTTATTTTACTATTTTTTTCTTATAAAATTCAACAAAATTAAAGTTTAGCAGGAGATCTTTATTAAAGCAAAGAAAACACAAATCTCTTTCAACGTGGTATCAGTGCTTCCCCTCTTTATGAAAAGAGAACAGATTGAGCCTTTCATTATATTTAAATCGAGAGCAAAATCCCTCAGTTATATTTCAAGGAATCATTGCTGAACAAGTTGCCAGCCAACTAAACAGCTCTTGATCACTTTTAGGAGTTGAAAGCAGACAGTGACGCTTTGAAGGCATGCTGGATAATTGGAAACATGATAAACCTTAAAATATATTTTTTCTTACCAACGTTTTGGTTCACATTCTCCGAAATATAATTTACTTCAGAAATCTAATATAGAACATAATTCTATATGTTAATATTATTTATAATTTTTTTTTTATATGAATAGAGATATTTAGTTTAATTTTAAATAAAATTTATTTTGTTTATTTAATCTGGAAATTTCAATTATCTAAAAATAATTTAATTTTTTCATTAATATACATTTTCTATGACTATATTCATTGATATGTAGCTTAGAAGGTTACATTCCTTCTAATATATTTGTTGATGTTATTATTCTCTACTTACACACATCTCTTTGCTCAACTTTTGAGATAAGATAGTCCCATGAAGCTCCTCTTACATATATTATGGGGTGACATTCAAATAGCCTAGACTTTGTTTGAAGCTGCTTGTTCGGAATTAAGTAGAAAAAGGTTGTTTTTAGCTTTAGTTTGAGGATATATGGATCTTATTAGATCTTTTTGACACTCCTTTTTGGACAACCACACTTTATGGTGGTAAGGTGTGGGGACCTTTTCAAAATGGGACAAAGTAGAATTGCTTACAGTGCTTACACAATTTGTCCCTTTGATAAAAAATACAATTTCTCAATGTGTTGTCCAAGTTGAATTTCATGTCCGACCACTCAAGATGTACACTATTTTAACATTACAAGATTTTGTTGATAGTCCGAAGTGTAACTTAAGGTATCCTTATTATGCTTACACATCCTCTATGAATTTCTCCAAATAAAGGGAAAATGTTAGTTAATTAATATGAGCCTCATACAAACTATTGGTATGTATTTTGATAATATTCATTCATTCAAGTTTTTTTTGAAGGATTTTCAATCTTAGAGTGAACTAGAAAAAGATTAACAATTACATTTGAGAACATATTTATAGGGTTTGCATCCAACATACCTAGATTGCTCCCCATAGGACATTGAATAATTTTTTTTATCATTTTTCTTCTATATTTCTTTGAATATGTGATGGAGGCATTATCCTTCCAAACTATATTTCAAACCATTAGTCTCATGGACTTAGAGTTGCACTTGGTCAAAGGCGTGTGGGTTCAATTAATTGAGGGTTGAGATAAATCACCACATATGATGAAAGTAATGAATGTGTTTACTTTCAAGAGGTACAAAGATTGAGGATCATTTTACTTTTAGATACACATTTTAGAAGATATGTGAGTGATTTAGGTATCTGTTTTGAAACTCAACACACTTGTTATAAATTATCTTTTGATATCAAGATTAGAAGTACTTGGTGTTATGTATTAGAGAATCTTTCATATTTAAACATCAAAATTATCTTTGTTCTTCAAAACATAAAGTTTATAGTTCTTTACAAACTAGACCTTCTTAAAAGGAGTCTTTAAGATAAACAAAATAGAAAGTATGAGGTCTCAAAAATTAGAAACCTATACTGTAACATATATACCTTGAAATAAAGACTTATATTAAAGATTTATTTTAAAGCTGATTTGATTTTGGGTTTTGATATTGGCTTTGATTGTTTAGTCTTTTGTATAATTATTTTTCTTATTCTTTTTGAATTTAGAAATAAAAATATGCTCTTTTTATTGTTATTTTTAAAATTTACATTTAAACTCATTATTATTTATAATTATTTGTGGACATTAAAATATATCAATTTTACTTGACATAAAGATTGAGTTTTGTCCCTATTATATAATTAGAGCTATCAATTTTATTTGACAATTTGACATTTGTTTTTATTGATGATTATTAAATACTATTGTGTTAGTATATTAATTTGTTTCAATTCAATAAGTCATGAGGGTAATGTTTAGCCAAAACTCCCCCAAATTAAATATTACATATAAACTCTAAGCTCTTGTTATAACTTTCCATTGTAACTATTTCCTTTTAATTAGTTATTTTTATTAAGTTTTATCAGTATAAGTATCAAATATATATGCATTATAAGTCATTTCTTTTGTTAGATTGATTTATTTCACATATATGAGAAGTAGTAATTCCTTTGAGTAGTATTAATATAAATAAATAGTTTGACCGCATAATGAATTATCAATGAAATATATTGTATTAAGAATTCTTCAAAGAAATTTGTCCCCTCAAAGAGGTCTATGATATTATGTAACACCATTATATTAAATTAATATAGTCTATTTTTTTTGTTTCTATTTTAACAATTATTTTCATTATTTCATGTTTATTGCTAATTTATTTTAGAGAGGAACATCATATTTTGTATCAAAGTTCTTTGTAGGGCGATGTTATGCTACATTTTTTCTTGATAACCTTATATGAATGTCCATTGTATGCTCTCACCTCATGCTTGGACGATCCCAGTGATTAGAAAGTGACTACAAAAGTGATGATAACATATTTTCCCTAAATAACATATTTGGATCACCTCACGGTGGCCCCTGTTGCTGTCTCTTCTAAGGAGGTTGACCCTGTTGTGCCTGCTCAGGAACATGTTCCTACTCCTCACCCATACCTCACTACTGTGGATCCACCATTGTTTCGATTCGCTGATACTGTATTGACTGGGCTTGACCGAACTCCTTCGTTTGCTTCTGTTGTTCCTTTGTCTTTTCCTGGCTCCTCACCTGTGTTGCAGTCCCCCTTGTGTGGTGTTGGCTCTTCCTTGGTGGCTGCTGAGGTTCCGCTCCTCTCTCCTTGCTCGGTGGACTTAGATGCTGAGCCTTCCTGGTCGTTGATGTTGAGGAAGAAGAGGGGTCTCCCTCAATCTGTTGCTTCTTCACATCCTCGGGTCAAAAGTGTCAGTTTGGTCCCCTGAGATTCTGGAATCCTGTCCTAATCTGTGGTTTGACGGCTATCTGTCAGCTATTGTTTTTTCACAGTTGCCAGTCAACTGTTTTTGGTAGTTCCTATAGTTCAAACTCTGTTTTGAACTATATTGTTCTTTGGCCCTTTGGGCCCTTTGTGAAGGGTACAACACCCTGAAAATGCTGCTTAACATTTCAAAAACATATTTTTCCCTAAATATCCTCCTCTTTTTACTAGTAGTTATTTTTTCTATTTTTATGATAAACACCCTATACCAAGGATTTCAAAATATCATAAATGTGTCATCATTTTGGTTTAAGCTAGATTTTCGATATAGGTTTTCAATGAAGGGTAGAGAGGTTGCACTCCAACATGATGTTATCAAATCTATTGTAACAAATATTGTAACCCTCGAGGTCAACATGTTGAGTTTTATAAAAGGATGATAAATTTAAGGTCTCATCTATTGTTCTTGTATCCAAATTTTACACCTTTCAATTATCTAAAGACAAAGCCTCCTTAGTTATTGAGTTGTAGTGTTCTCACAAACTATAACAAACATCAAAGACTAAGTAGTAACTAGAAATAATAAAACTTGAAATAAACCATTTTATTAGCCTATTTGGTTTTAATAGCTTCCCACCTTGATTACTTCCTTTGTTCCCCACAAATAACATATTCAAGTTATGAAGAAAATTATCTTACATTATGTAAAACATTGAATAAGACTATCTTAGGCTTGATTATAGGCTCATGCATCTTAAGTACTTAAAAAAACCCTTTTTTCACTATCCCAAGTTGTTTGAAATGAAATAAATGATGAAATTAGTTTACTAAAAATTAAAACCAACTAACCTTTTATTGAAAATTTTATTTATAACTTTATAGAAATAAAGATAAGATTATGATAAATGTATAATTTGAGAAGAACATTATTAGCAACCTCCTTTACCACCACTATTATTTTTTATTCCTTCACATTTGGACTAAAACATGTAAAGCACACCTATAAATAATGAATGAAGACCAAAATACTCATGGAACAACACAAATGAATTATTTTGAGATGCAACTTAGGAAATGATTTTTTTTTTAGATACAATGGTAGATGAATTGTTACAAGTGGAAATATCTTCTAAATTTTAGGAAAACTTTCTAGTTCTATACATTCATGCTTCTCTAATGTAAAAGTGGTTGATTTTTTAATAGATTTACCACAAGGAAGTCCTATGAGTAGTTTTGGTGATCAAGTGATGTATTTCAGTGTTGTATAGAGGATAAGGGTTGTTTTACATGATTTATAAGAGAATATTATAATGCATAAAAAATTATATAGCTAGATATCTCCATATTTAAATAAAAATTGATAGAGAATTTGAATTTATTTTTGAAGTCATATTTGTTGACTTTTTTTTTCTAGTGTTTTTGTTAGTGTCACAACATTATAAAATGCCTTAAAGATTTTAGAAAATAAATTTAGTCAATTAAATATGAGTTTTTTAAGTACATATTATTTATTCAAGTAGATTTGGTTATGTGCATATATATTTTATTTTTTTAATTCATAAGTGATACAGGAGCATTTCGGGTGAATGCACAAACATGTGTTAACCAAAAGATGATGTGAAGAGTTTTGTTGGAGTTTTCTCAATTTATTTTAGTTCTGGTTAATGCTTCTTGTAAGACAGGAAATTTTTTATGCAACTTTGGAAGTGGCAAAGATATTCAATGAAAAAAATATCAAGTCACATTTGGGTCTTGTGTATAAGTTGACATTGGCAATATTCTTAAGGTACCATGGGCGCTACATGTGATTTCATAGACCACGTGGAAGTTGAAATCTAATTTCAATTGGCTAGTATATTCCATCAATGTGTACCGTCCCTCTGAGTGTGTTTGTGTGATTAAGAAAAGCCTATATGGCAGATGAAAAGAGTCATTTAAGCATTTGTTTTATTCAACATTTAGCTTAAAATTTAAAGGAAAAAGAGGTGATGCCTCATGAGGAATGTGAAAGTAATATTTGATAGTTTTAATGCATAACTCAATACATTGGGCAGATTTAAAGGAAGAAAAATGATAAATTTTGAATGGAAAGTTGAGGTGTCGTGCTTGGGTAAGGAAGTGGTGCATCATTTTAAGTAAAATGTATATTATAGATTGGGAAACAAAAAGAACACTCCTCATCTTGTTAGATGCACATGACAACTGAGAGGGGGGTAAATCGGTTGTATACTTAAAAACATGCAATCCCTCAATATCATTCAAACCCTTACTAGCCCTTAAACCCTTATCATGCATTAACAAAATGTAAACATATGAAACTGTAATTCAAACACATCCAACCACATAAGAACACCAAATTTATGTGAAAAACCAAAGAAGGAAAAAACCATGGCGAGGATTAGCTCACATATATATGAATTGCAACATCGAATATAATTAGGCTCACTGCCCAAAAAAAGAAGAAAGACTCACTGTCGGGTGGCTCACTACCAAGAAGAAGGAAGATAGAGGAAGACTATTACAAAGAGATTCACTATCTCAAGGCAATAGGAGAAATCCACCACTGAAACCTTATTGCATCCACAACCTTTGGCTCATTGCCTCCAACAACTTCAAGCACATTGCAAATGTAGACCTTTTCTACTCACTACATTGGAGTCATAGGCATTGAGATCATAGTTAGATCACCACACTTAATAAAATTTGTATCTTTCACACACATTTTGATGTGATGCATGCTTTTAATGTTTCTTTCATTACTACACATTGAATGAGATATTGTGAAATACATTTTATGTTAAATTTTAAGGAATACTTATTCAACCCCCCCTCTCAGTATTTTGGATGTTCAACATAATAAGGGACCACTATTTTCTTGAGGAATATAACTATAAAATTAGATGATGAGCACAACACATATATTGGCAAGAGAAATAAAGATATGTCTTGAATCTTAAAGAGGGGAGGTTAACACAATAAAGGTCACATAAATTTTAAAATTTTATAATAGAATTTCAAATGTATACATTTCTTATTATAAAAATCATTTAGAATGACCTTAACACTTGGTGCAAGAACACCTACACCTTGTAGAGTCTAAGTTGATACCTAGGTGTGTCTTGTGTTCATTTATGCTTAATAAGGTCTAAAGGACCAGTCATAATGTAATTTGAAAAGGTTTTGAATCATTTAGTTGAATTTATCAGTTTGATTCATAATGCAAAAAGCCATGTGAAATCATGAGTTTTAAGGGATATGGGGAGTAGGGTATTATTCCATCTTAAATAAGGTCTCAATGACCATTTTAAATGTATTGGAGGGCTTAATAAGTCAGTTAGGTGGTATTTGCAAAATCAAGTTGATAAAGTTGTAATGGGATAGTGATTAAGAGCAAAATTGGAAAAAAATGTCATCTTAGACTCTAACAAAGGGTGGTTATGGTAGTTGGTCGGTTCAAGGGGTTATTTGAAGGTGGTAACATGATATATTGTGGATATATCTCGAAGGGAGGCTGTTGAAGAGGTTTGGAATGAGTTTCTGATAAGAAGTTTGCTGTTTTTATGTGTTTTCCATTAAGAAATTGCTGATCCCATGCATTGTACGACCTGTAGGTATTGTTTTACATGACAAGACTATTATGGCTGGATAGATAATTGAACAACCTTTCTTTTGGTTTTGGAATGGTGTGATTTCATTAAAAATTGAGTGAGATATCCTTGTTTTACTGCCTTGTGGTCTCAAATCCCATGTTTTTCCTGTTTTCCTGAACTTTGCAGGCTTGGTACGAATCCGTACAGTATTGTTTGGCTCTAAAAATAATTTTGAATGTGTATACATATGAGTTAACTTTCAAATGCATTTGATTTTAGGATTTGAACGTTCATATTGAGGGAGAAATAATTATTTTTCTGAAACTGCCTATTTACACTGTTTTGGGGGTTTTGAGAGGAGTCAAAATGTCATTCCAAGCCTTCCACCCATTGTGAAGACCTATAACTCGGTGGATAGGCTTAGATAGGCATAATAAACATTTTAATACTTTCTTTTGTACAAGGAAGATGACTGTCCTGACATTGAGGTGTTAGTAGGGTGGAAACCATTGGAAGAGTGTGCTTTGGTGAGGACAACTTCTTGTTAAATGGTGAAAATGGTGAATTGTGGAGATTTCAATGAATTTGTCTTAAATATTGTTTTCAGTTGATTCAATTGTCATTTTGTGAATGTTAAGAGTATTTGTAGGGCCTTGGTGAAGATTTGTTGCTATTTTGCAAGATTAAAGGGTTGAAAAACCTTGAGGGTGAGTTGATGTCTAATAAAATGATTGCATAATGAAGAATAGTTCTTTGGTGTAGAGTTGAATTTTACATTGTTGTGAGTGATCTTCACCTTTGCTCTGCATCAACACTTGACCATGACTTAGAATTATCTTTTTCAACATCTAGCCTGTCTAAATTTTATGTTACCATATGATTTATTTTTAACTCTTTCTTCGCCTATGGATGGTATGTTTCCTTGTCCTTTATATGGTTCATTTCTTGACCTTTATTTTAATAAAAAAATAATTAAATACTTATCTCCATGGAAATTGCCTATGAGAAAATTTACTAGAAAATTATTATTTTACCTTTTAAACCAATTCATATTAAAAATCCATAAGTATAGAATATTTAAAATTTTAATATCAAGTTTTTAGACTATCATGGGTTACATACTAAGAGAATATAAACACAATTTAATTCACTCATAAATTTTACCATTGACATACCTAATTATTCACAAATATGTGAGGGGATTATTTTAATATTTTTTCACTTCATAGAACACGACATTAGCTATTGTTTGAAATTTTGTTATATAATTATGATAATTATCTTGACATACAAGTATTTAAGGGGGCTATCAAAATACTTATTCACTTCACACATGTCATGAAGCTAGCTATTGCTTTCAATTTCACTAAACATTATAATTTGCCAATATTAATATTTTTAATGAATGATTTATTAATATATAATCAATAAAAATTATTTATTATTAATCATATTAAAATTAGATGAAAAAGTTAAATATTCACTTATCAATTTGTTTCTTTAAATTGATTATATGTAAGTTACGTTTATTAGCATATTTTAGAGAAATAAGAATTTAACAAATGAAATTTATTAATTTTAGGTTCCTTAAGTTCCTAAAGCTTATATTAGGTATTTTCATGTTAGATTTTCAAGTATATAATTTGAGAATGATACTAAATGTGTAGTAGGAATGATTAATATTTATTTGGAAGAACTCTTATCAATTATATAGATAACAATTAAATTAGTTTCAAGAAGAATTTGAAATAAATTATTTAAAACTATTATAATTTTCAATTTTATTTGTGAGTTTAGATTGAATTATCATCTATAGTAGTCATTTATTGATGTAATGATCTTTTATACATGTATATGCATCATTCAACCTTAATATAATATTTTTTTATTTTTTTTCATATTACTCAAATAAGATCATTTTATTCAGAAGATTAATTAATGTTTAACAATATCTAGATATTAGTGTGAACCACAATATTAATCTTATTTTAGGGTAGATTGAGTTGCCATAGAACCTCTAAGATAATGTTAATAAAGTATTATTGTATAACATTGATGAAATATATAGAACACATTAAATATTAGCAATAATGAATGATTCAATATTCTTAAGTATAAATTGACCTCTCATTTTGTACATGATATATTATATTTTTATTTAAAATAATATAAAATGTAACTATGATAAAAAATATTGTTCTATTTGTGCTAAAATTATATAAATGATATATTCTTTAAACTATTATATTCAAATTAAGTTATGGTTCAAAAAATTTAAAGTAAGAAAAATATGTGTTATTTTTTCAAATGTTTATTAATTTTATAAATATTTAAGTGATTGGAATATTTTTTTGATAAAGCATGAGCAGAATAATTGGGAAGTATCAAAAATATTTTACTTCTACTCGAGACAATATTGAATTATCGGATCATATAGAGGTATATTTCGTACCTTATTTATTTAATTCATGTAGTTTAATAATTACTAAAATGAAACATAATTAGATAGAAAATGATTCTTTTAATGTTTAGATTTATTTTTAACTAAATTTAATAAAACTTTTTTTGTATGTCTATTTTTGTTATTATATTAGTTTAACTATTTATGAAATTATTAAGGATCATTAAATGATAATTTTACTGAATGGTTGTTGTGTTATTTAGCAAGAAAGAAAACAAAAGGTGTTGTCAAATTCATCTATTGTAATATGCGCATAAATTTTTTAGGGGAAAATAATACAACATAACATTCTATGTAATTTTTTGAACCATTTGACAACCAACCATTGTTGAATGATTTTTTTCCCATGAAGAATAATATGCTTTTATTTAATATACAAAATCTATTTACACAACCAAATTCTATATAGCTATTAGTCAGTTTAGACCAAATCTATCTAGTAAGAATTAGATGCATTTGAGGCTATCTTTGAATGCATTACACTCACTTCAATGATGATGGTAAGTATATGTCTCTAAAACCACCATTGAATATTCTTATCTCATTTCCTATTGCATATGGAATGATTGTTACCATATGCAATATGCTTCCCTCTAATATTGAAATCTAGCAAGTCAAAACTAATGATTGTTACAAGGAATCCCACTTAGTGAAAAATTTGTTGTATTCCTATGGAAATTTTCTTTGCATTAATATCGGTCCATATGCCAATTAAAGTTAGAGAATTAATGTTCTTAAAATATTTGATATATTTGAATTAGATATTTCATTACCATTGCTAGCATGTCCCCATTGTAATTGAGATACCTTGATCTTAATGTTGAATCAAAGAAGTATGCGAGTCATATTGAGTTTATCTTGCTACTGAAATAAGATCTAATTCTAGTTGTAAAATCTATCTATAAGATACATCACTTGAAACTCACTTACAATTCATAATTCTTAATACAATGATGGATACAAATAGTTTCTCTTTATAGAGACCTTATTTAGATTTATGAAATATATAGAGTCAAATTTCACCATTCTTCTTCTTTAGTGCATTATAGTGGCTACCCATGTGGATTTCCAAACATCAAATATAATTCTAGTTGAGAGAAACATCTTAACTTCTTTGACGATTTTACATTCTAAGGATGTAGTGATGTAGGAGAATTCAGGCGAAAATGTGATCCACATCACCCAAAATAGTTTGGTTTTGATTCCATTTTGGTTTTCTATTCGTTGTTACATTTTTGTAGTGTGGTTGATTTCTAAGTTCAAATAAATTTGGTTTTGATGGTCATTTGGATGGAATTGAGTGGCATTATTGTCACTTCATTCGATAAAATGTCATATTTTAGTTTCCAATGCAATCATTCATTGTAACAAAATATATTATTGCCCTTGAATTTCGCAAGGCACAATCTCTTCTTATTTTGTTTCATTGTAATTTGAATTGATGAAGAAAATGATTGCTAAAGTTTGTGTCTACAATATTAAATATAAATAAACTGTATGCAAAAACAAAACAAATGAGGAGAGAGAAAATAAGAGTTTGTGTAGAAAGGGAAGAGAGAAGGTGCCAAGTAATGGGAATTACCAACTAGTTAAAAATAAACACCACATATATAAAAGTGTGCAAAATTAAAAACTGGGGGGCTCAATGTTGGAAATACAAGGAAAAACTTGCATCAATAGAACTTAATAAAGTGGCTTCTAAATCTGAAATTATGTTTACAATATTACCAATAATATATTGTATGATTGACAATTTCAAACATGAAAGAAAATCAACAATGTGTCAAGTTGAGAATCATAAGTGATACATGATATGCATGGAGAAACTCTTGTGGGAAATACTCCACACCCAAAGAGATCAAATGTTTGTATTAATCTTCAATGAAGTACATTTATACAACAACCCTCTCTATAATCTGGCAACACTTCGTTACTCTGACAACCTACAAACAAACTCTTAAAAACCAACAACTCAAGGCTCCAATATATAGAAGCTTGTGGGAGAGAATACCACACATGGTATCCCCCCAAAAAAAAAAAACCCAACTAGAAAAACCTATGCCCCACTTAGTGGACATCCCATAAACATGGTGACAATTATTAAATATTCACATGTCCTTCATATGGGCGCCTAACACATAGCCATTGAAAATTGATCAATATCAAGTGCTCTATGTTGAATACACAAGACAACTGAGAAGGGGGGTTGGGGGGTGAATTAATTGTATATTAAAACACTAACACCCTCTTTAACATTCGGATCTACATTAGTCCTTAAACCCTTAACAATCACTTAAAATTTTATCATCCATTAGTATAATGCAAACATGAGAAACAGTAATGAAAACACATGAGAACACTATATTTACGTTGAAATCCCAATAAGGTAAAAACCATGGCAAGAATTAGCTCACAATATAAAGTAATTGCAACACTGAATACAATAGGCTAACTTGCAGAGGGCTCACTAGTAGATTACAAAAAAGAAGAAATAATAGTGTTACAATCAGAAAACCATCTCAAAGCAACAAAAAATTCCACCATAGCATCACCAGTACAATTGCAACCTCTCTAAATAATGTAGCTACCTTCTTCTCATAACTTCTAGTAATCTAAAACAATAATGTTCACACTTCATTTCTTACTTTCACACTTCACAACTCTGTACTTTGCATCACTCACACCATACCACAATTATCCATCAAGTCAACACTTATTTATACCATCCTTAACCTTGAAAATAATTGACAAGGTCGGCTATGCACCTCAACCGTGCAAATTCAAATTAGGTTAGATCTAAGCATTCTAATGGTGGAAAGGAATGAAAGTGGACCATACCATAGCTTAACTCGAACCTAAATCATGCATATACACCATCCCACACTTCCAAAAACATTGAATCATATCTACAATTAGTGTAAATACCCAAGATTGGTCGATCCCATGTAAACACTATTGAACATTTAAGTACATGCTTCCTTTGATCCAAAGATGGCTCACAAACAACACACATAATTTGAACACAATTTATAATGTTCCATAAACACCTTGAAGTTCAAAAAATTGCTTCACAACAACTTTCACCTGAAGAACACACACATCCTATACACCTAGTTAAATTTCCTTATACTATAACACATGAATCCAACCTTGTAGAGCACCAAACTTCAAAAAAATAAAATTGAAGATAGATACTAGCAATATAAGCACACTTCCAAATCCACAAGACCACAAACCAAACTATGGAGAAATTTGGAGCAAAACTATTTCTCCCAGACATTGCTGCAATACATAGTTCACACACTAGTGAACTTAAATTTCTCTGCACAATGATCTAGAACCTGAAACTATGGATATAACACCTTTGAACACCTCTAATTAACATATCCAAACTGCACAATAAATTCTTCAACCATGAAGAAATGCGAAGTAGAGCTAGATCATTATTTTGCTACACTGAACACCTCTCAACCATACTATTTTCTATTTTCTTTAAATTATTTAAAGAACACTTGGAAAAAAAGCACCATAAACACATTCACACCATCTAGAACACCTTCAACTAATCTAGACACATACTCATCAAAGAAACACTAGAGGTTGATATCAATAATACTACTAATGACAATATAATGCAACTAATCAGAGCATCACCAATGCTAACATCAATACAATAACAACATAGATCTGTTGACATGAATGACAACACAAACTGCACATACTTGCAACAATTTTTGCAAGGTGTGTGCCCTTGGTTTCCTTGTTTTGTGCAACGTAGCACTTAGGTTCATGACATACTTACTCTAACTAACCAAATCCTTATGTGAGTCTGATCCCTACTGATCTCCATCCTATGCATATATTTTGTAGCCCCCAAATCCTTCATATAAAATGTGCCAAGAATGTTGAGTCTTCAGCCCCCCAATCATCACCTTGTTGTCATCCTTAAACAACATGTCATCAATATACAAGATAACGATTAGTATTTGATCATCAATATACAAGATAATGATTAGTATTTGATCATCAATAAGCTTAATATAAACATAATGATCCTCTTCACTTTTAAAAAATCCCAACTTCAATGAAAATATATCAAAATTTTGGTACCACATCATGGGTGACTATTTCAAACCATATAAAGATCTCTGTAACTTGCAAATCAAGTGTTCTCTTCCTTATACAAAAAAACAGTCAAGCTATCACATATACATTTCTTCCTCAAGATCCACATGAAAGAAAGAAGTTTTAACATCCATTTTCTAAATTTCAAAATCATAAGTGGCAGGAATAGATGATATGAATCTAATAGAATTTAATTAACAGTAAGAGAGAAAATTTTACCAAAATAAACTCGCTCTCTTTGGGAGTAGCCCTTGGCCACCAATTTGGCCTTGTATTGCTCTAATTGACCATCTTCTCTAAATTTATTTTTAAATACCCACTTGCAATGGACTTCCTTTGGGAAAATTGACAAGATCCTAGGTATCACAACTATCCAAGGCCATCATCTCCTCCTACATGGACTGCATCCAAGACTCACTTTCTTCTGAAGAAAGAGCCTCCTTGTAGGATCTAGGTTCATCATCAATACTTAATAAAGTAAATACACAATAGTAATTAGATGGGCTATACCTATCAACTGGATTCCTTTATCTTGTAGATCTTTTCAAGGTAGGATTAAGAGGTTCTTGTTGCTATTTTTTCTTCTAGATTCCTGTACATCATCTGAACTCTCTAAACCCTCTTCTTTTTCTTAATCCTTAAATCCATCTAGCTCCTCTTCCACATGTGTCTTCTTAATTTTCCATCTTTGTCTCAAAATTCAATATTTTTGTGTCATATTTCTCCTTTTGTTGTTCTTCACTTGAGTAAGCTCTAAACTCCCTAAAAATTACATCTCTAAAGAAAACCATTTTACAAGTTAGTGGATTCCAACTGTAGCTAACAAAGATGCATTTATGTGCTTTTAGATCCAATTTAGAACCCTTCTCTTGAGGCACATGAACAAAATCCGCACAACCAAATACCCTTAAATGTGAAACAAAAGGCTTTCTACCTATGCACACTTCATAACGAGTTTTATCAATGAGAGCTGAACAAGGAGATCTGTTAGCAAAATAGCATGCAATATTTACAAATTTTTCCCAAAAGTATCTATCAAGCTTAGCACCAGTCAACATGCTCCTCGCTCTTTCGATCATGGTTCAATTCATTCTTTCTGCTATCCCATTTTTTTGGGGTGTATATGGAGTAGTATTTTTTCAAAAAATACCTACATGCTTATAGAACTCATCGAATTCCCTAGAACAGTATTCACCCCCATTGTCAGATCTCAACACCCTTATCTTATAATCTCTTTGCTTCTCAACTAAGGACTTAATTTCTTTAAACTTAGTGAAAACCTCAGATTTTGCATGCATTAAATAAATCTATATGAATCTTGACACATCATTAATGAAAGTAACATAATAACAAGATTTTCAAAAGAGTCAACATCCACTAGTACAAACACATTAGAATGAATGTTCTCTAATAATATCTTAGCTTTATTAGTCCCATTAGTAATTGAAGATCTATTCTATTTACTAAACACAATGCTCACAAACATTATTTTTGCCAATATAATAATTATAAATACCGTCAACCTACTTTTTAGTCAAAATGGTTTTAGAAACCTTTTCACTTATGTGACCCAATCTATGGTGCCACAACATAGATGCTTTTTAGTGCTAGTTACATTTGTAAAGTTAAAAAAAATTTAAGCATTAACCCAAACCAAAGTTCCTATCCAATATCCTTTAGCAATCACCAAACTCCCTCTTACCAACCTGCAACCATACTTGTCAAATGTCGTGTGCATTCAAAAATCATTCAGCTTGGATACTGAAATTAAATTTCTCACAAAATCTTGGAATATGTAAAACATGATCAAGGATTTTAACCCTTCCATCACTTAAATACAACTTTACCTTTCCCTTGCCAAAAATATTCTTCTTGCTATTATCACCAAGAAAACTTCTCCCCCGTCACAAGCTAGATATGAAATAAATCACTTCTTCTAAGGATTCATATGGTAGGAGCAATCTTAATCAATAAGCTAAACATAATCACTAATAGTGTTAGTAGAAATAAACAAAGCATCGAATTCCCCATCTTCTGAGGAATTTTCCATGGAAGTATTTGAACTCTATTTCTTGTTTCTACACTCTTTGACATGTCCTCTTTTACCACAATTCAAACATTTTATGCTATTGTTCTTGAGGGTTTTAGAACGTGGTTTAGAATTATCTCTCTTTTTATCCCCTTCAGTCCCTCCTTTTCCTTTGGACCTTCCTCGCACATGCAAGGAATCTTGGGAGCCCACATTAATGGAATTTCTCCTCATCTCTTCTAAAATAAGTATAGAAATGAGACTATCCATCTTCAGTTTTGTACCACCACCACTTATGGAAACAATTAGATTTTCCCAAGATTCAAGAAAAGAACAAATAAAAAAAATGCATTTATCTTCTTCTATCTTAACATCTATAGATGCAAGTTGACTTATAATCATATTAAAATCATTTAAATATTCTACAATAGAATCTCATCCTTCATTTTCAAAGAATACAAACGTCTTTTGAGATATAATTTATTTGTTAGAATTTTAGTTTAATAAATTTCACCTACGCTTCCCCACAACTTGAATGCGGTAGTTTCTTCTAAAACATTCAAGAGGATGAAATCTACAAGACAACCAAATGGTTCCTCATGCGTTCTTGTCCATTTTCTCTCTGTCTTCATCCTATGTTGATTATGGTCTCTTTTCACTTGAAATTGTCAACCACTGATCTCTCTCTTCAAGGAGATCCTCCATCTTCAACTTTAACATCTCATAACTAGTGCCATTGAACTTCTCAATATCTAAACGAGAGGTAGAAGCCATAGTTTTCAATCTTCTTCATAAATCTACAAAACCCACAATGCAAAAGCTTCCACTATAATAAAAAAACCTTTAACACTTAAGAGAAAGGTGCCCCTCTCTCAACAGAACCATTAGATTTGATACCAAATGTTGGATATTCAAGGTAAAACTTGTAGCAATGGAACTTAATAAAGTGGTTTGTAAATCTAAAATTATGTCTACAAGATTACCAATAATGTATTATATGATTGACAATTCTAAACATGAAAGAAAATCAACACTACCACAAGTTGAGAATCACAAGTGATACATGATGTACATAGAGAAATCCTTGCGAGAAAAAACTCCACACCCAAAGAGATCCAATGTTTGTATTAATCTTCAAGGAAGTACATTAATACAATAATCCTCTTTGTAATCTAACAACACTTTGTTACTTTGACAACCTACAGAAAAATAATTAAAAACCTCCAAATCAAATCTCCAATATATAGAAGTTTGTGGGAGATAATGCCACATATGCTATCCCAAAATAACAAGCAAAGCCACATGGAAAAGCCCATGCCCCCTTAGAGGACAACCCACAAACATGGTGAAAATTATTAAATATTCACATGGCCTTCACATGGGCACCTAACCCATAGTCAACAAAAATTGGTCAATATTGAGTGCTCCATAACTCTCTATTGGCTCTGACAGCTCAAACCTAGAACATGAAAGCTTGGGTGCCCAACCCAAGATAACATGCAAATAACATGCACTTTTGGATGTTCCCCACCCAAAAATTGAATGTCCAAAAGGAATATGTTCGTGGGATGTTCTATAACCATCACCATAGTGGGTCCAGCTCTTTGAATGCAATTACAATTTGTCATAAGAAAATAAATAATAAATATTTTTCCCCCCTTATCCTCTAGAACACTTTCCAAAGAACTTGGAGACACACAATTATCAATGTAGGATAATAAATATAATGTCAACTATCCTAACAATCAAATAGGCATAAGATGGTTTTAAGTTTTCAAAACTGGAAGATAAAAATTGTGGGAAGGCAATGGATCATGTTTGGTAGAAAGGAGAGGACATTCGAAATAAAATAAAAAAAAAGGTAGAGAAAAAAGAGTAGTAGTAGGGGCACCATCACTGGAGAGAGGTATTTTAAAACCATACCAAAGAAAAAGAGGCCCACGACATGAGAGGAGGAGAGCAATTAGCATAAAGAGAGATGCAGATTGAAAATAAATAAATAGGGGCACATTGGGAGAAAAGGAGAAATTGAATGCAATGATAAGAGGCAGAAAATAGAGGAGAGGTTGTGCCACAAAATGAGAAGATAAATTGAAGTGAAACCTGTTAGTGTAATTAATTAATTATTACACTAGCATAAGTTAACTTAGGTTTTAATTAATTAAATTAGTCCAAATTTGCATTTAATCATTTAATAAAGTTGTTGAGATAAGATTCCCTTCTAGAAGATGAGTTGTCTTTTCTAGAACTTATCTCCATCTTGTTATCATTCCCTAGGTAGTTGGTTAGGGTTTGTTGTTGTCACAAGAAGTGTGATTTGAACACTTGGCAACATCCTTTTCATTCTAGGTTTAACACTTGCCTATATAATCAGACATATGTTGTCTTTGTAAAATATCCATCTATCTATCAATTTGATAGATCATAATAGAATCTCTATTTGCATGCCATTATCATACTTTCTTTGTGGTTGAATATTTCTTCCTGGCAAAGGTCCACCTGTGCATCCATCATTCCAACATGGTATCAGAGCTATTTCAGTGAAGGTTCATCCCAGGATCAAGAAAGTTTGGCTAGTGAGATTCTTTGGCAAGCAAGGGTTTGTTGCAAGCCGTTTTTTATTGGAGCCATCATCATATTTGCTTCAAAAATCTAGTTTTCACTCATTTGCAGGAAATTTTTTTATGGGTTTTGTAGCCAGCGTCGAAATCAGAACTGGGTATCTTTTAGATTTTGCATATCTTAAATAGATCTAAAGAAAATCACAATCTAAAAAGCGTCGGGCGTCATTTTTCTCCTAGCTGAAGGTTAAAAAAAATCAATTTTTCATTTTTTGCTTGTTGGCTCAAGAAACAATTTCTGGGTTTTATTTCTAAAATCAAAATATTTCCGAGGTTTTATTTTTTTCCTACAAACAGTGAGTAGATTTTCCAGAAATCAAATTAGAAATAAACGTTTTTGCTAGAAAATTCGTTTCCTACAGGCTAAATTCAGTTTTTTTGGAAAATTCATAACTTTTGGCCATGATGTCCATTTATGGCAAATGAGATATTGATGGAAAACTTGATTTGAGAACTTCATAGTGGTGTAGGCCATTTTTTCAGATTTGGTGATCTACACAAATTTGAGGTTATTTTTCATCATGGAGACAGATGTGAACATTGGTTTGTGCATGCACTATTTTTAATTTTTTGTTTATGCATATTTAGGCATTCTCTCCTTTTACAATCATTGGGTACTGTAATAAATGAATTGATATAAAGTTCTATCAGAGGGGGTTTCTTGCATAATAATCTGATTAGAGTGTGCATACATTTTGATCTTCATTTTGTTTTGATGACAACTCACATAGGTTGTAATCTAGTTAATCTAGTTTCTTAGTTTCTTTTGGCCATATTTTATTTTAGTTTGACACATATCAGATTCACAGCTTCCAGATTATGTCATAATCTTTTTATCTACTGTTGCTTTATGGATTCCAGTGTTGTTCCAGTTTGGTGTTTTCGAGTGTTCTGTGGCATCGGGTTTGCTGTTGCATTATTATGATTCTGATATGGTTTCTTGTAGACAAAAGTATCTTTCCTTGCTTGCTGGATTGTGGTTCTAGTGTTACTCTACAATGTTCTTCTAGTGCTTCTTTGCTATAGTCATTTCATTGTGGGGGGGGGTTGTCCCACTAGGTTTTTCCTTCTCTACCTCATTATTGCATTTGTACATGGCTACCTTATCAGGCCTTGTTGTCGGGACCCATTCATGCTTTTTTGCATTCATCTTAGTTGTAGGTGCATGCTTATCTAGTCTCCCTAAGTTGCACTTATGGGGGGGTGTTAGTGTAATTAATTAATTATTACACTAGCATAAGTTAACTTAGATTTTAATTAATCATATTAGTCCTAAGTTGCATTTAATCATTTAATAAAGTTGTTGAGATAAGATTCCCTTCTAGAAGATGAGTTATCTTTTCTAGAACTTATCTCCATCTTGTTATCATTCCCTAGGTAGTTGGTTAGGGTTTCTTGTTGTCACAAGAAGTGTGATTTGAACATTTGGCAACATCCTTTTCATTCTAGGTTTAGCACTTGCCTATATAATCAAGCATATGTTTTTTTTGTAAAATATCCATCTATCTATCAATCTGATAGATCATAATAGAATCTCTATTTGCATGCCATTATCATACTTTCTTTGTGGTTGAATATTTTTTCCTGACAAAGGTCCACCTGTGCATCCATCATTCCAACAAAACCTACTCCAAGAGAATACTTAACTTGCAAATGGAAAATAAATAACAAGTTGAAACCTACTCCATAAGAGGAGACCGATGGTTAAGAAAAAAAACATAAAATATTGTCATGATATGTGAATGGAAGGATAGGCTGCATAGTAAAGAAAAATATAGAAAATTGAGAGATTAAAAAGAGTGGCACATGGTCCAAATTGGAGAAGATTCCACCAAGTAAGAAGAGGAAAATAGATTGGATTTTGTAGAGGGGAGGGGTCACACCGTGTAGTGTGACCATTTAAAATTAAAATATAATAAAAATGGTTCTAGAAAATTCATCGTCAACAATTCATCGAAGGAAAATTCGTTGTCAGCAATTTACCGCCATGGAAAAGTCACCGCCAACAATTCACCAATATTTTTTAGCACATATTTCAAAAACTTTGTGAATTGTTGGCGGTGAATTTTCCATGCCGGTGAATTGCTAGCGGTGAATTTTCCTTCGATGAATTGGTTGCGATGAATTTTTTGTTGGACTCAAGGGAACATTAAGAGGGGGAGTGAATCAGTGTTCATAAAATATTAACTTTATTAATCTGATATTATAACTATCTGCAGGTTGAACTGAAGTAGTAGCATCTATTCATGCCAAGTTACAGTTCTAGTGAAGCTCATAGATAAGATTCTGCACTTCGCATCATAAAAAAAAAATTCACACTATTACTCTGTTGAATTTTGCACCACACTAAGATACTTTGCAACACACACATTCTCTATATCAAAATGATAAAATCGATCTCATATATATATCGTCTATCAAGGATTGAATCATTCATATGTCGGCATCATAAAACATTAAGTTCTTTTCAACTGTCGGCTAGATCCTTAATTAAATATTTATGCGCATCCTCCAAAGTCGGTTAAGACATAGAGAGGACGCAAAACAAACATATTCAAACATGAAAACATTTAAGCAATTACTCGTTAAACATCCGCAATGACTAATTCCACCAAGTTGGCCTTCTAGTATAGATAAGCAAAAGATTAGTGCATCAGATCTCCTAGATCGTTCACCAGTTAATGCGCATCGAGAGACTCCATGAGTAATGTATTAAAAACATCAATAAACCTTTCTCTGAGATGCACAACTCAAAAAAATAGTCCGGTGAGGTATTTAGATTGACATTTATGCCTTTAATCGAATTTCCTATTCTTCATTTTGTTCTGTTGGTATAAACCAAAACTAGACTATAGACTGAATGCATGACTGAGGTTGCCATCAGTGACAACACTAGAAGCCATATGCCAACAATATCCCCCTTTGACATTGATGGCAACACTTAGTGAAAAATGACTAAGTGTCAGAATCATTATGAGTACGCTGTCAAGCTTTCTTACTCTCTCCCCTACGCTTCAAAAAAAAAATTCATAACATAGCTCCCCCTAAGAGTGATGAGACATTTTTCATTGCACTCTCCCCCCCTTTGAAATCAATGACAAAACATAGAAACCATATGCCAAAAATGACAAAACATGTGTTCAAAATCTCCAAAAACTTCAAAACTAATTCAAAATTTTTGAAAAAGAGTCAGAAAATTATCTTATGATTTTCCTTCATTTTCGGAAGGAACTTCTTCCAAGCATCTATTGTGATCCCAATGATTATGATCATGCTATTATTCTTAGATGTCTTGTTGACAATATTAGTAAGGGATTCTAGAATTGTAATTGCTTCCTCTAGTTTCTCACCTTTCCTTAGTATCTCAACCATCTGTTCCAGTCCGCATTCAGTTATATCCTTCACTTTCCAAAAAGTGTCAAAAAGTGTGTTTTTAGTGAATTAAACTTTTGTGTGTTCAGACTGTAGCTCTTGAATCCTTATTCTGATTGTACCATCCTAATCCTGAAACATGTCAAAGCTTTTCCAATTCCATTCAACTTTGTTTCAATCTAATCCAATTTCTCTTTGTAGTTCCCAACTGCATGAGGCCAACGAATGCAGTAGCTGTAGATGTTATTAGTTGCATTATGCATTGTCTCACCTCATTCATTTTCTTTTTCAATTTGGTAAGTGATAGCTTGAATTGCCCTTTCAAATGAGAGATAACTTCACCTTCTTCTTTGTCTTGAAACTTAGAGTTCATTGTTTCTTTACTGCATTCAATCATTTCTTTGGGTAGAATGTTCTACAAACTTTCTAATTTGATCTTGCAGTGCTCAACATGAGCATTTAGTACACTTAGAATCATATCTTAATCATATGATGTTCTGACAGACCATAACTTAAGAATTTTTTGCATTCCACCTTCCTTATGAATAAGTTGTTGTAGCTTCTCTTTTGTCAGGTCATCTTCTTTGCTTGCCTCTGACATTTCCTTGTGGATCCTTAGTTTCTTCATCGGATTCTTCATCTAGTATATCCATAATTTCTGGTTCCTTTCCTTTTCCTTTAGTTCTGGGAATCTTGCATTCCGGAGGGCTGTATTCAACAATTTCTTTTTCTCTTTTTCTACTTTTTCTCCATGCCATCGGTAGAGGAACCAAATTCAAGCGTTCTTACTAGAAGAGAAATACTGACTGAACCACACTTTCTAGGCAAATTCTTAAGGAAAATTTCAAATTCTTGATCCCGATTAGCCAAGCTATTAGAATATGAGTATATTTGTTTACATACCAGTTCATTTTCTTTCCACACCACATTGTTGATCATAGGCAAACAATTCAAGATATACATTACTAAACATATGACCAAAGTATCAAACCTGAAAGAGTAACCTGTCCCTTTTATCAGTTGCATGTTCTCCATCAATTGATCCTTTAGCAATCCACACAGGTCAAAGTCCCGACCTTCCATTATCATCTTATGAGAGATGTAAATTGCGCCAACAGATGTTTCTCCTTATCGGTTTCTGAAAAAGACTTTATATGATATTCTGTGTGTAATGTACTTTGTAATAGGATTCTTGATTGTCACGATTATCAGTGCCCTCTATTCTCCAATTACTCTAGTTAGGGTTTCAACTTCTTTTTTTTAGATGGATTTCTTTCTTGGTATGTCTCTGACTTTGCATAATCCAATGAAATTTTTTATTGCCTCCTTCGAAATGATATAGGGTTTGTCTAGAATCAAAGCATCACTATGCAATTTGTTCAAAATGAATTTAATGAATTTCCTGTTCTCGAAATGGGGAAACTCATTCCAAATATCCAAATTCTTGTGTTTGGCTTCATTCAACCTCTTCAATTCATCGGGCAACAACAATTTCTCATGGACCTAATATTTCCACTCTTGTATTCATCCAAATTGATCGACCCTTTTATTTTTTCCATTTATTTTTCACGCTTAGGTTTAACAACCGCACACCAAATTATATGAAAATTATGAATATAATTGAAATACCTGATAGATTTTGAGTTTCACCGACATATCAACTTCACTGCTTCAAAATTCTACTACCAAGTGTTTTCCTCCTCTTCTTCGATGCAAAGTGTCAAATGAGGGTTCCAACTTGACTTTTATAGTTTGCACACTTGCAATAAATGCATTTTCCCTAAGTTTTTTGATACTCTATTTTCTCAGACAGTAAGAGAAAAAATTCTTTTGTGGACCTATGATTCTCTGAATTTTCTTGTGAAATTTCTCCAAAACGTTTGTAGATCATTGATATGCCTTTGTGACCATCCTTCACATTCTGTTACCATCTATGGATAGGGGAAAGAGGATTTTCTTTAATAACTCCCCCTAGGCCAGTGGTCTGAAATTAATTTCCAGAAGGAGTACCAGAAGCAGGTTTTGGTGCAGAACCATTTTCAGCATTAGGCTCGTTCTTTCTTACCCATGTCTTCTTCATCTGATCTTTGATTCATCTGTAGTCACTTTTCCTTTTCCTTTCATCTTTTTGTATATCTCTACCTCTATATACCAGACCTCTTCTATCCATATTTTTGTTTCTACAGAATCTTGCAATGTGACCATATTTATTGCAATTGTAGCACATAGTACTTCCTTGTCTAGACCAATTATTCCATTGATTTCTTCTTGATCTACATTGATTAGCAATATGCCCAAATTTTCCACAAGTATAACATTCAACATTCCTTTTGTTTACAGAGTAATTTGATACATTTTTGCATTCAATTGATTTATGACCAAACTTTTTGCAATCGAAACACTAACCAAAAAATGATGACTCTCTTGATTTCATATTACTTCTACACTGAGCAGCCATATGGCTGAATTTATTGCAAGGAAAATAGTATCCATTAAATTTTTGAGCATTAGGTTGTCTTACTAGATACCTTCCACCTTTGCTCATTTGGTTTTGTTGTTTGAAATTCTTTTGTCTAGATCTAGAACTTTCTCCTTTTTCATATCCAAGACCTCTCTTGTCATTTCCACTCTTTTGTTCTTGAGTCAGCTCATCAAGCTTCACTGAACTGATCTTAAACTTCTCCTTATATTTATTTGCAATGGTAAGTTCATTCTTGAGAATAATAAGTTATTTTTCAAGTTCTTCTTCATTGTTTCTGGATTGTTGCAATTCACTTTCCAACTGGGTGAATTCTTCAGTTACTCTTTTGTGTTCATCAAATTTCTCCTTTAATGACTGAGCAAGGTTCTCTTCATTTTTCTTCCTTTCTTCAATCTCTTTAGTCAACTTCATCACCATAGATTCCATCTCATATTTTAGGGTAGCATTGTCTTTGGCAAGTTTTTCACATTCTTTAGTTATTTCCTTCAAGGTTTGATTCAGGTGAGCATCATCCATATATTCATTCTCTTTTTGTTGTATCTGATCACAAAAATCCTTTCTCTTCTCCTTGGATTTAACAATCTGATCCTTCAATGTCTGAATTAATTTATCAACATCTCTAATATTTTCTCTCAGTTCTCTAACTTCTACTTTAGACTGATCAAGATCATCAAGTTTCATAAGAAGCTATTGTTGAATACCATCAGATTCCATTACATTCCAAGATCCACCTCAAGCTTCTAAACTTATTTAGAGAAACAGGGCTTTGATACCAATTGTTGGACTCAGGGGAACACTGAGTTGGGGGGGGTCGAATTAGTGTTCAACAAATTTTAACTTTATTAATCTAATATTAAAACCATCTGAAGGTTGAACTGAAGTAGTAGCATCTATTCATGTTAGGTTATATTTCTGGTGAAGCTCATAGATCAGATTTTGCACTTCGCTTTGCTCTTTTTTGCTCTTCGCATCACACATAGATAAATTTTCACTATTACTCTATTGAATTTCACACCACACACTGATATACTTTGCAACACACACATTCGCTATATCAAAATGATAGAACCGATCTCATATATATATCTGCTATCAAGGATTTAATCATTCATATTTCGACATCATAAAACATTAAGTACTTTTCAATTGTCGACTAGATCCTTAATTAAATCTTTATGTGCATCCTCCAAAGTCGGTTAATACATAGAGAAGACCCAAAATAATCATATTCAAACATGAAAACATTTAATTAATTACTCCTTAAACATCCGCAACGACTCATTCCACCAACTCGTCCTTTTAGCATAGATAAGCAAAAGATTAGTGCACCAGATCTCCTAGATCGTTCACCAATTAATGCGGATCGAGATAATCCATGAGTAATGTATTACAAACATCAATAAACCTTTCTCTGAGATCCACAACTCAAAATAATAGTCTGGTGAGGTATTCAAATCGACATTTATGACTTTAACCGAATGTCTTATCCTTCATTTTGTTCTGTCGGTATAAACCAAAACTAGACTATAGATAAGATGCTTGACTTAGGTTGCCATGAATGACAACACTAGAAGCCATATGCCGACATTTTCCTAGAGCCATTAAAAATTCATCAGAGAAGAGAAATAAGAGGCCATGTATCTGAGAGCAAACTGGAGATAATAAGTGTAGAAAAAAATTGCAGATTGGTTGAAAGGGGTGCACAACAATGCAAAGAAGAAAGAAAGGTGTGTGGAGTGTGAGAAGATAGGGTAGTAGATTAGGTGATGATTAATGCCACATACAGGAAAGAAAAAAGGTGTAAGGAATAAAAGGGAAGAGCATTGAGGGAGGTCCCTGGATAGAGAATTTGATTATTGAAAACAAGCTAAAAGTTGCAGATTGTAAATATTAGAAGCATGTGGAACATTATTGAATTGCCTCTGAAATTTGGTGTGTCTTACATTTGAATGTAAATAGAAATTTTATGTCTATGAGATTTCAATTGATGGAAATAAAATTAATTTGTCTCCATTATGTTTGTGCAATGTTGAGTTGGTTTAATTCACAAATGAAATTGTCAAGTTAAATTATTTTGGGCTACAAATTTGATCTAAAAGCTCAAATTTCAACTGCACCATGTAGTTAGCCACTTTTAATTATTTCTTAAGAAATTTGCATCTATCTTGAATGGAAACATATGTCTTCATACCCCAAGTTATCACATATACACACACATATATATGAGTAATTGTTTCCCTTTACATGAATATAAGATTTTCTAATCAACATTTATTTAGGATTTTTAGGGTCTTCAAGGTCTTGTAAGTGACAAAAGTGACCATTATACTTTTAATTTTTTTTCTGGTTAAAACATTTAGTTCAAATAATCTTTCAGATAAATCATGGGATATATATATAGATATATATATATGTGAGTAATTGTTTCCCTTTACATGAATATAAGATTTTCCAATCAACATTTATTTAAGATTTGTATGGTCTCCAAGGTCTTGTAAATCACAAAAGTGACCATTATAATTTACTATTTTTTTTGGTTAAAACATTTAGTTAAAATAATCTTTCTAGATAAATCATGGGAGTATATATATATATATATATATTTCCCTTTACATGAATATAAGCTTGTACAATCAACATTTATTTAGGATTTTTAGGGTCTCCAAGGTCTTATAAGTCATAAAAGTGACCACTATACTTTACTAATTTTTTTGGTTAAAATATTTAGTTCAAATAATATTTCTAGATAAATCATGGGATTTTATTTATTTGGAGATTGAAACAACCATACTCATTTAATTTAAACTATTCTCTATTCAAATCATCAGTCATTTATGATTCAAGGACTCTCAAATTAGTTATAAACTCAGTTATATGTTTCAAATATTAGTCATCTTAATATTTATCATGTTAGGTAAAAATGATAAAGATGTTGAGAAAATGGGATAGAAGTTACAAAAAACCATTTCACGTAAAGATAAAATATGTTTAAATATTCCATAATAAATATTTGTTAGCAATATAATACCAACAATGAAGAAATATGATAACCATTTAAGATCATACACAAAATAAAATAGAATATCAATATAGGGGAAACCCTTTTAGAGAAAATATCCACCACCAAAGAGAGCATCCAATTATAATATTCTCAAATGTAAAATTACATTAGAAATTCATCTTCCCTCTTCAATAGTCTCCTTTTACATTTGGCACAATCTTGATTCAAACCATGATGTATAATAAGTTGTTTTTAATCCATCCATGTGTATTTATTTATAGACACATCATTATAGGAAACCACTAATTTGTTGGAAGGTGCACTCTTGGTCTTTGTGATGTGCAACAAAATTCTTAGGTTCATCACATGGCCTAACCACCTCTTGTGGATTCATTAACTTTGGTGGTTGTATTGGGCATTAACATGTCGATATTTTGGTGCAATGACAACCATCTATGCAAAAATTGGTATCAGAGCTTGGGTCACAGGTTCAAACCCATCACTTGTGTTGGGGGGAGATTTTTTCAAGGTGTGTGCCCCTGGTCTCCTTGTGATGTGCAACACAATGCTTGGGTTCATGACATTGCTTAACCGACTCCCATGGATTCATTAACTTTGGCAGTTGTATTAGGCATTAACAGGTCAATCTTTTGGTGCAATGACAACCATCTATTCAACATAATTAGTTTTCCAAATCAGTGGATATATAACCATGGGATAGGTAACTTCACTAAAAGGGGTCCAATTTTGTTTGTTAGAGAACGTAATCCAAAACTTATAGTTTTGGGGACTATCAACTCCATAAACCTCTACTTGAGGTGATGCCCTTATCCCTAGTGTTTAGAGATGAGTGTCTATCCTATAATGGTTGTAAATAATACCATGTTTACAACATATTCATGACACATGCCAATGGCCAAGGATGCATCACTAATGCAACTCCCTATTCAATTCCTCTATACTTGATATTACTAAATGCTCTGAGAAATATATCGCTTGGCATGTGCCTCCAACTTCCATATGGTCATTTTGTTTGGCCTATTACATGATATTTGAAGATAAATACATTCCATATATTATTTATAAATGTGTAACTATAGTTGGAATTTAAATTAAAATAATATTACCAGATTTTTGAGTGAGCACACATGCAATCACACATCATGGGAAAATCAACACAACATGAGGCTTCATACATTGGTTTGAGCTCCCTATCATCCAATCTGAGTGTTTTGTTTTATTTTTGTGTTTGTTGGGTTATTATTTCAATTTTCTTCGATTTTAGAAGCACAAAAACACTACACACTCTCTCTTCTAGATCTTTATTTACAACCCAAGATCTAATCCTCTTGAGGGTTTCTTACTTTAAAGCTTATTAGATCTATATTATCTCTTTTTGAGGTAACTCACCATGAAACTTTCCAACTCATTTTTTGGGGTCCTCTAAGTTGTTTTTGAGAAATTTAATCATATCAAAATTGATCTTGATTGTTTTATTATATTTAGATCATTTAAATGTTTGATTTTGAAAACTTCTTAATACTGGAGCTATGGGTAGAAAGTTACACCATCCAAAAGGTGCTCAATTAAAAAACCATTGATAAGAAAGATTTTTTTCTACACTTCATATTCTAATGGATCTTAAGAAAGATAGTCAATGACAAGAGACTTCCAAATAATTAGTGAAGATGAGTACTCAATAAAATTTTATAAAATAAAATAGAGATCCTGTTGCAAAAAAAAATGTCATTGCACCAAAAGATCGCCCTATTGATTATTAATGCTTGATGCAACTGCCAAATTTAATGAATCCACGGGAGGCAGTTAAGCCATGTCATAAACTTGAGCGCTATGCTGCACAGTACAAGGAGACCAAGGGCACACACTTTGCAAAAATCACCCCCAATGCAAGTGAGGGGTTTGAACCCATGACACAGGCTCTGATACCAATTTCTGCACATATGGTTATTGTTGCACTAAAAGATTGACCTGTTAATGCCTGATATAACCACCATAGTTAATGAATCCATTGGAGGTGGTTAAGCCATGTCACTAGATTGATCCCTGCGCTGCACAACATAAGGATACCAAGGGCACACACCTTACAACAATCCCCCCATAGTGCAAGTGAGGGGTTTGAACCCATGACCTAGGCTTTGATACCAATTTTTGCACAAAAGCTTGCTATTGCACCAAAAGATCAACATGTTAATGCCCAATACAACTGCCAGAGTTAATGAATCCAATGGAGGCGGTTAAGCCATATCATGAACCCAAGTGTTGCATTGTACAACACAAGGAGACGAAGGGCATACACCTTGCAATAGAGCCAAAATCATGCCATACAAGATCTAATAACAAATTTTTAAATGACACTCTAGTGCCCTATAGCCAAGATGCGAGCCAATTGAGCCCTGAGCTTCCAATATAAAACAAAGGATTTTTTTCTTAAATTTGATGGTGAAAATTTATGCCATGGTAGGATCATACAAATCCGTACAAGTCAATGTAGCAGCAAAATGGAATTCAAAAATGATGTAGAAAACAAAGTTTTTATTGCTTCAATCTTTCAAAATGTCATCAACCAAACTCCTCTTCGACCATACAAGGCTTTCTTAAAGAATTTAGAACCATTCCCAATGGTTACCGACTACTTTTCAAGCTATAAAATTATCCAAACATCATTATGCCTACCTTTGACAACAAAATGCAAAAGTTGCTTTTTACAACATTGTGCAACTTTAACAAGTTTTTGCATTTGCACACTTCCATTCACCTAATGACCTAACTTAGAATCCAACACACATAAAATGGTCTTCTTAGACCTTATTACATGACAAACACCAAATCAAAACAAAACATCAATTACTTGAGCCCTTGGAGGCATGAAAGCACTGTGGGTGCCCCTACACCACGATGGCACCATTAATGTTTTCATTTCTCTCTCAACTACTAGTTTTTATTTTTCAAGGGAAGGAATGATATTAAATGCTATTTATACCTACTTCCATTATGATGGAGTGATACCCATGCCTCCCTTTGCACTATCGACCTCCATTTTGTCAAACCTTCATCCTTTGTTGTGATTTTCAATGGATTTGGTGACGGATTTCTTCATAGTTTGTGTGATCCTTAGACTAAAGGCACATGGATGTCAGATGCATTAATGATGGTCAACTGCTTCATACCTGGTCATATTTTTCACTTGAGAAGATATTTTGAAATTGTGGGTAAACCCTAGTTAAGTCATGGTTTGTGGTTGTTAGTTTTTGAGTTATGCCTAAACTATAAAGGAGAGTTTTGTGGTTTTTCTTAAGGTTCTAATTATTAGTTTTTGCAAGTCTTTATATAGAGCCAAGCTGAACAAATAAGTCCTCTGAGACTCCGAGAAGGAATGTTGTAAGTTATTCACTGTAAACCTAGTAGATGACTCAAATATTCATTGTGTTTTCTCATATTTGAATGCCAATTTATTGTTGTCTCCATATTATAACACATCATCTTTTGAATCATATAATCATGCATTTTTCATGGTTCTCTTATCATATTTGTTGTTATTAATGTTTGAATTGTTAGTTTCTATTCAAGGAGTAGATGAAACTTGTTTTTCATCTATTCATTAAATATTGTGTTGTTATGATAAGGATCTGTAAGGAGAGTAATGGTATTGTCCCTTTTTTGGTTTCTCATTGCAAGGTAATGAGGTTATAAGAAGCCAAGGGTTGGTATGTTGTAGGAGTTTACCTCATTTCTAGACTCTATGTGAATTAGGCACTAGTCAAGTAGACTCACAAAGCTTGAAGCTAGGGTCCGATCAATCATTAAATCAAATCAAAACCTCTTACTTTCATGTATTTTTACTTCTTCATGTCCATTACAACACTACAAAGAACCACAACAAATATAGAGGGTTGCAAAGATGATTTATCCCATCAAGTTACCTTCTACCATATTAGTGTGAAGAATTTGTTATCAATGGAATCATTGCAAAGAGGTGTTATTTTTTGAATTATGTTATAGGGGAACCCACCTTGGTTTTGAAGAGCCTAAAGTGCATAGGAGAACTTGTAAATTTGTATCATGTTCATTGGTCACTGACTTGGGGTTTCTAAGCATAAGAAGTAGCTAATCTTTCAGACAACCCAAACAATCAGTTGGAAACACCAACATCTTTGATTTTTCCTTTTTTTATGGAAGGAGTGTTCTATGTTAGGTACATGAAAATGGAGAGGAGGAGATTTGCTACTCCCGAGTCTATAGGACATAGAAGAGTCTACAGGGAGTAAATGGTACTCAACTACCTCAAGGAACAAAGGTCAAGCGATAGGATAAAATGATGAGAGTTATAGAAACAAAAAGAGTAGGTCAGAGAGGATTTTTGGATAAAATGAAAAGCTCCCTACCAAGGATGATACTGTAGCCCAAGGATGACAGTGTGGAATGCTAACATCTCAATGGTGTGATTGTTTCTCAAGGATCTATTGATTTATCATACGAACCAAAAATTGAGAATATCACGGAAAATAGCTTAAGTGAATGCTAACAATCCAATTGCTAGGAACTTTCAAGAATGCAAGGAAGATAACAAAGAATAACATAACTAAAATAAAGGAAAGTAAACTAAGTAAAATGTAGATTAAATGGTGATGCAGGAGAATACATGGTTGACAAGCTATCCCGCATGAACAAAAAGGAGTTAAATTTGAATTTTCTTCTTCAATTTTTGGTGAATGTTGAATTTCATTTTTTATCTTGTGAAAATCATATTTTTATGAGAATTTAGATTTTATTCCATGTTTTAAATTCAAATTTCAAGTTTGGAGTAAATTTGAAGAAGACAAATTGGGTGGAGATAATGGAGAATCTGCCTTGAAAGCAAAAAAGCTTGAAAAATAGAAGTGGGAGTGGGTTTCTTGGATGCTATTAATTTTATTTGTAACTCCAATTTTAAATTCCAAGAATCCTTAAAAATAGGGAATCATAAGGTAGGCACCCAAGTTGGGAAAACATGATTTTTTTTTTAATGGAAAAATCTAGAAAGTCATTAAAGCACTGTCGACCATTCACAACACGTTTTTGAGTTTGTAAAGCATATTTTTTATTTTATTTGATTAATGCAAATTAATTTAATGGATATTTAGAAGATATGGGCATTATTTTTTGAAGTGGGGTTTGAAATGATAAAAAATTCAAATGAAATGCACTCACATTTCATTTCGGGGTGGTTTTGGAGTTGTTTAATGAAAACATGATTTCATTTTTTGAAATAAGCTTTCCAAATACAAAAAAATGAGAAGGGCATGCATACCTCTAGGAAGGGTTTTTGGAAGGTGTTGTTGCAGTTTGGAGTTGATTTACAGAGGCACAAGCATCATCAATGGTTGCAAATTGAAGGGTGTGATTGTTGAGAGCGGATTATTGTTGCAGGTGTTGGAGAGAAGCTTTGTTTCAAAGCTTTGATTTTCTGATTACAAATCATTTTTATTGTATTTACCAAGGGTTTTGTGAGGGGTTTGTTGCAGCCTATTATCTTTTGAATTCATTTGAATTTCATTTTCCAAATTAACAAAAAATAGCATTGGGATTGTTGTGAAAAGTTGTGGATAGAGGAACTGGAAGAAATTTATGTTGTAAGCGGTTAATTTGCTATTGAAAATATTTTGTATTTGGGTTTTCTTGGAGTCTTGCAGGGGCTTGTAGAAGCCTATTTTCCTCTTGGACTGATTGGAATCCCATTTGCATAATTTAATTAAGTTTTAAGTTGTTGGCTAGAAGTTGCAGACCAGAGAACAAAATTGTTGCAAGAAATTATTTCCTATGAAGAAGTGTTTGCCAGTGATTTTAGTGTGAGATATTTAAACTAATTTCCATTGAAGAATTTATTTTAATTAGCTCCATACATTAGTGGTATCAAAGCAATTTGATCCTAAGTGTTTAATAGACCACTGAAGAGATGCAGTTGCACTAGGTATCAAAGCAATTTGTTGCAAGAAATTATTTCCTATGAAGAAGTGTTTGCCAGTGATTTTAGTGTGAGATATTTAAACTAATTTTCATTGAAGAATTTATTTTAATTAGCTCCACACATTAGTGGTATCAAAGCAATTTGATCCTAAGTGTTTAATAGACCACTGAAGAGATGCAGTTGCACTAGGATTGTGTTGTGGGTGTTGGAGAAAATCTATGCAAGAGGAGCCCATCCTAGTAGAGGGAGAGGAGATAAATTTGTTAGAAATGATGATTTTACAGCCTTGAGAAGCTAGGTTTAAACTTTACAAAATGATATAAGGAGAGGATTTGCAAGAATGAGAGACCTAGGAAGTGATGATGAAGATGAGAGCACGAAGAATACTAGTTTGGATACTGAACAAAGTGAAGAAGTTGCAGCAATTGCAAGAGATCCATTGTTGAGAGTTTTAACAAAAATAGGAAAAAACCAAGTATTGATGTTCCTACCTGTAATGGGAGTTTGAATCTGGAAGAACTCATAGACTAGATAAATGACATGGAAGATTATTTTGAATTTGAGGAAGTTGGAGACCCAGACCGAGCAAGATTTTCCAAGACAAAATTGAAGGGGCATTCCTCAATCTGGTGGAGATAAATTCAATTGGAAAGAAGAAGAAAAATAAAAGAGAAGATTATAAGATGGGATAAAATGGTAGATAAAATGAAGAGGCAATTCATTTCAGTAGACTATGAGTTGGAATTGCTTAAAAATATGCAAATATTAAAGCAAGGAAGCAAGATAGTAAAGGAGTACACAAAAGAGTTTCACATAATTCTTATAAGGATTGGACATTCAGAGGCAACCAAGGAAAAGGTTGCAAGATACATAAATGGGTTGAGATCAAGTATTCAAGAAGAGATGACATTGGTTAGAGTTGTGATAATGGAAGTGCTTATCAAATAGCTTTGAAGATAGAAGAAAGGATGAAAAATAGGTTTGAGAATTAAAAAAAGAGAGAAAAGATAGGGCTTATATGCAGAAAAAAGAGGATGAACAGTAGATTAGAGACATTAAGGGAAGCAAGGATGAAAGATGTGAAAACTCAAGAAAGCCCCATGATCGAAATTTTAGAGGAAGAGGAAGATCGGGTAGGGGATTTGAAAGAGAAAATTTTAATTTAACTTGTTTCAAGTGTGGAGAAGAGGGGCACAAATAATATGAGTGTCCTTATGAAGAGGAAAGACCAAGAAGAAGAATTGTAAATAAGAATAGATCAACAAACATAAATGGGGAAGATGCACATTCAACACATTATGAATGAGCGGAAGATGGTGAAGCCTTGATGACGAGAAGAGATTTGATGAATGAAAACAATGAACCCATTCAAAGGAGGAGATTGTTTCATACAAGATGCAAATGCAAAGGTAAATTTTGTAAAGCCATTATTGATGGTGGTAGTATTGATAATATTGTTTCTACAGAGATGGTTGAAAAGTTGCAGTTGGAGAGAAAGAGGCACCCATATCCACACATGATCTCATGGTTGTAGGATGATCACAAAGTGTTGGTAAATGAACAATGTGTGGTAAGATTTAAGATTGGAAGTTATTATGATGAAGTATTGTGTGATGTTATGAACATGCATGGATGTGCAAACACTTATAGTTTGGTGAAGGATGGACCGTGGTAGTTTGACAAGAAAGTATTACTTGATGGATGTGCAAACACTTATAGTTTGGTGAAGGATGGAGTTCATCATAAGTTGAAGCCATTGGACGAGAGAGGAGGCAAGGCATGTAGTAAGGTTGGAATTTTTTTTTTTATTGATTTGAAACAATTAGAGAAAAAGGATGGAGGTAAGGAGGATGATTTGCTAATGCAATTGGAAGCAATCAAAGGAGAGAGGAGTGAGAAAATTTCAGCTGACACAAAGGTTGCAGCCAAAGGTAATGAGGTAATTTTTGTTTTTTAAACTTCTTATGATGAGAATAAAGATGTAGTTGCAGCATTAGATGTGTTGGAGATAGGTGAGAGTGATGAGAAAGATGTGAATGTGAAGCTGGGGTTTGTTGATGATTCCTTGTTTGAGAATGATAAAGGTGGAGATGACCTGATAGAAGAACTTGATCACTTGTTGTAGAAGGTGGATGATGAGTCACAAGATTATTATTCTAACATTATTTTAGGTGTAGAAAATAAGTTTACAGCAGTAGAGTGTCTTCCTAAAGGCACCAATAGAGTGACAAGTTGCATTGAAGGCAAGGAAAAAGAAGAAGAAGGTATGACAACAAGAAAGGTAATAAAACACACATGTTGTGCTGAAGAAGGTACGGATACCATCGATTTGTTTCATTTTTATAAAGCACATTGGTGGGAGGTAGAGTTTGATAATTTATATTTCATGGGGATGAGAAAACGAGGAAAGATGAAAGGGAATACTAATGTGAAGGTGTAGGATGAAAGGAATAGAAAATTTCTAGTAAACAAGGAGCATACGTGGATCTAAGATAAACACAAAGAATATAAATATTTATGAGTTTCACTCATGAAACATTTCTTTTCTACCATGGGTGTCTGATGCAGGAGCATCCATGGTTGACAAGCTATCCTGCACAACAAAAAAGAGTTAAATTTAAATTTTATTCTTCAATTTTTGGTGAATGTTGAATAAAGTAAACAGAATTTACAGGGTGTTGTACCCTACACAATGAGCCTCAAAGGCCAAAAATGATCAAATCCATAAAATCAACTAAAATCCAAAAAAAGATAGGAACAAAAAAGCAACAACACATCTACCACAGACAAAAAGCAAGAACACAAAACACAGACCCAGGCAACAACTAACTGGCATTGTCCCAATTTTTGAACAAGAGGTCCACAACATCGTCGCCGACCCATTCTTGATTCTCCTGGGCATTATTGCCCTCCAACTCTTATTTGATCACCGTTGATAGGGTGCTAGTCACAAAATGACCCAGCTTCATTGTGAAGCAGGTCAGGCCTCTGAATATTTTGTCAAGTGTGTCCATCTTTTTTCAATGCACAGAGCTCCTCACCATCATCTGCAGTCTTTAGGTCCTCACAAGGCTCATCTTACAAAGGGTGCGAAGACTGAGAGGCTGAGTTCTCTTTTAGAATGTTGTTGTTGTCTGGGATAGAAAGGGCCCCTTCCACATTTTTTTCCTCTTCCTCCTCGGTCTCGTATTCCTTATAATCTTTGTTGTCCGTATGCTCCTCATTCGATTCCTCAATAATCTTCCTTTTTTGTTGTTTGTTTCCAATCTCCTAGACCTTAAGATGGTAGTCTCCCCTCTAGTCATGACCGTGGCCTCCACAACCGTGTCGCCTTTAGAATCTTTCCCCATAATATTCTTCCCTTTGCCCTCTTTCACCATCGGCTCCAAAAAACCTTTTTTATCTTCTTTTGTTTTTTTATTTGAGTTGGCTCTGTAAGCAGACTTGGCTGGGTGGCCTTGAGTTCACACAGGCTATTCGCGACGCTAGTTTGTGCATTACCCGCACCGCCCTTAATTTTTTTGCAGCATGTTTGGGTTTGGGGTTTTCAGCAGTACCCAAGTTGGGTTTTCTAGGAGGGTTTTTTGATTAGCATGGGAGATATTAGCGACAACCAGGGGTTCAACCTCATCAGTATAGATAGCAGAAATGGCTCTAGGAGGACATAAGGCCAAATGAAAATGGTAGAGCCTCAAGATAATCCCCCGATGGAGAGGTAGAGGAAAAATGTCATTCGGGTTAAGACTGGCCGTTTCTTTTCATTTTTCAATCGAATTCTCTAGGTCCATGAGTAGAAAAAAATGAAAACTAAGTAGGATTGTGTGTCTAAGATGATTCAGTAGGGGAAAATGATAGATAAAGTACGTTTTAAACCTACCTTCAAGTGTGACATACTTCATAAGGGCTAAAAATACTTGGTCCCATGGTTGCGGAAGGGCATCCCTTTCAAAGCCCGACTAGTTGTAGACTGGCTCCTCATTCCCCATGAAAAAATATTTCATACTGTCATTGTTTGGAGTCCGAGTATGCTTTGGATATTTCTTCCCAGTGCACTGCATCGCGGTAGCTTGCGCAATCACCTCTTTACTGACTTCAAAAGAAATGCCACCCAATGTAACCCTTCGGTCCTTCAAAGAATTAGCGAATTGGACAAACAGGTTAGGGTCATGGCCCACAAGAATCTCCATGAGAGGAGCAAGGCCACCCTCAACGCAGATATGCCAAACCAAAGGATTCTTATAGAATTCTCCATAATTATTAGGCTCGGTCCAAACGCAATCACCACCCATGATAATAACCTACATAGGAAACTAGAGAACTTGCAAAAATAAAAATTTAGAAACGCCGACAGAGCAATAGGCTTTCTTCGCATTGTTAATATTAAGGCAAAGAGTGAAACGTTGGATAATCAGGCCAATGTGCAGATCACACAAGTGAAGGGAAAGATCACCAATAAAAGACTTAACAGTGTCATTAATGTGAATCTTAAGCTGATTACGACTAGCTAAGTAGGAATTGATAAGCGAGCAGGGTTCCTTGGCCATAATGCAATTGCACAAAAAACTAGGCAGAGTGGCCACTTGGCGAAATTTTGAAATGTCAATGTAAGCATGTTTAGAAGTCAACGCTAAACTAGCAAGATTGAAGGTCCTAGAAGGGAGCTTTCCCTCATTATGAAAAGCCACATCTAAATTCATAACCATAGTCTTAAGGAGGGAATGATGACATAAAACAATCCCAAAGAGAAGATATCACAAAGTACGACCCCTCAAAATCATAATTGTTACGTACATGTCAAATCCCTTTGTAGAGCCACCTTCATTAACCATGTGACTAGCCTTTAAATTTGAATTTTGCCACTTGTAGGCCACCTTGGCATTAGAAATCGTCTACTTGGCCCAAAGAACAACCAAGTGGAACCCCCAAACGACACCCATCAACCAAATAATTGAAATTATCATAATAAATGGGTGTTTTTTCTTTCAAGATGAGATCTTAAATCCTTGGTAGTAAATTCCTCATATTCCTCCAAAATTTAGAGTAACCCCAATAGGTACCACAATTAGCCAACGTATTTGCCAGTTCGTTACCCTCCCTAAAAATGTGCATCACTTTTTTTACTCTTAGCTTGGATAAAAGGAAACTTATATCCAATAGAATATCCTTCGTACTCCACCCAATCAGTCTACCAAGATTCACAACATCAGCGATGGACTTAGAGTCTCCTTCAATGTGGAGGTTCAGAATCCCCAGAGAAACAACAATTTGAATGCCCATTAGCAGTGCACGAGCCTCCACAACAATTGAAGATTGGAAACCAATACCTCCCACAAACCCAACAACCAATTCCCCTCCAGGGCCTCTAATCACTCCTTCAATGCTAGCCTTTCGTGGGTTGCCCTTAGTAGGCCCATCAAAATTGAGTTTGAACTAGCCTCTGTTTGGAGGCTCCCATTTGGTGTTTTTCTTGGCTAGAGATTTAGTATTGTCAAATGAGCTAGCATATAAATTCTGGTGCCAGGCCTTGGCCATTCTTATTTCATAATCAAAAGGTCCCTTCTCCGAAGGTTTCCCATTGAAGAGAGATATTTTTTACTCAATAAGCTGGACACCGATACCAAAAAATTCATTAGGATTCTCAATATTTTGAAGACCCTATTATTTCTTTCCTTCCACAGAAACCAACCAATAATAGGAGGGACTTGGTTCCAAATTTATCCAGTGAAGGGGTGGATATAGGGACCATGCCAACCCAAAATGAAGGATATAATATCCTTGCACATGGACCAAGAAACACCTAGTCTTTCAAAATCCATACCCCAAACTTCAGCAGTAAACAAACAGTGTAACAATAAGTGATTAACAATTTCCTCACTGCATTTACATAATAAGGATCTGTTGGGGATATAGAATCCCCATTTCCTCAAATTATCCTGAGTAAGAATCCTATTATGACAGGCATTCCACCAGAAGAAATTAATTTTAGGGATCATATGGAGGTTCCATTTCTTCTTCCAAGGGTAAACCGCAATACCCTGGTTTTTCAGCAGAGCATATGTCAACTTAACACATAGATCCCCTTGTTTGTCAAAGGTCCAAAAAAAATCATCTCCCTTATCAAAGGAGGGAAGCCTAGTAAGAGAGAGTAAGTTATGGAGAGACCTAGCTAGGAAACAAAGGTCTTGTGAAAGAGGACAACAGAGAGCTAGATCCATCCACACCCTAGCCCTTGGAGGTCTGGAAACATAATCATTAATATGGAAACCAAAGTACCTCTAGGCCAGCCTCTTGAGATTCTTGAAATCAGAACTTTCCAGGGGGATATCAATTAATCATGGGTCTTCCCAGAATCTTATCCGATTACCATTACCCATTTTCCATTTAATCCCACTCCTGAGCAGGCTCTATGTGCTGCAGATGCTCCTCCAGGCTAAGGAGCCCTGGGAGTGAACCTCTGAAAGACAATTGATCAAAGGCCTGTTCTGAAGATATTTGGAATTCATTATTTTGCACCAATCCTTAGTATTCTTTATCTAATCCCAACCCACCTTGGCCATCAAGGCCTTGTTAGTGTTGACAATATTCATGATCCCAAGGCCACCACAATGTTTGGGCTAGCAGAACTTTTCCCATTTGACCAGAGAAAATTTCTTCTTATCCTCAATCCCAGACCAAAGTTCCTTTGGATTTTTTCAAGTTTATCAACAATATACCTAGGTATTTTAAAAATAGAGAGGAAGTAAATTGGTATTCCTTGAAGAGTAGCAGTGAGAAGTTGGAGCTTACCAGCATGGCTTAGGATGGAGCCTTTCCACCCAACAAGTCTCCTTTGAATCCTTTCAAGCACCGAATTCCAAAAGTGGGGGTGACCTCCTTAATAGTGAGAGGGAGCCCAAGGTAAATCGAAGGGAGAGTCCCACTTAAATAGCCCAGAACTGCAGTCACCCTGGTTGCAAGTTAGGTGTACAGTTAAAGAAATAAATCATGTTTTTATTATAGTTGATGGTTTGACTAGAGTAGGAAGCATAATTGTCAAGGCAAGTTTTCCATTTCCTAGCTTCCACCACAGAGGCTTTCCCAAAGAGAAAGGTGTCATCCATAAATTGTTGCACCACAATCGGGTCCAGGGAAGAAGCCGCATTGATTCCCCTAATAGAGCCATTTGACAATAGACCAACAAAGTTCTTGCTCAACACATTGACTATCATGATAAAAACGTAGGGAGATGGGGGGTCACCTTGCTTGATCCCTCTACTAGCAGAGAAGAACCCAAAGGGGGTCCCATTGACCAGAACATAATACTTGATAGTATTACCACATTCCATAATGAGTTTAACAACCGAATGGATAAAACCAAACTTGGCCAGAACATTAGGGATGAAATCTCATATAACTTTATCATTGGCTTTAGAAATGTCTAATTTGAGAGCCATCTCCACATAATTACATCTATCCAAAGAATGGAGAAGGTCATGAGTGGTCAGAGTAGCATCAAGAATATGGCGCCCAAGGACAAATCCTTTTTGGGTTAGGCTAATGAGTTTATGAAGAAGGGTCTTGATTTGGCTCACTAGGATCTTGGATAGGATTTTGTAAAAGGTGTTGCATAGGCGAATAGGCCAGAAATCGGCCATGGATTGAGGGTCACCAATTTTAGGAATTAGAGCAATAAAGGTGTGGTTCAATTGTTTAAGAATTTTACTATTTTTGAAAAAGTCACGAGTAGCTAGAACAAGGTCCCCACCCACAACCTCCCAAAAAATATGAAAGAACACAGGGGGAAAACCATCTAGGCCTAGGGCTTTGAAAGCCCCCATACTAAAGGTAGCCAGACGAACCTCTTCCAGAGTAACAACATTGAGAATCCCGAGATTATCTTCCTGGGAGATGATGGTCGGAAGGTGGTTAAGCAACAAATTGTCCAAGCTGGGTTGGGTGCCTCAGTCGGAGCTGAGTAAGCCTCCTAAAAGTAACTAGAAGCTAGGAGGCTGATCAGGGTGGGAGACGATATCACCTCACCAGTAGTATTAGTCAGTTTAGAAATTTGATTCCTTTTCCAGTGCTTGATGGTAGACACATAAAAGAAGAGGTGTTCCTTTCACCCTCTTTCAACCATTGGACTTTGGAATTTTGCTTCCAAAATATTTCCTCTTTTTTGAGGATTCATTCCCACTCCTTCCTATTTTCCATTTCCTGGCTATGAGTTTGCTGACTGTCATCCCCTTCTTCCATTTTCTTTTGTAAATTTATCAAATCCTCTTCTAATTTTTTTAATTTTGAAACACATCACCAAACACACTCTTGTTCCATCCTCTTACCATGTTTTTAATATGTTTGAGTTTGAAAAAAAATTGAACATCGGGGAGCCACAAACAGGGATGTTCCACCATTCAACAATTTTATTTTTTGAAGTCAGGGTGGGAATTCCACATTATCTCAAAACGGAACGAAATAGGGCCCACATCAGGCCAGACATTTGAGGTCAGCAATAAAGGATTGTGGTCAGACATCGTTCTGGGTAGGGCTTTTAGATTGGCATTTAAAATGTTAGTCTAGTGGGAGGAGCAGAGAACCCGATCCAACCAGACCTGAATTAGATTATCGCCAGAGCGTCTGTTAGACCAAGTAAATTTCTGGCCCGTAAGATCAATATCTATTAACCTCGAAGAGTTCAAAAAAATTATCAGGTCAGACATGTTGTCAGAGTAATCCACCAGATCACCACTTTTATTTGAAGGGTAAAGGGGAGATTTGAAGTCCTCGACTACCAACCAACAGGTTCCCCTATTTTAATTAATTTTAACAAGAAGATCCTACCACAGGGTGCTCTTAGCGGTCCTCTGGTTAGGATCATAAACATTGATTATAGACCAAGAAGCGTTCAGGTAGGAAAAGGAGGCCCCCACACAATTTTTGTAGTGAAAAAGTTCAAAACCCAAAAATCTAGAGGGGTTCCAAACCACTGCCAGACTGCTCGAAGCTCCCTCAACATCACTATAGAAGTAGGAAGCATTTGGCCAAATAAATTTAGCAATCTTATCAAAAATTGTCTTATTCATTTTGGTTTCTTGTAGAAGGCACATATCAATCTTATGTTCCATAACATAGTTGTTCAAAGCAAGTTGTTTGTGGGAGTTGTTAAGCCCACAGACATTCAATGACATAACTTTCATTTCTGACCTTTCTTAGAGGACACGTCCAATGTCCTTTGTTTACCTAGGGCAATCTCATGTGTAGTTTCTCTCAGCCTGGTGTGTCTTTGGCTGGGTCTTCCTGGTTTAGAATCTCCTCCCACATCTGCCTTCTTTTTCCTCCATTTTTTCTTTGGATTTGTCCAAATTACTTCTTCCATGTTTCAAATTTCAAGTTTGGAGTGAATTTGAAGAAGACAAGTTGGGTGGAGATAATGGAGAATCTTCCTTGAAAGAAAAAAATCTTGAAAAAGCAAAGTAGGAGTGGGTTTCTTGGATGCTATTAATTTTATTTGTAACTCCAATTTTAAATTCCAAGACTCGTAAAAAGTAGGGAATCATGAGGTGGGCACCCAAGTTGGGAAAAGATGATTTTTTTTTTAATGGAAAAATCTAGAAAGCCATTAAAGCATTGCCGACCATTCATAACATGTTTTTGAGTTTTTAAAGCATTTTTTTTATTAAATTTGATTAATGAAAATTAATTTAATGGAGAGTTACAAGATATGGGCGTGATTTTTTGGAGTGGGGTTTGAAATGATAAGAAATTTAAATGAAATGCACTCACATTTCATTTCAAGGTGGTTTTGGAGTTGTTTAATGAAAAATGATTTCGTTTTTTGAAATAAGCTTTCCAGAATACAAGAAAAGCGAGGAGAAGGGCATGCATACCTCTAGGAAGGGTTTTTGGAAGGTTTTTTTACAGATTGGTGTTGATTCATAGAGGCACAAGCATCATCAATGCTAGCAGATTGAAGGGTGTGATTGTTGAGAGTGGTTTATTGTTGCAGGTGCTGGAGAGAAGCTTTGTTTCAAAGCTTTGATTTGCTGACTGCAAATCATTTTTATGGTATTTATTAGGGGTTTTGTGAGGGGTTTGTTTTAGCCCATTATCTTTTCAATTGATTGTAATTTTATTTTTTAAATTAATAGAAAATACTAAATAGCTTTGGGATTGTTGTGAAAAGTTATGGATAGAGGAACTGGAAGGAATTTATGTTGTAAGGGTTTGATTTTCTGCTGCAAATATTTTGTATTTGGATTTTCCTAGAGTCTTGCGGGGGTTTGTAGCAGCCTATTGTCCTCTTGGAGTAATTGTAATCCCATTTGCATAATTTAATTATGTTTGAAGTTGTTGGCTGCAAGTTGCAGACAAGAGAACAAAATTGTTGGAAGAAATTATTTTCTATGAAGAAGTGTTTGCTAGTGATTTTTGTGAGCTATTTAAATTAATTTCCATTAAAGAATTTATTTTAATTAGCTTCATACATTAGAAATACTGCTACTCACAAAACACAATGCAATAAATAGAATGCAGATGATGAAATTAAGGAAGAGAAAGAACTCACTGACAACAAAGCAAGTAATCAAGCCTCTAAAAAATAAATGTCTTCAAGACCTGCACACATAAGATTGAGAGAAAATGTGTGGTTTTTTTAGAGGCTTGCCTCATTCAAACCCTCGTTTTGGTGTTTCCACCTCCATGGAAGGCTAGATAGACAAATAGATAGAAAGGTAAATAGATAAGAAGATAAAATACATAGACAAGGGATGTGATAAATCCCAAGGTTTTCAAAGACATAAGATAAGTAGATATTACCTGCAAGGCTTGAGGAAGTAAAAGAGAGAAATAAAGTTGTGAGAGCCAAGAGAGTTGTAGAGAGCTTGAGACTATTGTAGCAAGCTATAGAGAGCTATGAAATCTTGAGATAAAGTGAAAGAGAGAAGAGAGAAAGAGAGAAAGAGAGACCGAGAGAGCTCCATAGAATGAAAATATAGAGTTTAAAGAGAGAAAATAAAGGAAAAGAAGCTTCTCGCAACATTATAGGGCATCCTAAGCCATTCCATCAACAAAGGTAGGTGACAAGTGGAAACATGTTCAAAAATAGTTGTTTGAACATTGTAATATTGTGAGACACTAATACAACACATAGACATTCGCGCAGCGTGCTAGTGTCAAACAAATCATACTAAAAAATGGTGGGAACAAGGAAACCTCAAGGCTTAACACAAAGCTAACATAGGAAGGTAGTTGCTAAAAAGGGGTATTGAGCATCCCAAGAGGGAAAAAGGTTGATGCAATGGCTAAAATGAGCCTACACAAACACTAAGGGAGTGGACACTAAAGTTGATTCAAAATTGTAGGTGAAATTTATATGGGGTGCAATTTTACGACACGACAAAGATAAATATGGATCTTATGTTTAGAATATTGCAATCAATAGAGTATTGGTAAATTTGAAATAGAGAAAATATTAAGTGGATCTCATTTGTCTAATTTAGATTTCTACTATCTCCTTTAAATCCTTAGAGAGATCTACTTCTATATAGAAACTCTTTTGGGGTTGAGATAAGGAGAACCCATCTAGTTTGACACAAAGATAAAAGCCTAATATGTATTATCTATGTTGAAAAAAATCACCATGACAATGGTAAACTATGAAACTCCACCTAGATAGGGATATTTACATATTTCTCATAATAGATGAAAAAAACTCTACTATAAGGTATGAAAAAGAATGGATTAGTGGAAGAACAAGGGACATATTTAACTATTTCTTCACCATGGTTGGATTTACAAAATGAAGAAGGAACAAATATTTGGTAAGGTTTTTCATGGCATCAAGGTGAATCCATGCACAAACCTAGCCTTGGTAACTCTATCTTTGAATATTATTTTATGGGGGACCCTTCTAACAAAATATCCTATTAAATTAAATATCTCTAACCAATGACATGTATTGTAAAATTCTAATATGGGGTGAACCAAATTTGAGGGTGTTTCAATATGCATATCTTATGGAACACCTTGGGAAGAAAATTCTTGGGTCTCTTGAGTGGGTGTGAAATTATCATGAACAATTGATTCTTCATCTCCAAAAAAAACCTAAAAAGGGATGGAAGGTCAAGGCCATTTCAAAGAGTAGAAAATACCCACAATAGTAAAAACCTATGAGGTGGTGTGATAAATTTTATAAAATAATCTAACTCCTACTTCAAAGGAAGTATTATGATATCAAGAGGATGCAATACAAAAAACTAGGTATACAATCTTGTGATAAATGTCTCTCCTTTAGTAGTCATATGATATTTTTCATAAATTTATCTAGTCTAAGATTGTGTGAATGAAAATCTCTAATAGATTTGTTTGAAATCCTAAGAGTATAAACTATGCCATCACTAGCCTATATAAATATAATTGCATATTTAAATTATAACATGTAGAATCTATGAATGCACATTTATGATAGTCTAGCTCTTAAATGAAATCCAAATTTGTTATCCTTGTTTTTATTGACTAATCATCATATGTATGATTTCAATTTGTAATAAGTTTTAAAATACAAATAAAAAATCCATAGACTAGAATATTCCTTCACTTCCACCCTTCTCTTTTTTAGTGTTATAATTACAAAATTAAATACTAAATTAAATAAATTTAATTACATTCTTAGAGATTCTAATGTAAATTCCTAATTAATGTATATTCGCTAACTTATGTGTTTTACATACTTTATCCAATTCGCTAACTTATGTGTTTTACATACTTTATCCAATCAAAAAGGAAAGATTAATTATAATGTGAATTCTATGTACCAAATATTTGAATATTAGTTTTAAATCATTTCTACTTTTCTTACCTATTTAGGATAATTCACTTAATACAATACCTTATTGTACATATTTATGTGAAAGAGTTACAAATGAATAGTTTATGATTAACATTTATTTTTGAATAGGCATCATGTTTGGAACTCGAGAATTTGCAAAAAGAAATGATGCGTCTAGAAAAAGAAAATAAGTAAGCATTTTGATTTAATTTTATGATAATTTTCTAATATTTATGTTAGAGATTTTAAAGTCTAATAAATATTTGTACTTTGTTTAATAATAAGAAATATTTTATGATATAGACATATGAATGGTGAAGATTTGGAATTACTAAATTTTAAGGAGTTGCAACGTTTTGAGAAGAAGATTATTTTGGGTGCTAAGAAAATATGTTCAAGAAAGGTAATAGATAACAACTTGTAAATTTATTTTCAGATTTCACTAATTTTCTTGGATATAGTTTTAATATTATATTTACTTTTTTTATCAAAGTTACATGAACTTAGATTAGTATTTCATGCATACTTATTTGAATATTTTCTTTTCACAAGAGAAATATATTAACAAAGACAAAATTGACTTATCTTATAGAAACCCTACTATGTGAACATTACAGGAGAAAATGTCACTAGAGCATATTCGATCCCGAAAAGTGAAGGTAACATATGAAGAAAATATTCTACTTTATTGTTTTTTGTCAAAGAAATTCTCTATAAGTCATATCTCAAAAGTGAGTGATAGAAAAATTAATTAGAATTTTTTTATTTTATTTTATTTATTAGCAATACACAAAGATCATATAATTTTTGTCTTAAGATTTAAATAATTAAAATAGAGAACATTTTATAGGTTTATTTTATTTTTTAAAAATAGCTCTTTAAAATTGAGATATAATATAAAATAAATTTTTCATAATTTATTTAATTAGTGAACTTGATCTTATTTTTTATAAGGCTAAAGGAGGGTTTTGAAAGGATCCCAATAATTTTTTATAAAAAAACTCAAAAATAATAATTAAGCCTAGAACACAACATGAAACAAGATGATTGAAAAATAGTGGCATAACACACCCAAAGGACAACCCAATAGTGGAAAAAAAGGAACAAGAACCAATCCTATTTTCATTTAACCCTATGCAAAGTTAATGTAATATGCATGCAAATTTTTGAATTTTTTAGATTTAAACAATGCACAAGTTTAAACCCCTGTATGCAATGCAAACTAATGCAAACCTAATGCAATTTCAAAACTTAGATCTAGTATAGGAAAAATAAGTAGTGTAGGAAAAAGTATCTCGTTTTCACACTTAATTTTGGAATGAATAATTACTAATAAAATGAGCTTAATAATGCCTTAATCTAGTGTTGTAATATGTTTTACATATTCACATTAAGTTTAGGGCCCTTTTAATTAAAATGGACTTAATTGTGACTTGTTTTTGGTTTTGTAAGGTGTACCTTTACGCTTTCACATTAATCTAGGGATTTATTAATTAACTGAGGTAAATTTTCCTTAATTGGCCTTTTTAATTCAAATCCAAGACTATTTAATTATAAATTCCAAGGAATAAAAACCAACTTTCATAAATGCCATAACATTATGTTTAACATTGAGCAATGTATGCCCTAGGCAAGTGGCCTAGGACCCATTCGCCATAGTCCTCACTTGCACCTAGGACCTAAATTCAAATTATGTTTTTGGTGGTTTTTCAATGATTTCAAATGTATATTTAGATGTTGGCTTGTGATATTTGAATTTCGGGAATGAATGATAAGATATGTATAAATAATAGGTTATTTCACTAAGTTCATCCTAGAGTTTTCATGAAAGCATTCCTAATAATAAGTGTATGATCAAAAGAAAATTCAAGAGCATTTTAAAGGCATTCAAGGGTAGATTATTGAAGATTATTGCAGCAATAAATATTCCATTGTCATGTCAAATATTTCTTACATCATGCATGTTGTTTGAGATAATATGGTGATGTAGTGTTCAAGATCTATTCAAGTATTCAAAGACATCATTTCAAGACAAGTTCCATGATCAAGATCTACATTCATTGAGACCACTTCATGCTAGTTTACAGATTTACAATCCAAGGTTCAAATAAGGTTTGGTGAGTTGTGATATATTGTTATTCATTCATCATTCCTTCATGCTTCATTATTTTAATTCAAGGTTTAATTACCAAAATGGGGTTTGACCAAGGTAAACCCCCATTCCCTAACAAACAATTTTTTTCTCTTTGATGTGTGATTGAAGATTTTAGGTTGAAGATCACTTGAAGAGAAAAATTGAAGAAAGTTGCAAGAAAAGTTGTCAAATCATGAAAAATCCTCTACAAAATTTATTTTCGACTGTCTAACAGTGAATATTTGGAAATTAGGAGTGCAGACACAACAGAAAAGAACCCAAACAACATTTTTCAGGAACCCTAGCAAGGACCCATTGCCATAGGGCGAATGAGTCCTCAGTGAGCTCCAAAAAGTGATTTTGGTGAAAGGTACACATCATTTTCCCCTTTCTAGATTTACCTTTTTCGTTGTTGTTTTTGTTAGTTTTGATTATTGTTCTTCATTTGCATTTTGTAGCTTGCATTTTGACTGAAAATGCAAAAATAGGTTATTGTATTGATGCACACCATTTTTCACCCACACAAATTCTCCCCGCTGTTTCAATAAGGCTAAAGGAGCGTTTTGAAAGGATCCCAATAAATTTTTACAAAAAAATAAGAAATAGTAATTAAGCCTAGAACACAACATGAAACAAGATGATTGAAAATTAGTGTCATAACACACCCAAAGGACAACCCAATAGTGGAAAAAAAGGAACAAGAACCAAGTTACAATATAAGAAATTTAAAATAAGGGCTTGAATCCAAATCACTCTAGAGTGACTTAAATTGAACCACTTGGACAATTCAATAAAAGGTCTTGATTATCATCATCCCCTTTTATGAATATTTTCCTTGAATCACAAGAATTTGAGGAGCATATTGCAGATCTCTCTACTAAATCATACCCTAAGGACAACCCAATAGTGGAAAAAAAGGAACAAGAACCAGGTTACAATAGAGAAATTTAAAATAAGGGTGGCTTGAATCCGAATCACTCTAGAGATTTAAATTCAGCCACCAAGAAAATTCAATAAAAGGTCCTTATTATCAGCATCCCCTTTTATGAATATTTTCCTTGAGTCACAAGAATTTGAGGAGCATATTGTAGATCTCTACTAAATCCTTCTTTTTTATTGTATTTAGATAATGATACAAGAGATTGAGTGGTATTCACTAGATCATTGTTACACACTCCCTATTGGTTGAATCTAGGCTTTTCCCATCCATGAAATTTGAAAAACCCCCTTGTTGAACACCCGAAATACTAAGAGGGGGGATGAATCAGTATTCTCTAAAACCACTTAAACATGTATTCAATACATTTCATTCAACTTGAAGAAATGGAAAGAGATAATTAAAGAATGCACCACATCACATAACACAAGAACACCATATTTATGTGGAAAACTTAAGAACGGAAAAACCACGGTGAGGATTAGCTCACAATATATTATAACTAGTTACAAAACATTATAGAAAGACTCATTTCTAGGTGGAATCACTGTCCGAAGGACTCATTTGTTGAACACATAAAATACTGAGGGAGGGGGGGGGGGGAGTGGTGAATCAGTATTCTAACAATCTAATTGATTTCTAACCATCCAATTAAAACAATAAATCTTACTACAATAGTAAGTAGGAACATGAAAATTAACATAACATCACATAACCCATAGACACCAAGATTTTTATGTAGAAAACCCAAAGTGGGAAAAACCATGGTGAGGATTAACTCATAATATATTATAATCGGTTACAAGATATTACGTGGAACAGTGTCAGGACACACTAACCTTGAAAGGCTCACAACTTGAGTAAAAAATTTATGGCTTACCGCTAGAATACAAAAATATATGGATCACTGCTAGAGATGTGAACATAAAGGAATGCACCTTCTGAGTGTTGAATACAGTTCCAGTTAAGCTCAAGAAAAAAATTATGCACCAATTTGTAGGAGTAATTACTAATAGCTATCACCAGCTTCACAATATCACTCTGTCGCATACATCCGCATTACCATATATTCTCTATCTCACTATATGTCACACACACACACATGGCATATCTATGTATATCTCAAATATATAAGCTCAATACAAAGATATTTCATATACACATGGTTCATACATCAATTAGGCCAGCCTAATTGGATGTAAGTATACATAACTCAAAATATCTTGTCAGCCACAAAACAAAACTTCTTTGGCACTCAAAATCAAGAATGTAAGACACGATTTAGGTCGACCCAAACCTAAAGAATAAGCCTCCATGAAATGTGAACTTTATGAACAAGTCGGCCAAAAGAGAAACATACCAAAAATGTAAGCCAAACTTCTGTCATTCAAAAATTTCAATCCGTTCAACTAAAATTGTTGATTCCTCAATCACAACTGCATCTCAGACTCTTGAAAAACATGTCAAAATTTTAAGAGTTGGCATACACTTCAAAGAGATTTCAATCTAGATTACCAAATCAATATAGCACGAACATAGTTTATCAGATGGGTAGATAATTAGTTATAAAATAATGTTGGCATCAATGACAACAAAGAAAACAAACCGGAGGTCTCCTTCATTCTTCCAACAATCTCCCCTTTTGTCATTGATGGAAACATGTACCAAAAGTGAAACTCACTTCAAAACCAAAATTGTTCAATTTTTCATACAACTCCCCTTATCAAAAATATAAGACTGAAACCAAAACATTATTTACATTGAACCTTTTACCTTCTCCAACTTCTCCCCCTATGAAATCAAGGAAAAAGGATAGGAAAACATAAATACTCAAGAGTTGGGGGAACCTTATAAATCTTTGAGAATTTCTTCCCACGTTGGCATACCATCATCCCAGATCCTTTTAGGTCCAGTAAGCATGACTTATGCAAAGATTCCAATTCCACTAAGAAACCTTCACCTTCTTCCAAAGTGGAAGGAATAATGTTCATCTTCTCCAAAATTTCTACATCCATCAAGGCACTTGACATGGAGATGTTTTTGGACATTACTAGATCTCCAAGCTATCCAAAGCATCTTATTGCATCTTATTTTTCCCTTTGCAGGATGAAGAACTTATTTTGAAGGTCTACAATTGAATTCCAACCAATGTAATTTCTTTCATCTACAACTTTGTAAACTTCAAAGGCATCTACAAGATGAGACTCAATTGATTCCATTAAGTCCTTGATACCTCAAGTGGCATCCGACCACTACATGCAATAAGAAAATAGTAATTGGGCTTCCTCATCATAGTCTTTCACCTCTTTTAAACTTTGCACGACCCTGTCATGTGCAATTGCATATTTGTCTTGCAGAATCAGTAGTCTCTCTAGAAGACTTATCTTTTCCTCTTTCATAGTTTGTACCTTAAGATTGGAGGCATATTCCTTAAACGAATCAACTGCACACTTGAGGTTCTTAATCGGTTCTAAGGAATCATCTGTGGTAACACCAGGGACTGTTTCTTGCAAATCTTTAATAGCTTCATTTGTCATCTCATTCCCTTTTTGATAGGCTTCACTTGTTTTTTGAGAAACAAAGTTGAGTAAAGTGTCACCGATTTTTATTCTCTCACTCAAAAAAATATTAGACAAATCTACATATCTCAGATGTGATGGCAGCTTGACTAGTTGAGGGGGTAATATTGGTTGTAGTCCTGGTTTCCTTGTTAGTAACCCTTTTATAGTGCTTCAAGATGATTCTTTGGTTGGCTTTGGTGGCTCAATAGCTTTGGGATTCTCTTCTTCATTTCTCTTAGCTGGGGTGGCTTTCTCTACTTCCTCTTCCTTCTTTTCTTCTTCTTTCTCTTCTTCCTTTTCTTCTTCTTTTTCTTTTTCTTCTTCGAAGGATTTTCTAGAAGATTTATCTTTTTTTTTTTCTTTGTCCTTCTTATCCTCATCATCCTTATCAACTTTCCCCTTTTTATCATTACTCTCTTCTCCTTCATATTTACTTTTCTCACCTTTACTTAGTCATAAGAATGTTTACTCTTTTTTTACTCTAAACAGAGTAGCACATTCTCTTAACAAATTAGAAGCCTCTTCTTGAGATAAAGAGGATCTGTAAGAAACCAAGGCCTCATTTTTCATCTTGTCTTCAAGATTTATAGCCTCTTTCCTTCTTTGTACTAACATTTTCCAGACATTATCAGTACCTTCTTCTAGATTTTATCCATACTCACATTACAAATAACAATTTAGTGAATAAAAGCATTAATAAGAGTTTCTTTGTCTTCATCATACAATTGGGCAGTCGGCATAAGATCTTCAACATCTACCATATTATTTACAAAGACACCTAGATTTAAATATGGTCGATCACTTACCAGATCAGATGTGCCTTCTTAATTCTTCTTTTCATGCACATGAACTCTAAAAGAGTCTTCTTCTTCCTCTAAATCTTCATCTCTGGAGTTATTGACTCTTGTTTTTGTTTCTACATTACTAGCAAAAGTGCTCCTTCTTCTATTCCTTTTCAACTGATGCTCTTCTAGTATGCCAAGTTCAATTTTTCCTTGTACAACATCAGTTAGATTTCTCTTCTTGTTTGCCTTTTTCTTTACTCTCCTTTTTCTAGGAGTAATAGATGGTGCAGCTAGGGGTGTGATCTTCCTTTTAGAAGCATGAGTACTAGGTCTAGTGGAGACACGTACATCAACTAATGCCAAAGTATTGTGTTCTTTCTTCTTTCCTTTCTCAATTTCAGCAGCACTAGAGGTAGGTGCGGTAGTAGAGGATATTCTTTCAGATTTCCTAGGTTCAAAGGACAATTCAGATGCCTTGGACTTCCTTTAATCAAGGGCTTCCTTCAATTCATCAGTGCCTTCTTTAGAAAGCGGCCCTTTGAAGAATGCCTCAACATTCTGTTATGCCTTGCATAACCACCCCATCTTTTGCCTTGGTCAAAATGGGTCCCCCTTTGTGTTCTTTATCTTTGTTTTGTTTTGAGTCTGTCAGAATCGTAACTGGAATTGAATCGGGTTCTGAAAGTTCTTTTGAGGCTTGTTTTTGGTTCTATCCCGACAGTCTTTTCTTTGCCTTTGTTTTTGTCTTTAGCGGAAGCGGAGCCGGATTGGGTATTAGGATGATTGTTATCAAATTTGCACAATCACAATGTATTCCGATCCCGCCTCCGCTATTTTTATTTTTAGTCTCGCTCTTTTACTTTACTTTACTTTTTGTTTTTGCTTTTGTTTTGCTTTTAGTTGGCGGACCCGGACCCGGAATGGGAATTGAGTTTCGGAATTTTACAAATTTGAGATTCTATTTCCATTTTAGTTCCGTCCCCGCCATTTTTTGTCATTTTTTTGACTGAAGTTGCACTGCAGACGAGTGTTCGTTCTCTTACAGTTCCAACTCCGCCTTTACTACGTTTTAATGCATTAATAGTGGTTGCCGGTGTAGGTAGAAATTCACATATTTACCTTTATTAAGGGTTAAGCCGATCATTATTGTTATTGTTAAAGATTTAACAGCACAAAGGAGCAGTAGTAGACTTCGTTTGAGCAAATTGATCGAGATAGAGAAGGGATATTGTGTGCGAATCGATTCAGAAAGTTGGCTCAGGTTTGTTTGCATTTGAGGTAGGTTTCTTATCTTTGTTGTTCGTTGTTTATTTGCAGTCGTGATTGTTGTGTTTTGCTTTATATCTACTCGTATGTTCAATCGTTTTGTTTTAAGGCAAATCTACGATCATCGATATGATTGAATGAGTAGGTTCTTGTTTGGTCTTGTTTATTTTACTTTAATCTTTGTTTTCTAGTACTTTCGTGTTGTTTCTTTCTATTTTTAGGTATTGTCGTTTTCACGTCTTAATCGTGATTGTGTCATTCTTCTTTTTAGCTTGCAGTAGGTTAGATTATATTAAGGGTTTTAATGGCATTTGTAAAGTTAGAGTTTTTACAGTGAGTTAGCGTAGATTTGATTCATTGTTTAATTAGGGTTTTGTCGTGTGTTTGGGTCTGGTAAAATGGCAAGGTTTAAACCCATGCCCTAGTTTTTTTCAGGTTTGTTAGATTAGGGTTTTGTATCGCTTGATGATCACAGCTAAATAAGATTTAAATAATGGCCCTAAAATGCAATTGTTCCTCACGGTCATATGAGGGTAGAGTTTTAAAGCGACCTAGATTTTAATCATGAAGTCGTGTTGAAAATGAATAAAATATTTGATGATGTCATGATTAACATAGCCGGAGGCGGAAATGGAATCAATTATAAACTTAAGAATTTTTTTATATGAAAGTTATTGATTCCATTTCTATCTCGTTTCCGACTCCGAATTCTAAAAGGTTTCCTTAAAAATATATGATAACATAAGCGGAGGCGGGATCGGAATCGATTACGAGCTTAAGAATTTTGTTATATGAAAGTTATTGATTCCATTTCTATCCCATTTCTGACTCCAAAGGTAATGGAAGTCTTCTTTGAAAGAGTAATAATAGCCTAGTCGGAAGTGGAGGTGGAGTTGAAACTGGATATGAAAACTGGAAAAATCTAAGGAAAAATCTAATTCCTTTTTCATTTTGATTCCAGTTCCCACAACTATCTCAGTTCCGACCCCGACCCCGAGCCCGATTATTGTTAAGTGAAGTATATGTATCGGCTGTTGGTCCGAGTCTGACAGTTTTTGTAAAAGGGATTGTTTTGAATTTCTTTCTAGTTCCGACTCCGATGTATATGCAACATGTATGTTTTAAAAGCATGTTCTATAATGATATCTAAAGATCTAATTAGAGCTTTGCTTTGCAGGAGAATTGAAAGCTGTCAGGAACATCAGGAGAGGCTGCTCGAAGAAATAGACCGGCTGGAACATCAAAGACAACACCAAAAATAAAGAAGGTGAAGCCAGAACAACTGCCTTATACCTTAAGGTATAATCGCAGGAGTCCGGTTATGAAGATGAGCAAGGTGGAATCAGATTGGTCGGATATCACTGATACTAATCTAGGTCAATACAATTTTGAGGAATGGTATTCAGAGGCATTTGACAAGGATATTACATTGACTACGGAAAGAATTGTCAGCTCTGGGTTAGCTCATATCACTTATTTCCTATATCTGTCTAGTGCCCGGAGTTAATCATAATAGTAGCTAGTGCTTACAATCCTGCTACAAGACTATGTACGGATTCATAAGACAATGTGATTATTAATCTCACTCCTCAAGCATTTCAGACTACATTTAATGTTCCAAATCCAAAGAACTTGGTACAATTAAATGAGGCAGAGGCCTTGGAGCAATATAGTAAGTATAAGGGAATGAATAAATCTCATCTAAACAAGAAATGGCTGAGGAAAGAAAAGAAATCTCTAACCGAGCTTGCAGATCAGCCAAAGAGAGCAGATTTCTATGAAGAGATAGCAAGGTTGATTTCAATGTTGTCTAGGGTGTTTGGAAAGAGGGATGCATTTTACTTCAAGGAGTGTATGTTTCCTTTTATTTATACTATCTTGAAAGGAGAACAATAGTTTGATTGGTCAATGATTATTTCTGATTCCATACATGTTCAGTTAACTAGGATCAGAGAAACCAAGTGTTTCTTTATGACCTCTTACATTGTTTATACAACAGCAAGAGTGGGTGTTTTCCCAGGATTGAACAGAGTGGGCATAATGGGAGCCTTGGATAGACAAAAGAAGGTGTGGGAGCACTACAATCAATTATCTCTTCAGGTTGTTGAGACTCACTTCAGAAGAGTCAATGATGCATTTTTATATGTGGTTATCAACCAGTTAAGTGGAGATGCAGGTTACAGGTTGAGTCTGGAAGCTATGGCTTTTATTGCTGAATGGGAAAGTTGGTACATCCAATACCCCAAATTTACATACTTCAGGTTATTTGGTTTTGAAGGTCATCCACATTTACTTCCAAGATGCTACAGAAACAGGGTGGTGTTAATGGAATTTGTATATCAAGCCATTGGAGTTAATGCTCAATTCGGGATTAAGCACAAGACTGGATGTCATAAATTTCCAATGAAGTTGGTGGAATATAGTTGTCAACACTTGAAGAGAGCAAAGGTAGTTTGTAATGAGTTGATACAATTGAAATTGGGATTGTATACAGCTTGTAAGTATTTTGATCCAAGGAAGAAAATGTCTGCCTTATTACCTTCAGTGTTCACTAGACATTCTAATTTGTTAGAGGACTTTTGGTGTGATCAGCAAGATGAGTATGACTTAGGAAGAAGAACTATGAAAGATTGCCAGTGGCACTTATGGCAGAGTTGGGTGTTAAAGAAAATATTCCTGACACCTTGGTGGATGATGGAATTGTATTGGATCCCTCATATGAAGCCTTGAACATTGGCACTAAAAGGTTAGATCCAATAGACTGGAATGAGGAAGAAATGATTGATATTAAGAAAATTGGAAGAACAGTCTTGGATAGAAGTGTGCAATGGCTGATGATGAAAACTCAAGCTCCTCAAGGACCGGTCCTTAAGAAGGGCAAAGGATACAAGAGAATTAAAAGAAAGACACCTTCCAAGGAGCCATTAGAATTCCTTCCTCCAGATGTTGAAGAAATGGAACTTGAAGTGGTAGAGGATGAAGAAGGAGCACGAGAAGGGGCACAAGAAGGACATGTTACAGTAGGATCTATTGTTTGTACACCCACATTGGGGGAATCATCAACACAAGCCCCACTAATAAGGAAAATGAGCAAAGAAGTTCAGGAAGGAGTACTTTATAGCATGGCTGAAACTGCTAAGGGAAAAGAAGTAGAAGAAGAAGTTCTAGAAATTGAGACAAATTCAGATGAAACTCTGTCAGAGAAGGAGTTGCAAGAAAACATCCCTCTAGAGCATACTATTGAGTAGATTCTGACACAAGAGGAGCAATGGAAGATGTTTGAAGATGCTACAAGAGATTCTGATGCAAGGGCTGCAACGGAGAAGCAGAAAGAAATGGGTGCAAAGTTACAAGATGATGCTTTACTTCATCAGCAACAATTACAATCAAAATAAATTGAAATTGAGGCAGTATATGATGAAGCAGAGAAGCAAAGGAGGCAACGAGAACAGGAGCTTAAATTTAATGCAGAAAATGATAAGTTAGAGTTGATACAAAAGATCCATGATCTTGAGGAGGAGAAAGCGAGAAACCGGAGGGAAATGGAAATCCTGGTTGCTAGGTTGAAACTTGCAGAGGAAACTTGACAAAAAGAGGAGGAAGCAGAAAAGGTAAGGAATGGAAAAGAGGCCGAAGATATAATTAGGAAACAATGGGAAGAAGAAGCAGAAGCTGAGAGACTTAAGACTTTAGAAGAGGAAAGGTTGGAAAAAGAAAATTTAGAAGCCTTAGAAAAAGAGAAATTGGAAGAGAGGCCGAGGAAAGAAGAAGAGGATAAGAAAATACAAGAACAGCAGGATAGAGAAGAGGTTGAAAGACTAGTGCAAATGCATATACTACAAGAACAACAAGAGAAAGCAGGGGTTGAATCCCAATCTCAAGTGAGTATGCAGCCACCTTTTATAGTTATTACTCCTTCCTCCTCTATCATGACTACTGCTCAAATTGCTCCTACGTGGTTGAAATTAGACTTGCTGGAAAGAACACCTCCAAAACCTCTCAATTGGGAGGATATGATGAAGGGGATAGAGCAGGAATAGCCTAAGAAGAAGGCTAAAATCTTACATTCTACCAGACTCACAGACAAAGGAGAAATTGTTGTTGAATGTGTCATGCCAATGACAGAAAAGGAGGTAGGGGACATGGAGCAGACAGACTATCAATTGAGTATGGTCAATTTGGGAAGACCCACTAGAAATCAGCAAATGAGTTTGATTGATGTGGTGGCTTCAACGACCAAGTCAAGAATGATCAAAGACAAACAAAAGAAAGATGAGCTAAAAGATCAATTAGATCAGCTACATTCATTCTTGAAGAGTGTCTCTTCTCCAAGATCACAACAGATAAAAACCTTTGAGACTCCTATTTTGTTAAGAAAAAAGGAGGTAGATGATTTGGTACAGGTGAAAGGCAAGGCGGAGATGGTAGATTGATGGGTAAACAAGGTAAACCGAGAAGTGAGTGAAGTTTTGGTAGAGGGTTTTGAAGCTTACAAGGAGGCAGAAAGGTTAGTAAAAGAAATATATCAATACATTGAGGTAGTGGAGAAACAAGTAGAAGAATATAAAGAGTATAGTCAAAAGTTAAAAAAGGTAAGTGAATTGCCTCTAACTACTCTTCTAGAACAATCTATACTTGAAGAAGATAACAAAGACTTTGTGGAGAAGACTTCTCGTATACTTTGCTTTAGAATGGACTGTCTGTATAAGCATAGAGATGAAATTCAAGAGATTGTTAATAATTTGACTGAGCAATTGGAAGAGTTAGAAGCAGTCATTGCCATTATAGTAGATATAAATGCATTTACAAAAAAGGGCATGCCTTTTAAGCAAATAAAGGAAAATGGGATGAAAGGTTCAGAGGACTCATGCAAAAAGAGGATGATGGAGAAGAGTCAATGTTGGATCGGTTGATAGATGTTAAAGAGGAAGTAAAAGCTGGAGGAAGAGAATTGACAAAGGTGAAAGGTATGAAGGAGTTTGCTGCAGCCAAGTTGGATCGGATCAAATTTGAAGATGACTGGGTTGATGGGCCAGAGATGGATACTTTGCAGCAAGTCTTCACCAGTTATGATGAGTTCCTTGCGGATCCAGCTTCACATGCATAAAAATCTTGCATGCATGATGTTGTTTCTTGCATGTTGCATGCATATAACACTGATAGTCTTGGGGGTGCATGACTTCTTTTCTTTTCTTCTATCTTCTATTTTTAGTTAAACTGAAAGTCTAATGTAAGAACTCGAGATCAAATCAATCTGAGTTTCCAAGAAAGTTGTTGTTCCTAAAAAGGTGGAAAGCCTAAAATAGAACTGAAGTTCGGAATTATTGTATATCTATAAATACCCAAGGGGTATCATATTGTAAAGGTCGGCTGATTGAGATTTGGATTGGCTTACCTAATGCTAGGAGATAGAATTTTGTAGTGATTTTTTACAGAGGTACATTGTACTTGATCTTTTACAGTTAATAGAATTGTAGGTTTTCTCGAAATATGGTATTTAGAATTAAATTGTTTGTTTGATAAGACTGATAAGTTATGATCTCTCTGTATGCAGTGATTGTGTTGAACATAAGAGTTTCTTGAATGATGAAAGTCATTTGAATGAATCAGATTTAAGGATTATCTTATTAGGTTGTCATTGAGTTGAAGTTATTAAAAAGTCTGTTGATTTATGATCTCGATGATGAATGAATGTGTGTTATTTTGAAACCCTTGAAATATTTGTGAAGAGTAATTGCGAAGTTAATTAAGCACCTAAAATGTATGCAGTGGCATAGATTATGCTATGAATTGTGTCATCTTATGGTTTGATGATCTGTTAGGAAACATTCATTGTTGAGGGTATATGTCCAGATACTAGATAAATTTGATTCATACTGACTGGTTTACATCTTTGTTCTAGCTTTTTCATTTATTTAAAACCCACTGATTTACAGGAACTACTTCGGTAAAAAGAGTAATTGCTTGAATCTTTTATTAGCAGCACAGGCCCCTTTAACATTACAGTTGCATGAACTAATTGAGTGACACCAGACAGTTGAGAACCAACTACCAGGACCTTGGGAGTTAGGCTACTACATGTTGTCTTTCTTTTTAAGGAGAAATAGAGTAGAAATATTCTGTTTTAATGTTGTTTGTGTCATTTTAACCATCAACAGAAGTTGGCGCTAGAAGGAGGGCCTGAAAGGACAAGCTGGCTCACGGAAGATCTTTTTCACTAGAGGGATACGAGAGGGTTCTCAGATCCTCTGCTAATCATGAACCATTTGAAGAACTTCGAACCGTGGTTAGACCTAGACCCCATGCTGGTAGGGTAGAGATATCTATGTTGCCACCACCACTTACTCCATCGGGATTTCCACCAAATCCACCCACACCACCACCAAATAGGCCTTTGTCACAACCAATTCGGCCTACATCACCACCACCTACCCAACCAATCACACCGATGGCTTACTTCGTCAATAATCCCTCCCCGTTAGCGATTATTCCTGGTGGATTCCATTATTTACCAAAGAACCCAGAGAAGTTTTGTCCGAAGTACATGCATGGAGAATCAACAAGTGTTGAAGAACATATACAAGAATTCAAAGATTCTTGCACTCGAGCTCAATTTGCTCATCAAGAGGTGGTATGTAGATTGTTTCCCTACTGCTTAGGAGATATGGCATATAATTGGTATCTAAATCTGCTCCAAGGATCTATTCTGGGTTGGACAGATTTGGAGAATGCTTTTATTAATCAGTTTAGGGTTTATGTAGACCCTACCATATTGTATCACCAATTTGCCACCATTAGGAAGGAACGTCATGAACCCCTTCCCTTGTTCAACACTAGGTTTCAAAGGATGTATCGTAGGCTACAAGAGCCTTACTTAGTGCCAGAGGGTATGGACATACACGCGTATCTGAGAGTTGTTGATCCTTTGATTGGCCTCTTCTTACAAAGAACTTATCAACCTGATCAAATAGACTCTCTGTCTAAAATTTACCACTTGGCTATCAAATTGCAACAACAGATAAGTCTACAACCACCAGGTTTAGGAGCAACTCTTCCTCCCATGAATTATCAGATGCCTAATCCACCGTTATACAATACTGTCCCTGGGATGTCTTATTCCCAATATGGACTTGCATCTAAGTTACGAGCTCCACCAACGGTGCCCTTCTTTGGAAATAGCATGCATGATTCCTCACATCAACCACAACAACAACCTCAAAGTCAATCACAACAAGGGGGAGGATCAATCCATGTCCATTCCCCAGCCATAGTTCAAAATGTGTAGAATGATCAAACTGTACAACTTACAAGTGAAGTAGAGACTCCTAAAAAGATTCTCTCTCTGATGCCAAATGACATGGCACAACTGAGGCAAAACCCTCCCAATAATCAAAACTAGAACTACAACAATTAGCGAAGTTATAACTATCAAGGAAATTACCAGAATCAGAACACCAATAGGAATTTCCAGAATCAAAACTCCTCAAACCAGAATTATCAAAATCAGAATAGAGGATATAATCAAAGACTCAACAACAACAACAATAATAGGCAGTGGAACACTGGACCTAACAATGGAGGAGTTCCTCATAATTATCAAGCAGGTGAAGAAACATCAAATACTGCTAATATTGCTGATTTAAATTTTATGACAAATTGGTGTAGGTTGCATGATACAGCAGCCCATTCTGAGGTTAATTGCCCAGAAATGGAGAAGATGGTGAAAATTGCACAAGCTGATGCCCATCCTCAAGCAGAAAGTTCCAATCAAGGCAATGGGTCAGTCAACACTGCCATGACTTGTGAAACCATTGAAGAAAAGTATCAATTCTCTATGCAAGGAGATAATCAGCCAGAAGATGATGTTTATGATGCTCAAGCCTTCCAATCTAAGGGTGGCCACTTCCTAAGAAATCAAAACAAGCATCCATTCACAACATCTGCACCCCCAAATAACATGGTTCCACCAAACCAGAATGCAGATAATAATCCACCTCCACCAAAGGGACCTTTTGATTCTCAAAATAGAGGTAATCAACCTTCTTTTCCTAAGTACGAAGTTAGGAATGATTCGGAATTTGACTTTGTTGCAGAATTACAGAGGCAGAAGACATCACTGTCTTTCTTTGATATCATGAAGTGGTGCCCAGCTCAATGAGAGGTGGTATTAAAAGCTTTGGAAGAGGCAGATCGCTTAAAAGGGAAAGGTAAAGTGACTCCCGTAAAGGAGACCAATGCAACAATGTATAAAGGTAAGACCAGTACCCCATCTTTCTTGTTAAGTTTGAAAATCTTTGGAAATAATCTACATAATTGTTTATTAGATTCTAGGGCATCAGGGAATGTTATGCCTTTTTCGATTTGTAAGAAGTTAGGATTGAGTCCTATCCCAACCAACAAAAAGGTCATTCAATTGGATAAAACTTAAGTCAATGTTGTAGGTGAGTTGAAGAACATGCATGTCCAGGTTGGATCAGATCCAAGGATCCATACTTATATAGATATTCAAATAGCGGATATCCTTGAAACATATGGTATGCTCTTAAGTAGAGAGCTAATGAAAAGCATGGGAGGATATTTATCTTTGGATTTCTCACATATGTGGTTACCATGGAAAGGAGTTTCCACCCAGATAAGAATTGAAAGTGAACCTAGGCTCAAACACATGATTACAGAGTATGATACTCCAAATGAAGTAGCATTCTTTGAGACTGAGATAGGTGTTTACAAGCAAAAGGAAATTCTTACTTTCTTTGTAGCTAGTCCTGAGGATGCACTATCCTTAGACCACAGTGACTCCATGATTCACATCAACCAACAAGTTCTAATAAGGAAATTGCAACAAGATAGGCTGGTTTTAGGAACAAAAACTGATTTAAGTAGTTTATTACTTCCTAATTGGTGTAGAATACACTATCATAACCATTTGGAGTTAGCATGTCAGTCATGCATAGATATTCTAAGGCATTTAGATCTGCCCAAACAAGAATCTCGAGAGGGAACTGAGACTCCCATCAATGAGTTCTCCTTCCAAGTTAAGGATGCAACTATTCTTACGTGGGTCAGTCTTTTTCCAAGGGAAGTTCCCTTACTAGTAGAGCAGACTCAGGTCTTAGGGTTTTCAGACCAAGAAGAAGTGGAAGCATCTCAGTTCCATTTCAATACCCCTACTCCAGATGCTTCACCAATGCTCAAGATGTTAATAAAAGATGAATTAGATGATAAATTAACTCAGGAGATCACTCAGGAGATAGTTATTGAACAAATTGGGAACATAGGAGAATCTTTAATTGAGCCTAGCCTCAAGATTATTGCTGATGATCAGCAAAAGTCCGAGCCGCCATGTATCACAATTGATAAAATTCCTATTGCTTCTAAAAGGAAAGAGCTCCCAGTCAAAGACCAGCTATGGACTCTTAAATTTGATGGTTCTAAGTGTAAAGCAGGAAGTGGAGCAGGAATTGAACTAACCAAACCGAAAGGAAAAACTTACTTTGCTTCTTATAGATTGTAGTTTGGATGTACTAATAATGTAGCGGAATATGAAGCACTTGCAAGAGGGCTTATGTTTTCTCATTAGAAGAAGGTAACTGCTCTTGCAGTGATGGGAGATTCTGAGGTAATTGTGAAGTAGGTATGTAGCCAATACATGTGCCATAACAAAAGATTGGTTGCATATAGAAATAGAATTTGGAATTTAATAGAATATTTTGATGCCTTTGGGATTACTCTCATTCCAAGGGAAGCAAATCAAATAGTATATGCTCTTGTTGTTGCAGCAAGTACATTAGAGCCTATGCAAGATTCAAATCTAAAGAGGTTTTTTGTGGAGTTGATTTCAGTCCCTGCAATTCCTAACAATGTTAGACACTTTTAGGTGTTTAATGATGATCAACATATTTTGGCCTTTTTGGAGAGTTCTGATGTATTTCAAGGACAGATAATTGATGACTCTGACAGGGATCAAGGAGACTGGAATCCAGAAAGTGACAATCTAGAAGGAATAATGGATTTAAAGAGCAATAACATCCCAAAAGGGATGATAGCATTGGAAAGGATATTTGACTCAGATCCACGAGCTTATCAGAGAATGCCTACAAAGAGTGAGGGAGACAAGTATGAATCCGTTAATTTGGCTCACTCAGGGGCAGAAAGGAATGTTCTTATAGGGAAAGCTTGTCCTTAGGAGATTAAGGACGAGATAATCAGAGTCTTGAAACATAATATTGAAGCAATTGATTGGAGCTATGATGACTTCAAAACTTTTGATACATCTGTCATCACACATACAATTCCTCTTAAGCCAGAAGCCAAGCCATTTCGCCAAAAGCAACGCCCAGTCAATGCATTAATTGAACCTCTAATTCAAAAAGAGGTACAGAAACTTTTGGCTGCAAGAATAATCTTTCCAGTAAGACACTCTACATGGGTGGCTAATCTAGTTCCTGTAAGAAAGAAGAATGGTGAGATTAGATTGCGTGTGGATTTTAGAAATTTAAACAAGGCCTCTAAGAAGGACAACTATCCATTACCTTCTCTTGATGAAGTACTACAAAAGGTCAATGGATCATAGATGATGTCTTTCTTGGATGGGTATTCAGGATATAATCAGGTCCTGGTAAGTCATGAAGATAGGATGAAGACGGCTTTCACTACAAAATGGGGCACGTTTGCCTTTAGAAGGATGCCATTTGGTCTAATCAATGCTGGTGCTACTTTTCAGAGGGTGATGGATGTAGCGTTTAAAGACCTGATAGGAAAGTGTATTATCATCTATGTTGATGATCTAACCATCTTCTCTAAGAATAGAGAAGATCATGCTGCTGATTTGGAGAAAGTACTAAAGAAATGTATCAGTTACGGTGTCTCTCTTAATCCAAAGAAATGTGTATTTGGAGTTTCCGAAGGGAAACTTTTAGGTCACATTATATCAGAGGAGGGAATTTCCATAGATCCTGATTGATTAAAAGCCATTTTGAAGTTGACAAGGCCAGGAAGTAAGAAGGAGATGAGATTTTTCTTTGGAAGGATTAATTTTGTCAGGAAGTTTATAACAAGGTTTGCAGAGATTGTCAAACCACTTAACGAAATGATGAAGAAGGATGCAAAAATTGAATGGAGTGAAGAGGCCAAGTCTTCTTTCATTGTAGATTAAACAAGCTATATTTGAGGCACCTGTGTTAACAAGTCCAAATTAGTTAAAGCCCTTCTATCTTTATTCTTTTGCTTTAGAGCATTCATGTGCAACAGTGTTAACACAGAGAAGAGAAGAGAATGAGGAGAGACCAATTGCTTTTATGAGCTCTCCATTTAAGAATGCAGAAGTAAGGTATTCATCAATAGAAAAACAGGTCTTTGCATTGGTGCGAGCAGTGAAGAAGTTCAGACATTACATAATCCGAAGTCAAGTGATGGCTATAGTCCTAGATCCAGCTGTGAAATCTCTTCTGATGCAAAGTGAACTAGGAGAATGAAGAGGAAAATGGATGGTCATTTTACAAGAATTTGACTTAATGATTCATCCAATGAAGCTTGTAAAAGGTCAAGGTTTGTCAAAGGCAATGGCTGAAGTGTACAGAAGTATAACTTGCCAACAGTATACCGTTCAATCATTTACAAAAGATCCCTGGTATACAGATTTAGTCTTTTTCCTCGTCAATAACAAGTGTCCAAAAGGGATGAATGCTACTCAAAGAAGAGCATTGAGGATGAAGAGTGCCCATTACATGCTCAAAGGGGGATCAATCTATAGGAAGAGTTTTCAAGGAATCTATCTACACTATTTGGATCAGCAAGAAGCAAAACATGCCATAAGTGAATTTCATGGGAGGCATGGAATAGGACATGGATCAGCTGATGCCTTGGCACATCAGATTTTAAGGTCAGGCTATTATTGGCCATATGTGTTTAGAGATGCACATCAACATTGCAGGACTTGTCATGTATGCCAAATTTCTGCATCAAGAGAAAGGAATCCTACAATGCCCCTACAACCGGTATATGAGGTAAGACCATTTGCCCAATCGGCACTTGATTTTGAGGTGTGATTAATCCAAATTCTTCTGTAGGTCATGAATTCATCTTGACCGCAACGGATTACTGTACACGTTGGACGGAGGCACAACCTTGCAAGAATAGCACCACAAAGGTGGTCATCAAGTTTCTGATAGAGAACATCACAACTAGGTTTGGGGTTCCATTCGCTCTGGTATGTGATAACGGCCCTGCTTTTTCTTCTGTTGAGTTTATTTCATGGGCATATGAGCATAAGATTGTGTTAAAATATTCTTCCAATTATTACCCTCTGGAGAATGGAGTGGCTGAGTCCACAAGTAAGAATTTATTGGAAGTAATAAAAAAGTTGTTAGAAAGTAACCCTAGGGATTGGCATACCTAGTTGAGATTTTCCTTATGGGCAGATAGAACCAGAATCAAAGCAGCCTTAGGGAATTCACCTTTTAAGTTAGTTTATGGCCAAGATCCAATCTTTCCCATTCATTTGCAAATACCTGTTTTGAAGTTTATGCAGGAGTTTTACAATAAGGATGATAGGATTGAGGTTAGACTGCTTAACTTATTAAATATGGAAGAACAAAGAGATGCTGTGTTACAGCAATTCTTTAAACATTAGGTTGTTGTCAAGCGTTGGTTTGACAAGAGAGCCAAAGTAAAAGCTTTTAGAATATCATATCTAGTGTTATTATGGGATAAGGCTAAAGAAAAGAAGGGAGATCATCAAAAGTTTGATAGAATTTGGTTAGGTCCCTATCAAATAGTTGAAATCTTAGGTGAGAATGCCTTTCGTTTGAGTACTTTAACAGGAGAGTTTGTTCCATTACCTATTAATGGTCAGTTTTTCAAGCACTATTTTGGTGCATAGGAAGGTTTGATATTTTGAGAGGAAAATGTATTCTACTGTATCATATGTAATTAAGTTTTTGGTTTTGGTTTTATTTTTATTTTTTTTGCTTTTAGTAGAGTTGGGTTTTTGATTTGTTTTGTTAGGTAGGTTTTTATTTTTGTTTGTTTTGTTTTTTCTTTATTTTTTTTGCTTTCGTTTTGGTTGTGTAGTTTTTGTTTCGTTGGGGATCTTTATTTTGTTTATCTCAAGACTTGGGGTTGTTATTCAAAGTATGCTCTTAGTACTAGGAGAGAAATTGGTTTAGGTATTTTCATTATCATCATTGGAAACAAGGTTGTTCTGAAACTTATGTCTTATGATCATTCTAGTTTGGGTTTGAGAAGTTATTTAAAGGTAAGAAGACATATTGTGAATATCCTATGCATTGTTATCAAAAGAAATTTTTCACCAAATTCGATAAAACATCTGCATGAGTAAATGCCTATTTATTTTAGAATGACTCTATCTTTGATTCAAGTGAAAAATCCGATTCCAAGACTATCACGAAATCCATTGTAGTTCTCAACCCACATTTTAGATTCATTCAATTTGAGTATTGAGAGATGCATAAAAGAATTTCCATATAAAAAAAAAAGGGAAAGAAAGAGAGAAAAGGCAAGCTCAATATTAAGTGGGTAATCAAGTATCTCTATCGGGGCTATGGACGCCTGGCTGGCAGTAGAGCAATGCTTTGTGAAAACTAGAGGCATCTCCGTCGGGGCTATGGACGCCTGTCTGGTAGCGGAGCAATACCCAGGATTTTACTGCATGATTGTTAAAGGATTCAACTCAGGTAGCTTGAATTTTAGGTAGAGTGGTTCAAAGAATAGAGAAAGTATCTATGAAGAATAATGCACAAAATAAGCACACACTCAGATTCAAAGATAACTCATGGGCACATACATCTGAGATTCTAGCTCAAACTTATCCTACAAATATTTGATTTTATTCAAGTTAAAGCGATTATAAGTTAGTTGTTTTTGGGTGACTGAAATTTTCTTAGGTATCTTGAAAATGGGTAAACCATTTTCCCAGCCGAGTCGCCATTTGTTATGCCTTGCATAACCACCCCATCTTTTGCCTTGGTCAAAATGGGTCCCCCTTTGTGCTCTTTATCTTTGTTTTGTTTTGAGTCTGTTGGAATCGGAACTGGAATTGAATCGGGTTCTGAAAGTTCTTTTGAGGCTTGTTTTGGTTCTATCTCGACAGTCTTTTCTTTGCCTTTGTTTTTGTCTTTAGCAGAAGCGAAGCCAGAGTGGGTATTAGGATGATTGTTATCAAATTTGAAAAATCACAATGTATTCTGATCCTGCCTCTGCTATTTTTATTTTTAGTCTTGGTCTTTCTGTGTTGTTTTATTAGGTCAGTCTTTTACTTTACTTTTTGTTTTTGGTTTTGTTTTGTTTTTAGTTGGCGGACCCAGACCCAGACCCGGACCCGGAATGGGAATTGAGTTTGGGAATTTTACAAATTTGAGATTCCATTTCCATTTTAGTTCCACCCCCGCCATTTTTTGTCGACTTTTCGACTGAAGTTGCACTACAGACGAGTGTTTGTTCTCTTACAGTTCTGACACCGCCTTTACTGCGTTTTAATGCATTAATGGTGGTTGCCGGTGTAGGTAGAAATTCACATATTTACCTTTATTAAGGGTTAAGCCGATCATTATTGTTATTGTTAAAGATCTAAGAGCGCGAAGGAGCAATAGCAGAGTTCGTTTGAGCAAATTGATCGAGATAGAGAAGAGATATTGTGTGTGAATCGATTCAGAAAGTTAGCTCGGGTTTGTTTGCATTTGAGGTAGGTTTCTTATCTTTGTTGTTCGTTTATTTGCAGTCGTGATTGTTGTGTTTTTGCTTTATATCTGCTTGTATGTTCAATCATTTTGTTTTAAGGCAAATCTATGATCATCGATATGATTGAATGAGTAGGTTCTTGTTTGGTCTTGTTTATTTTACTTTAATCTTTGTTTTCTCGTACTTTCGTGTTGTTTCTTTCTATTTTTAGGTATTGTCGCTTTCACGTCTTAATCGTGATTGTGTCGTTCTTGTTTTTAGCTTGCAGTAGGTTAGATTAGATTAAGGGTTTTAATGGCATTTGTAAAGTTAGAGTTTTTACAGTGAGTTAGGGTAGATTTGATTCATTGTTTAATTAGGGTTTCGTCGTGTGTTTGGGTCTGCTATTTAATGGCAAGGTTTAAACCCGTGCGCTAGTTTTTTTCGGGTTTGTTAGATTAGGGTTTTGTATCGCTTGATGATCACAGTTAAATAAGATTTAAATAATGGCCCTAAAATGCAATTGTTCCTCATGGTCATATGAGGGTAGAGTTTTAAAGCTCCTTTTCTATTTTAAAGCGACCTAGGTTTTAATCATGAAGTCGTGTTGAAAATGAATAAAATATTTGATGATGTCATGATTAACATAGCCGGAGGCGGAAATGGAATCGATTATAACATTAAGAATTTTTTTATATGAAAGTTATTGATTCCATTTCTATCCCGTTTCCAACTCCGAATTCTAAAAGGTTTCCTTAAAAATATATGATAACATAAGCGAAGGCGGGATCGGAATCGATTATGAACTTAAGAATTTTGTTATATGAAAGTTATCTATTCCATTTCTATCCTGTTTTCGGCTCCGAAGGTAATGGAAGTCTTCTTTGAAAGAGTAATGATAACCTAGTCGGAAGCGGAGGTGGAGTTGAAATCGGATATGAAAATTGGAAAAATCTAAGGAAAATCTAATTCCTTTTTCATTCCGATTCCGGTTCCAACCACTATCTCGGTTTTGACCCCGAGCCCGATTATTATCAAGTGAAGTATCTGTATCGACTTTTGCTCTGAATCTGACAGTTTTGTAAAAGGGATTGTTTTGAGTTTCTTTCTGGTTCCGACTCCGATGTATATGCAACAGGTATGTTTTAAAAGCATGTTTTATAATGATATCTAAATATCTAATTAGAGCTTTGCTTTGCAGGAGAATTGAAAGATGTCAGGAACATCAGGAGAGGCTGCTCGAAGGAATCAACCGGCTGGAACATCAAAGACAACACCAAAAATAAAGAATGTAAAGCCAGAACAACTGCCTTATACCTTAAGGTATAATCACAGAAGGTTGGTTGTGAAGATGAGCAAGGTGGAATCAGATTGGTCGGATATCATTGATACTAATCTAGGTCAATACAATTTTGAGGAATGGTATTCGGACGCGTTTGACAAGGATATTACATTGACTACGGAAAGAATTGTCAGCTCTGGGTTAGCTCATATCACTTTATTTCCTATATCTATCCAGTGCCCGAAGTTAATCATGACAGTAGCTAGTGCTTACAATCCTGCTACAAGACTATGTACGGATTCACAAGATAATGTGATTATTAATCTCAATCCTCAAGCATTTCAGACTATATTTAATGTTTTAGATCCAAAGAACTTGGTACAATTAAATGAGGCAGAGGCCTTGGAGCAATATAGTAAGTATAAGGGAATGAATAAATCTCATCTAAACAAGAAATGGCTGAGGACAAAAGAAATCTCTAACCAAGCTTCCAGATCAGCCAAAGAGAGTAGATTTCTATGAAGAGATAGCAAGGTTGATTGCAATGTTGTCTAGGGTGTTTGGAAACAGGGATGCATTTTACTTCAAGGAGTGATGTTTCCTTTTATTCAGACTATCTTGAAAGGAGAACAATAGTTTGATTGGTCAATGATTGTTTCTGATGCCATACATGTTCAGTTAACTAGGATCAGAGAAACCAAGTGTTTCTTTATGACCTCTTACATTGTTTATGCAGCAGTAAGAGTGGGTGTTTTCCCAAGATTGAACAGAGTGGGCATAATGGGAGCCTTGGATGGATAAAAGAAGGTGTGGGAGCACTACGATCAATTATCTCTTTAGGTTGCTGAGACTCACTTCAGAAGAGTCAATGATGCAATTTTATATGTGGTTATCAACCAGTTAAGTGGAGATGCAGGATACAGGTTGAGTTTGGAAGCTATGGCTTTTATTGCTGAATGGGGAAGTTGGTACATCCAATTACCCAAATTTACATACTTCAGGTTATTTGGTTTTGAAGGTCATCCACATTTACTTCCAAGATGTTGCAGTAACAGGGTGGTGTTAATGGAATTTGTATATCAAGCCATTGGAGTTAATGCTCGGTTCGGCATTAAGCACAAGACTGGATGTCATAAATTTCCCATGAAGTTGGGGGAATATAGTTGTCAACACTTGAAGGGAGCAAAGGTAGTTTGTAATGAGTTGATACAATTGAAATTGGGATTGTATACAGCTCGTAAGTATTTTGATCCAAGGAAGAAAATGTATTCCTTATTACCTTCAGTGTTCACTAGACATTTTAATTTGTTAGAGGACTTTTGGTGCGATCGACATGATGAGTATGACTTAAGGAAGAAGAACTATGAAAGATTGCTGGTGGCACTTCTGGCAGAGTTGGGTGTTAAAGAAAATATTCCTGACACGTTGGTGGATGATGGAATTGTATTGGATCCCTCATATGAAGCCTTGAACATTGGCACTAAAAGCTTAGATCCAATAGACTGGAATGGGGAAGAAATGATTGATATTAAGAAAATTGGAAGAACAGTCTTGGATAGAAGTGTGCAATGGCTGATGATGAAAACTCAAGCTCCTCAAGGACCAATCCTTAAGAAGGGAAAAGGATACAAGAGAATTAAAAGAAAGAAACCTTCCAAGGAGCCATTAGAATTCCTTCCTTCAGATGTTGAAGAAATGGAACTTGAAGTGGTAGAGGATGAAGAAGGAGCACCAGAAGGGGCACAAGAAGGAGATGTGACAGTAGGAGCTATTGTTTCTACGCCCACATTGGGGGAATCATCCACACAAGCCCCACTAACAAGGAAAATGAGCAAAGAAGTTCAAGAAGGAGTACTTTATAGCATGGCTGAAACTACTAAGGGAAAAGAAGTAGAGGAAGAATTTCTAGAAATTGAGATAGATTCAGATGAAACTCTGTCAGAGAAGGAGTTGCAAGAAAACATGCCTCTAGAGCATACTATTGAGCAGATTCTGACACAAGAGGAGAAATGGAAGATGTTTGAAGATGCTACAAGAGATTCTGATGCAAGGGCTGCAGCGGAGAAGCAGAAAGAAATGGATACAAAGTTACAAGCTGATGCTTTACTTCACTAGCAACAATTACAATGAAAACAAATTGAAATTGAGGTAGTATTTGATGAAGCAGAGAAGCAAAGGAGGCAACGAGAACAGGAGCTTAAAGTTAAAGCAAAAAATGATAAGTTAGAGTTGATACAAAAGATCCATGATCTTGAGGAGGAGAAAGCAAGAAACCAAAGGGAAAAGGAAATCCTGGTTGCTAGGTTCAAACTTGCAGAGGAAGCTCGACAAATAGAGGAGAAAGCAGAAAGGTAAGGAAAGGAAAAGAGGCTGAAGAGTTGATTACGAAACAACGGGAAGAAGAAGCAGAAGCTGAGAGACTTAAGACTTTAGAAGAGGAAAGGTTGGAAAAAGAAAAGTTAGAAGCCTTAGAAAAAGAGAAATTGGAAAAGAGGTTGAGGAAAGAAGAAGAGGATAAGAAAATACAAGAACAACAGGATAGAGAAGAGGTTGAAAGACTAGTGCAAATGCATATACTACAAGAACAATAAGAGAAAGCAGGGGTTGAATCCCAATCTCAAGTGAGTATGCAGCCACCTTCTACAATTATTACTCTTTCTCCCTCTATGATGACTACTGCTCCAATTGCTCTTACATGGTTGAAATTAGACTTGCTGGAAAGAACACCTCCAGAACCTCTCAATTGGGAGGATATGATGAAGAGGATAGAGTAGGAAAAGCCTAAGAAGAAGGCTAAAATCTTACATTCTACTAGACTCATAGACAAAGGAGAAATTGTTGCTGAATGTGCCATGCCAATGACAGAAAAGGAGGTAGGGGGCATGCAGTTGACAGACTATCAATTGTGTGTGGTCAATTTGGGAAGACCCACTAGAAATCAGCAAATGATTTTGATTGATGTGGTGTCTTCAACGACCAAGTCAAGAATGATCAAAGACAAACAAAAGAAGGATGAGCTAGAAGCTCAATTAGATCAGCTACATTCATTCTTGAAGAGTGTCTCTTCTCCAAGATCACAATAGATAAAAACCATTGAGACTCCTATTTTGTTAAGCAAAAAGGAGGTAGATGATTTGGTACAGGTGAAAGGCAAGGCAGAGATGGTAGACCGATGGGTAAACAAGGTAAATCGAGAAGTGAGTGAAGTTTTGTTAGAGGGTTTTGAAGCTTACAAGGAGGCAGAAAGGTTAGTAAAAGAAATATATCAATACATTGAGGTAGTGGAGAAACAAGTAGAAGAATATAAATAGTATAGTCAAAAGTTAAAAAAGGTAAGTGAATTGCCTCTAACTACTCTTCTAGAACAATCTATACTTGAAGAAGATAACAAAGACCTTGTGGAGAAGACTTCTCGTATACCTCGCTTTAGAACTGACTTTTTGTGTAAGCATAGAGATGAAATTCAAGAGATTGTTAATAATTTGACTGAGCAATTGGAAGAGTTAGAAGCAGTCATTGCCATTATAGTAGATATAAATGCTTTTACAAAAGAGGGCATGCCTTTTAAGCAAATAAAGGAAAAATGGGATGAAAGGTTCAGAGGACTCATGCAAAAAGAGGATGATGGAGAAGAGTCAATGTTGGATCGGTTGATAGATGTTAAAGAGGAAGTAAAAGTTGTAGGAAGAGAATTGACAAAGGTGAAAAGTATGAAGGAGTTTACTGCAGCCGAGTTGGATTGGATCAAATTTGAAGATGACTGGGTTGATGGGCCAGAGATGGATACTTTGCAGCAAGTCTTCACCAGTTATGATCAGTTCATTGTGGATCCGGCTTCACATGCATAAAAATCTTGCATGCATGATGTTCTTTTTCCTTGCATGTTGCATGCATACAACACTGATAGTCTTTGGGGTGCATGACTTCTTTTCTTTTCTTCTATTTTCTATTTTTAGTTAAATTGAACATCTAATGTAAGAACTCAAGATCAAATCAATCTGAGTTTCCAAGAAAGTTGTTGTTCTTAAAAAGGTGGAAAGCCTAAAATAGAAGTGAAGTTCAGACTTTTTGTATATCTATAAATACCCAAGGGGTATCATATTGTAAAGGTCGGCTGATTGAGATTTGGATTGGCTTACCTAATGCTAGGAGATAGAATTTTGTAGTTATTTATTATAGAAATACATTGTACTTGATCTTTTACAGTTAATAGAATTGCAGGTTTTCTCGAAATATTGTAATTAGAATTAAATTGTTTGTTTGATAAGGTTGATAAGTTATGATCTATCTATATTCAGTGATTGTGCTGAACATAAGAGTTTCTTGAATGATGAAAGTCATTTGAATGAATCAGATTTAAGGATTATCTTATTAGGTTGTCATTGAGTTGAAGTTATTAAAATTTTTGTTGATTTATGATCTCGATGATGAATGAATGTGTGTTATTTTGAAACCCTTGAAATATTTGTGAAGAGTAATTGCGAAGTTATTTAAGCGCCTAAAATGTATGCAGTGGCATAGATTATGCTATGAATTGTGTCATCTTATGGTTTGATGATTTGTTAGGTAACATTCATTGTTGAGGGTATATGTCCAGATACTAGATAAATTTGATTCATACTTACTGGTTTACATCTTTGTTCTATCTTTTCCTTTTATTTAAAACCCACTGATTTATAGGAACTACTTCGGTAAAAAGAGTAATTGCTTGAATCTTTTATTACCAGCATAGGCCCCTTGAACATTACAGTTGCATGAACCAATTGAGTGACACCAAATAGTTGAGAACCAACTACCAGGACCTTGGGAGTTAGGCTACTACATGTTGTCTTTCTTTTTCAGGAGAAATGGAGTAGAAATATTCTTTTTTAATGTTGTTTGTGTCATTTTAACCATCAACACATTCCTTTCCGTTTTTTTTTCTCTATGAGTTGTAGAAGTCTCTAAATGCACTTTCTTAGCTTTTTCCTCATGAGTTCCATGATGAGGCAAAGAGGGGTCCCTTGGAATACTTAGGAACATTTCAATAAACCTTCTGAGTATTGAGTAAAGTTATAATTAAGCTCAAGGAAAAAAAGTTTGCACCAATTTGCAGAAGTAATTACCAATACCTACCACCAACTTCACAATATCACTCTGTTGCATACATCCACATTACCATATCTTCTCTATCTCACTATATGTCACATGCACACACAATGCATTTATGTATATCTCAAATATATATGCTCAATATAAAGATATTTCATACATAGAGTTCATTCATCAATTAGGTTGACGTAATTGGATGCAAGTATACATAACTCAAAATATCTTGTTGGTCACAAAATAAAATTTCTTTGCTGCTGAAAATCAAGAATGCAAGACACAATTTAGGTCAGCCCGGACCTAAAGAATAAGCCTTCATGAAACGTGAACTTTATTAACAATTCGGCCAAAAGGGAAACATACCAAAACTGTAAGTCAAACTTCTATCATTCAGAACTTTAACTTGTTCAACTAAAATTGTTGATTCCCCGATCACAACTACATCTAAGAATCTTGAAAAACATATCAAAATTGTATGATTTGGCATACACTTCAGAGAGATTTCAGACCAAATTACCGGATCAATATAGCACAAACATAGGTTAACGGATAGGTAGATAATCAATTATCAAATAATGTTGACATCAATGACAAGAAATACAATAACCCAAAGGTCTCCTTCTTCATTCTTCCAACATCACTTTGTAGAGAATAAGAGAGAAAGAAGAAATGGTGACTCATTGCCAAGATTTGAACTGATACAATACATCTACAATATGTTGGGGTGGTTCCATTGAAGCTCAATATATTGACTTAACAAACTTCATGTTTCTCAACACTTACACCCACTCTGCTCTTCTTCATATCACATTCACATACTTTTCTTAGGAATTCACATCACACTTTTTCAACAACACACACACCATCACTACAATAGAAAAATGAACTTACATTTATATGCATTACATTCATAAACACCTACAACATCAATTTGGTCAGCCTCATTAGATGAAAAATGTAATACATCAACTTGTCAGCTCAAGGTCCAACCATACACGCCTCACAGCATAAACCCAAACTTGTAACACTTCAAAATAGGTCAGCAGGGACCTATAATAGCTTCCATAAGTTTGATCAAAACTTTCTTTAACTCTGCATGACCATAAACCCTTTTAGGTCAACACTATTGGTGAAGCACCAATAAGATAGCCAGCTATTCATACCTATAAGAACTCTCATAAAACTACATAACCAAATGTTCTTCCATGGTGGAATGCAGAACATTCTAATCATGTACTCTACATCAGTAACACTATCACTGTCAAGTTCAATATTCTATTATCATTATCTTCGACACCAGAGGACATAAAGACATGAAATTTTGGATTTAGATTCCTCCAACATATACCAAAATTTCCTTAGAACCACATAACTTGATTCTTTATGGAAAATCAATGTGGACCTCAAAATTGGTTCACTATACACTAAAAATTATACTCTAGGACGTAGAGAAATATCCAACACATCTATTCTGCTCCAGATCAAAACTCTTGAACCTGTATAATGGATTGTCATCACCACAATCACGCAGTTGTACACCAATCTTGACATCAATAACAACACCATATATGCTCATGCTCATGTTGCCAACAATATCATCAATGATAAGAAAACTTCCAACAATATCCCCCATTGTCATTAATGGCAACTTGCCCAGAAATCTTCTCTCGATATTCTCCAAAATACTCTCCAACCAATTATTTTTTCAACTACTCTCCCCCTTTTACACAATGGAAAAGGGCACACTATTCAAGCATAAATACTTACTTCCCCCTAACTGATATATATATATATATACATGAGAGTAACCCCCCCTAAGAATGACCAAAACTTGCATTTCTATACTAGCCACTCTCTTCCACATATATACAATGAAATATGAAATTGCATAAATAGAATAGAAATTTACACAATCAACTAGAAGAAGGAAAAACACTTTTGTATGAGACCTTCAATTTTGCAAGGTGTGCCTCCTAATCCTTTTCTCCATCTTCCCAATCCTTGAAAAATCCAAGCATACGGCACAAAGTCTCAAATTGCATGAGGAGTTCTTCACCTTCATCTAGAGTATTGGGTACCAGATTCAACCTTACTACCTTCTCTACATTAGGTAGAGAACTGGTCAAAGAATTAAATTAGTGTTTACTAGGTGTCTAAGTTGAGAAAATTGTATTATAATATTTTCCTTTTGTTCGTTTAGTTGAAAGAACTATTCATGCATATTCTCTATTGCCAACCTTATAGTCTCATTTGCATCATTTTCTGGATCATATGCTTTAGACGCCTTATCAATCTGAGACTCAATGGATTCCATCTCATCCTTTATGTTCTTTGTGGAGATCAGCCATTTCAAACAAAATTGAAATAAAATATTTGCTTCCTTAACATAATTTTGAATATCTTTAAGGTTGTTTTGTAGCTTACCATATGAAGTATCACACTTGTCTGAAACATCTGTCATCCTTCTCTCATTTACCTTCTTATTTACCTCCTTTACCAATTTTTCCTCTAAGTCAACAAAATATTCTTTGAATGAGTTAAGGAGTAACCTTAGTTGTTTCCCACAGGATAAAGAATTGTCAACATTTTCATCGAGGAAGCTTTCTTCTAGCTTCTTCACCACCTCATCATTCATCTCAACACTCTTTTGGTGAGTCTGTAGAATCTCCTTTCTTGCAGAGGTGTGAAATGCATCACCAAGCTATAGTTTGAGCAAGGGGGATATTTTATCCATGTCAACTTGGCCTTGCTACATTGGGATTTGTAGCAACTCTGTTGGCCATATTCACTTTCTTTATCCTTCTTTTCATTAGCATTTTCCTCGTCACTAATGCATTCTTTAGCTTTCCCATAATCCTTATCCTTGTCTGCACTTTCAGACTTATCCTCAATCTTCTTCTTTTCTTCAACTGATTTTTCATTATCTTTTTCCTTGTCACCAATGCTAGAGTCTTCCTTAGCAATCTTCCGTTGTTTATCAAAATCTTCAGTGTTTTGTGCCTCTGTATTCTCTGGGTTGCCTTATATGACTTCTTCTTCTTTCTCTATAGTTTTCTCTGTGTCCAGAGGAGGTGTGTTATGCTCTATTTATACTTTCTCCTTCTGCATTTCACCAATATTTTCTTCTACCCGAGGTGTATCATTAGTAACATTTTATTGCACATTTTCTCCTTCAGCTACATGCTCATGTTGTGCATCTTCTGGTTCATTCACTTCAGGGACAAACTCATCATCATGCAAATTTTTTTCACTGTCCAAAGATATTCCTAATTTGTTTACTAGATTCACAACCTTTTCCATTGTCTCATTCCTTAATATTTCTATGTCTACTTTGTCCTTGCTCATCAGGGTATTGACCCTCTACTTAGTTCTGAATTCTTTATTAAACAATTGAGCTAATTGATCTCTATCCTTATCTGAAAGAGAATAACTAATCTTCTCTAAAGAAAATGTCTTAAACTCTGCATCCTTTAGAATAGCTACACTTTTCAAATCATCAAGTAATTGAATCTCTATATCCTTCATGCTAACATCAAAAGCAATAGTGTACCTAACAATGACTTCTTCTATGGTTGATTTATCTGTTTCATCTACAGTGGGGTATAGTGCAACAGTCTCTTCTAGATTCCCATATTCTAAAATATAGCTCACCAATGCTTCAAGTTTTATAGGAATTTGTTTCCAGACCAAAGGAGTATTTTTCTTTCCTTTCCCTTTGGGTGATTTTCCTTCTTTTTCAGACTTCTTCTCCCTTATATGAATAATGAAATCTTGCTTCTCCTTCTCCATTTCTACCCCATTGTTAGTATCCACAATATCAGTTTTTTCTCTCTTTACACTTGTCTCTACTTGAGGGACACTAGTTTTTCTCTTCCAAACCAACTATGGTCCTTCTTCTTGTTCTTCTTCTTCCTTATAATCAACATTTACACTCACATATTGTGTTAGGATTCATAAAAAAAATCATAAGCCTATCTCTAAAAACCCTAACCTTGAGCCAATGACAAATTATATTTTCCTATGATTCCTTTATGCGCCCTATCACTCAATTTGTCATATAAATTTACCACTTTAATTATCCCATTCATTCTCCCATAGTCATCTTCTTATTAAGCTCATACTTTTTACTGGGTCCTAATGTGAAATAACCTATATCGGGGAGACTACACCATATCGGTAGGAATTACTTTAAAGTCCCTTTGATAAAATGATTTGCATTAAAAGACATAAACATCATCGAAGAAACTACAACATATCAAGAGGAAATGTTGTAGATCCCCTTCGATGAAATGATCCACATTGAAAAACATCAAATTTATTGAAGAGACTAAATTATATCAGAAGGAACTTGTGAAAGTCTCCGGATCTAATTATACAAAGGGTAAATATTACATCAGCCAAAATAAAAAAGATATGATTCAATATAAGGTGGGACCATAGATACATCGAAGTAACAATGGAAATTCAAAGAGACAGTTTCAATAATTCTTTGATGGAAAGATCGAAGTGACTTCAAGATATCAGATTGAGTAGTTTTAAGTCCCCTCGATGTAACAAAAAATAGAAAGGGCATACAATTGAACTTAAGGAATTCATTGGGGAGAAAGATAAAAATTGACAGAATGAAATGTTGGTCCCTTTGACACAACAAAAGAACTTCCTCGTCTTATTGATATGACAACAATATTTTGAGGAGACAATTGACGATGATGACATATTAATCAAATAGTTGGTATTCAAAAGCATTAATGACACTTTTGATGACAAGAAAGTTGGCATTGGACAACATTTATGAACCAAAGACGAATGAGTTATAAACCAAATCTTGGTTATATTTGGTCTTGAAAATCCTTGAGCATCCAAAAAAATAAGAGACAGGGAACATAGGAATGGTTGGTGACGAAGGAACATGAGAAGAAAATTCCGGTTCAAGTAAGTGCTTGAACTTGAATTGAGTTTTCCTAGTATCCAAACTAGTTAAAAAATTACAAGTAAGAAGTAGGGTTTGGTTCATTCCACAAATTGATATTATGGGAAGAATATCTGAAAAATCTAAGGCTAAAAGATAAAAAACAAAATCTCGACATTTAAATCAAGATTTGATTGATCAATGCCCTGGCTTTGACTGAGGTCTAAAAGAAGTGCACAATTGAACCCTAGAGCTGAAAAATTAGAAGATAAGCAAAAGGGTCTGGGTGACACATGGACTCTAATGAGGGGTTATGATATGTTCATATATCATTACAGAAAAATGCATAGACACTAGCCAATATCCAACCCATGGAAACTGAATTTGGGGAGATTAGTAGTACCAAATGTATTTGTTAATGTGGAATTGATTAGGGTACTTGCAGAAATGTATGACCCACATACACATATGATTTATTTCTAAAAAAGGTCTTCCTTTGTTCCTATTACAAAGAATTATATTTCCATGGTTTTTCAATTGGACACAAGCACAAATATGAAATTCAGGTTTAGAGACCTTTTATAAGAAATTCAAAGTTAGAGACCTTTATAGACAATTTGGTAGTGAGGAGAATATTATGGGAATTAAGAGCATATTCCATTTAGTGACTATTGACATCAACATGATGTCAACACATTGACCCTCCCCCAACCTACCACCTCATGGATAGATTTTTTAATTTGGCAATTAGATTTTAGAGTTCATAACTTAGTCATTCAATCGCCTTTTTATCACTTATTATTTTATTTGGAGTAAAATTTCATGTAATGAAATAAATTTCACAAAATAGGAATATGATATGAAATATTCTATAAATACTTGATAATAACTAAGAATAACAAGCCACTTTAAGGGGGAAAACCTCCAAATATATTCAACGAGAAATAAAATCATAATTTGAAAATCAAATAAGGCTCACTACCTCCTTTATATATCCTACATATGCCTAAGATATCACCTAGAAAAAAATGGATAACATATATTCCCTAGGTTGACCTAAGTAACTAGATAAGTATATAATAATGATAATATGACTTAATTAAGAGTTAAGGTAGTCACAATCGAACTACTGAGAACCCTATGTATCCTTTAAGATTAAGGATGTAGAATTCCCCCATTTATAAAAGCATTATCGTTAATGCTAATCAATTTTGTATTTTTCTGAATGAACACTTCATCCTCCCATAAAATATCCTCAATTAGTAAATTCTTCCATTGAATAAGATACTTGGTGAGTGCTCTACTCAACTTCTTTATGTGTGTCTGAAGAATGAAATTTGGTTCCAGTATGATTCTTCCTTCTCCATTAAGCTTTGCTTATACTGTCTTTGTAGGGAAATTATACCCAATTAATTTCTTGAAATAGGAAGCATGAAAAAATGGATGTATCTTTGTTGTCGGAGGTGATTGAATCTTGTAGATGACACTAACTCTTTTTGGCATGATTTTGTATAGGCCATAATATTTTGGGCATAACTTCTTGTTCTTTGTCTATTACTTTAGTGATATTTTCTTATAAGGCTGCAATCTCAAGAAAACCGAGTCCCTAACTTAATAACTTTTTTCACTATGATGTTTGTCAGCTTACTACTTCATTCATCTTTTTTCCATGGCTAGATTCTCCTTGAGTCCTAAATGTATTTTTTGTTTATGAAGCATATGTTCTTCAATAACTTGAACTTTCGGGAACACCCTCAACAATGATGTGATGGATGGATGATGAGATCCATATAGTTCCATAAATTAAGATAATTTCTATGAACTATGGAAGTGTTTTACCACCATTTTTCTAGTGGTAGCCAAGCTACCCATTGATGATGTTTTTCTGAAGTGAAAGAATGTAGATACCCTTCCCAACACTTACTAAAAAACTTATTTCTCCTATTGGATTAAGGATGGCATGAATATCTGTGAGCCAATTGAGTACCCAAACATGAGAATAAATCTATCCAAAATTTACTAGTAAATACATGATTAGGTTTACTAACAATATCCCTAGGTGAATCATGTACATATTTTATATTCTCTAAAAAATATTTTTCCACTATATTTGTTATAAAATGATGTGATAATGCAATGAAATAGGTATATTTAGTGATGCAATCCACCATTTTCATGATGACATTCTTACCTTTAGACCTTGGAAGCCTTGTGATGAAGTCAATGGAGACCTCTTCCCAACCCTAGCTAAGAATAACTATGGGCTGCAAGAAACTAGGTATTTTAATTGTCTCTCCTTTATTTTTTGGCAAACTAAACATTTAGCCACAAATTTTGGAACATCCCCCTTTTTCCCTTCACAAAAATGAGTTTTTTGATTCACTTATATCTTTAAAAATCTTCAATGGGAGTCCACTAGAGACTCATGAAGCTCTATGAGAATGTTTTGTTTGAGAATGGAACTCTTACATAGGTATAATCACTCTTTATACCATCTCCCTTCTAAAAAACTTATCTAAAGTACTAGGATCACTCTTTAACCATTGAACAAGATTACTTGTAGCAATATCATTTTGTCACTATGATTCGACTTTTTCTACCCAATCTACTTGCAATAATTAAATGACACAAAAATTTTTAATCCTTCTCATCCTTCTTAGATAATGTATTTTCCATAATATTTTTCATTCATTTTTTACATACAATCTCAATGCCATACCCTGACATCTTAGTGACCCATTTTTTGTTCTTCAAAAGATAATCCTTGTTCTAAATAATATTTTAGTCTATCATGATCAATCCAAGCAATTGAAGGCTAACCCTTGTTGTAGGTATCCAAGAAATTCAAGCATTTAAGCAAGCAAGATCCAATACCTTGAGGTGATGTGCATGACTTTAGTTCTTCAAGGAAGCCATTGAAGGGTGGTGAGTTATAGAAGTTTGTGGATTCATCATTCCTTCCTATCTTTTATCATTTTATCATTAACATTGCCATTGTGGAAGTGAAAACACTAACACTGGGTTTGACTAAGGCAAGCCCCTAAATGGCATAACCTTTCCTCTCTCTTTGAATGTGTAGGTTTTAGGTTTGGAGAAGATTGAAGGAACTTTGAAGATCATTTGTCCATTGTTGCATTCAAAACACTACACCTTGTCAACTCATGAAAACTCACCAATAGAATTATTTGATAGTGATCTGACAAGTTTGCAAGCAAGAGTTGGGAGCTTAGATCCAACATTAGAGGATTGTGAAAATAGATCTAGAATAACCCTACAAGGATAGAGATGCCCTTGGGCACCTATGTCCTCCTATAGTGATTGAACTCAAATTTATATGACAAGTAAATTGCACCCCGCCCTTCCCAGATCTTCCTATAAATCTCTATTATAGTCTATCAAGTCAGAATCTTACATTTTTCATATTAGGGCACATAGTCTAATTAGATTAATAGAGGAAAACCAGTTCCAATCCATTCCCAAGGCTCAAAAATATGCAGATCCAGGTCTGATTGGCTCACCTTCATAGTTGAAATTCAATTTAAACAACTTGTTGATCTTCATCTTAATGAAACCCTAGAAAAAGGCTAGAAGACTTCCCTCCCAATTCTCTTCAGTTGCACAACTATTTTGTCAGTCCCCCTTCTTCCCCTAAGCTAGATGTTGGTCACGCCTAGGAAGCAGAGATAACTCCTATGGATATCCCTAGCTCCTATTTGAATTGTGCCTCCCTGAGGGAGAAATTGGATGAGCTATTCAAAGCGACTAACATTCAAAATGGCATCCTTAAGTGGCTACTGACCTAGTTGCTTATGATGAAGGATGAAATTCAAAACTTGGAGACCACTATGCTCAAATTGTCTAAAGATTGGTTAGGTAAATAGGAGGATGCAGATCACTAGGAGTTGTTGAGAAGCATGTCTCAAAATTTTAATAATTGGGCTAATCTAGAAAAATATGGGGAAATTAAAAACGCTATTGGGTTTCCAGAGGAGTGTGCAATCTTGAGAAATGAGGTTGCCAAATTCCACTACAATCAAGACAAGATCCTCCATGGTTTGTAAGAGATTATTTAATACAACAAGAAAATGGTGAAGAACACAACAGTCACAATACAAGTGTTTCAGTAGGAGCTTAAAATTTTCCATGCTAAGACTGCTAGGGAGAAACATTCAAAAGCCCTCCCTATCAGCTCTGAAAAAAGGAAAGACTGTCAAGATAGTGTTGCTTGCTTCCAAGGAAAACATTAGCAAGAAGAATCATAAAGACTTCTCTTTTGAAGAAAAACTTTAGTTTCTTATTAAGGAGTGGCAGGCCATAAAAGGCCTCCTTCTTCTTGGAGATCAATAATTGGTCTCGTTTGATTGGTGGTCCTTAGCTGGCCCTATTTTATATTTTGTTAGTTGGTTTTCAATTTTTTGTCTTTTTTATTGATTTTTTTGTCTCACCTCTTGTAATGGGTTTAGGCCCTTCCCAATTTATCTTAATCAAAACTTAAATTTTATTTTGAAATTTCACACTGCTTGATAGGACTTAAACCTAAACCCTTTAAGTCTTTTAACCCTTTTTCCCGAAAAATAAATATTTTTAACTTGATTTTTTTTCATTAAAGATAGTCCATTTGTACTTATAGTCCAACCTAATAGAGCGATTCCAAGAGAAAAATTAATTTCTCAACTCACTAACAAAAAGGTCAAATTAACATGGTTAAATATTTCCCTACTAACAAAATTTAGGTTATTACATATCAAATTCTACAACTCCTTCTGGAGTCATTACTAGTTAAATATTACAGATTATTGGCTTATTTGATAAAGATTCATTCCTTCGAGATATGTCAAAACTCCCATCAAGAAGTAATATGACATGAATTAAGAAGTCATACATAGATATTGCTTATTAGAAATAAAATAATATTAGACTGCTTCCTTGTTTTTAGTTGACTAGGAAATTGGTCTCCAAAGTAGCTTTTGACATCTTTGAAAAGAACTATTCAATTTTAATTTGAACAAAATTAAGCTCATAGAATCCAAGATTCAACAAGATTGAAGCTTCGAGCATTTTATGCCTTACAAATTAGTTTATTATCAGCATCATTGAACTTATTTTTCTTTAGAAAAGGAGGTTTGTATCATGATTCTAAAATGGCCTTCCATGCTCGCTCTTATAAAGTTCATTTTATAAAATAATTATATTATTCTATTCGTTATTTTATATATTTTTTAATATTTTTGGTTAGAATTTTAAACATTAGGACTCCATTTTTTTATTTTAAATCTTTAATTAAATTTTGAAGTATTAATAACCATTCAATAGTAGGGAGAAGAATGTTTTCATATATTTTATTTTTTTAAACCATCTAAGTGTATTGTATTTCAATTTAATTTTTATAGTCATAAATTAGTTGAAGCAAGTAATTTTTCTAACTGATCTTAAGGGTTTTTATGATAAATTCGCATCGGTTTGAACATTGCAGAAGTCAATTTTTATTGAATCATATTTTACTTTTTATTGATTTCTCATCATGATTTACATTTTAAATCAGAATTTCACTGATGATTATTTTCTCACCTTTTGAGTATGAGAATAATATCAAACAAGCTCTTCTTTGCCTTGATATATTCATCCAAGCTTCTAGTTGAAGTATTCAATGGTAAAGGAATCAATGTTATAACAATCTTTCCAAACTTGGTTGGTTGGATTGCTTTGAATCGAAATGAATTGATCGTGGGGAAATCTATTGATTCATGAGCATTCCCTTTGTATTTTAGGGATCACCTACTAGCTTGTGGAATATTTCCATTGTAATTGAAAGAAAACTAAACTATTGGATCACTGAGCCTCTCTATTTGACAAATAAATTCTAGCTTTTCTCTAAAACTTTAGTTGCTACCCATGTTTATTATTCTTCTTGTTGGTTCTCTTCTAGTGCTTCCTATTTAAAATTTGAGAAGCTCCTCTAAAATTTTTATGGGCTTTTGCATATGGGTCTAAATATTTTCATCATATTGCTTGGGAGCTTTGTTGTCTTTCTCACAATGTTGGTGGCTTGGGTCTTCTACCAATTAGTCAAAAAAGAATTGCTTTCTATGTTAAATGGATTATTAGAGATCTAGACAAGACTGATGCTTTAAAAATTCTCATTAGGAATTATATTTCTTTAAGAACTCCTAGAAAACCAGCTTGGATAGGCCCTGGTCTATATACTCTACTCATCATAAGGGGATTTGTTCAAATTCAAGGCACTTTTTCTATGAAGATCAACTAGCAGGCATGGGATTCCATCAAGCCTTTGCTACTTTGGGGTGGTAATGACTTCTACAATGACCTACCAATTAGCCAATAGGACCTATTTGATGGTCTCCTATTCATTCAATGTAGATCGTCCTCTTGCCAAAGCCACTTCAATTCATGCTTTGAAATTATTTAATAGAGGAATCAAAACTCTACCTATTATCCTTGTTAGGACCACCAAGAATTTCCTCTTTTGGCCTGAAGCTAAGCTAAAATCTTAGTTATCTAGCCAAAATCAAGATACCTTTCAAAGTGCTATTGATGTCATTCCTCCTCATATAGTTCATAAGATTGGGGTCAAGTCCTTTTATCCTTGGTGAAAATAATGGAATTGGTATCCTAAAATGCTATTTTGTAATTATAGACCCTACAATAGATATTTTTGGTTCATGTATCATCTTCTAATGGTGGACCAATTAAACCACCATTGACACCTCCAGTCTTCACTTGGCACTTGGCATCAATGGTTCCAAACTATTTGGGCAGCCATTTGGAAGCCTAAATTGACTCATTTTGCATGGGACATTATTTACTAAGGTCTTCCTCTTGGTTCTCATTTGATTCACATGGGAGTTCTCAACCCCCGTTGTCCCTTGTGGACAATTGGAGTCTTTCAATCATCTTTTTTGTTTTGTTCTAGAGCTCAAGAAGCTTGGAGTTGGATACATGATTTATTCAAGCCTTTTTGGCCTCACCCTTTCACATGGCATGTGGTGTTACTAGGCAATTGGCTTGCCTCCCATTAAAGTTTGTCAAGTTTGGCATGTCTTCAAGGTAAAAATTCTAATTGGATATTTGAAAGATAGAAATTCAACTATATTTTCTGGTTGGTTGGCTAATGATCACTTTTTTTTATACACAAAAGTTATGATTTTCTCTAATTTGCTAATGTGTATCTAGGTATAAGCTTGCAAAGTTGCACATCTATAGGAGTTTTTTGACCACTAGGGTAGGGGTCTTTGCATGGTTGCTAGAGTCATAACCCCTCTTTCCTCCCCACCTCATGGGCATAGACATGGTCGTGGCCAATCTACCAAGCAAGATCATGGATCCCAATCTCAAGGCTCTTGCCCGCAAGGTTTCATGGACCATGCTGCTTGTGGATAGTATCAACGTTTTCAACCACATTCAGCCCCTTCTCATGGGCCTAGCATTATTGGCTAGCCGAAATTTGGCAAGTTCCCTCAGCTAGAACTGACAATTTCCCTAATCATACTTAACAACCTACAGAAGATCAAGAGGAAGAAGGTACTCTTACTTTCTGAAAACATATTGATAATGGTACTATCCCCACTAAATAATGGATAAAACTTGATGACTATGTTCCCCTTCCTACTGGTACTACTCTTACCACTTTCAGTTTTATTTATGATTACTGTTGATCGAACTCTCCCTTATTTATTTTCGTTTCTTTTGTAAACTTGATCTGCTTAAATTCTGAGAATGTGTCTTTCTACCGCCCACATTTTTTAATACTGTTTCATTATTTTTTATTGATCAAAAAATTGTAATTGCTATATACTGAATGAACAAAACTGCTGTAAATTGCTTATTGATCACAACTGTACTGACTTTGTTTCGGGAATGGCTGATGAACACATTGTCCCGCAGGGAAAGTCACTTACAGTGGAAAACGCTTGTCTGTCAGAAAAGGTACAAGACTGTCCCATCCATATCCTTATTGCCATCATAATTCTTCTTTGCTTTTGACCAGAATGAAATTCTAAACATGATACAGATTGAGAAAATCATGGAAGGTGTCACCAATCACGCTGCAACTCAACAAGATCTGCCTCAAACTAATCTCAATCTTGCGTAATTCTCATTATCATAAATTCTGCTTAACTAATTCTTTATCATCTCAAAATGAAATTTTTTAATGAAGAGATTGTGTGTGTGCAGCCTGTCATGAATTCAAGGGCACTATACCTGTAAAGATCAGAATCTAAACTTTGTAACTAACAAATCCTTCAGAATTTCCTTCAATTGTTTTTCTCCGCTATATGTTTTTAGCAGTTGGGTATAGTTTATGCTTATGAAAATGTTGTTAAAAACAGATTGTGGGCTCTAATACATCTCCCCAAAGATATTTGGGGAACTTTATATATTAAAGTGAAGAACTTTATATTCAATATCTGGTTGGCAGAAGACATTGATATGCTGTGACAGATATATAATGCTTGAGTTGGTATTATAGAGCCATATTCTGTTGAAAATTTGTGTATATGCACTGATTTTCAAATGCCCTGTTTTTACTGCTCTAGAAATCTCTTGTATTCACAACTTTTTATTCCAAAATTTAGAATATGCATATAAACAGAATAGGTCAAACATACATCCACAAAAAAAATAAAAAAAATATACAAGGTGCTGCTGCTATTTTATTTCTATATACATACATTCAAACAGCTCTAAGATTATATTAAATTTTTTTTAATATAATATATACAATGTTGTATTATAAAATCAAATTTCTGTGCAAATTAAATTACTATATTGAGTATGACAAGTTGTGGGCAGAAAACTATTCCAAAAACAAGTTTACTTTTAACATATTCACACCCTACATTTACAGTTGAGTGTTATTTCTTTAATTATTAAAGAGTTGATTGTAATTTTTTTATAAATAAAAATGATAAATAGTTATTTTATTTTTACTGATTTTTTTTAAATTTTTAGTTATTGATTCATTTAAAAATAAAGAATAACAAAATAGAGAAATAAATCATTATTTGTGAGTAAAGTTTTTTTTTAGAATTCTTAAATATTTTAAAATAGTAAAATATATAATTTAATGATATTTTAACATCTAATTTTTTAATATCATTTTTTTTTTAAGTTCAATTTAAAATTAGAAAATTTTGAGAGAAGACAATAATTTTGTTGAATGACTGATAAAATGGTTGGTCTTGAGTAGGAATGAAATGTATTTATAATTTTATATGTTTTTTTCTTGAATTGGTAATCAATTAACACATTAAGATTGATAATGTATTATAAAATTCTTCACTTATTTTAACTTTTTAAGTATCTTAGAAACTATTGGTATGTTATTTGGACTGCTGAATAACTATTATTATTGATGTTTCAAAAGAGATATGTATATCATCTAGGATATGGCTCCTTGTATTCCATTAATGCAACACCTCAAGTAGACTAGCTAACAATTTAAAAAAATAATAATATCTTGGCACAAATTTAATATGCAGAAAAGTTATTATTTTAACTTTTTAAGTATCTTAGACGCTATTGGTATGTTATTTGGACTGCTGAATAACCTAATTCTGGATATCACTATTGAGAAATAGGCTTAAATTATCCCATTCAACCTTTGATACTAGAAAAATCCATTCAACAAACTTCTAGACCAACCGTCAAATTTTTGAGTATAGGTTATATACGACTAACACCTATGGATATCCTTTGAAGATCCCACTCTAGTTTTAAACCAAAGAAGATTCAGATTTGATTTTTTTTTTAATCTTTATCTTTTTAAAATCTGAATTAACTTTAACAAGGATCGGACCCTTTAAAGTTAACTATAATTCCAAGGGTTATAAACTTCATAGATTGGTAATTATAAGTTCAATAATTTGTTAGGTCTCGAAGATGCAAAATCAATTACTTCCTCAAACCTCTAATATAGATAAACATACATTTGAATTAAAAAAAAAAAACACTAAAATCTAATGCATCAACTCTTTCTTCACCTTGATCGAATCCATGGAGACTTGAAAGGTAATGGCAAGATTAATTAGGGAATACTTTTTTTATGAAGACTAAGTGAGGAATTAGCTAAGGATAAAAATTATATTATTTAAGCCTTCTTAGAACATCTAGGAAAATTGAATCAAGGTTTGAAACACAAAATCTTCTTTAGAATATTAGCATATCTAGTCTTCTTTAGAATATCAGCATATCTACGTAGCTTCAACTTGAACTATCCTACACACATTGACTAAGTGGCATTCACAAGGCACCATTGCAGTTTGGTTGTGATCCAACTCTTTAACAAGATTTAATCAGATCAAATAACAAATTATTTGAGCAAGAATATATAATAACATCTAGAATTCATAGATTATCATATTTTTTTTCACTACAATACAATTATAATCAAATTTTAACTAATCTATATTCTGTGCAATTTAAACTTATAATTGTTATTGATGTGAATTTTATTTTAAGTTTAAAGGAGAATACACTAGTGAGGGACTAGATGTATTGCAATCAGTGATTGACAACACAAGTAAATATGAAACAACAATTTTTTAATTTGAAAAAGATGATTTTTAATTCAAAGTTGAAAACTCATACAAATCTAGCAAACTCTATAGAAGAGATGCATACCTCCTATTCAAATTAAGCCCATCATAAACTGAAGTTTCACACACCCTTACCCTGTGAAATTAAAATAGATTGTCAAGTGAGGACAAGTTAGCTTCAAATTAAGAACATGTTAGGAAATTATTTAATTTGGGTAAACCCAACTTAGTCAAGTCATGACTCGCAGCCCATCAGAAAAAATTGAACTAAGTGAATGTGTTGAAAATATGTCGAAAACAACTAGTTTCACTTGCTTAAAACAGAACCTAGATCACCCCACTTAATCTATTGATGAAAGTATCTAACTCTACCTTCACTCTAAAGACCTTTAAAAATGCAAATTATAAAAATATAAAAAAAACCGAACAATTAGAATTGTGATAATAATTCCCATGCCTCTAGATTTCCATTAGATTAGTTTTCCTCTCTAAGAAACAAAAGGCCCTATTACATTGATATTTTCCAACAAATGATTGAATGTTTCTTCAATTTATCCCTCATGAATCACTTTGATTGATGAGTAAACTATCCTACATATACCACTTGATAGAGAGGAATTTATTGATTCTTCAATACTTTAACAAATCCATCACCGACTTGATCTTTGTTTAATAGAGAAGTACAAATTCAAATAAAGATCAGAATCTAATTTTTTTAACAAGCAGATCCATCAGAATTCCCTTCAATTGTTTATCTCCACTATATGTTTTTAGCAGGTGGGTATCGTTTCTACAAATGAAAATGTGAGGAAAAAAAAGAATTGATTGCGGGCTATTATACATATTGCCAAAGATATTTCAAAAGAAGTTTATGTATTAAAGTGAAGAACTTTAGATTCAATATCTGGTTGGCAAAAGCCATTGATATGCTGAGACAGATATATAATGCTTCAGTTAGTATTATAGTGCCATATTCTATTGGAAATTTGCATATATGCACTGTTTTTCAAATGCCTTGTTTTTACTGTTCTAGAAACCTCTTTATTCACAGATTTTTATTTCAAAAATATAAATTATGCATGTAAACAGAATAAGCCAGACATAAATGCACACAAAAAAATTGTACAAGCTGCTGCTGTTTTGTTCTATTTTTTTTTCTTGACAGCTCTAAGATTATGTTATTGTTTTTATTTTAGTATAATTTATACAATGTTATATTATAAAATCATTATTTTAAATCAAATTTCTATATTTGATATGATAAGTTGTGGGTAGAAAACTGTTTCAAAAATAAATTTACTTTTAACATATTTAAACTTTACATTTATAAATAATTCAATTTAGAATTATAACAAATTGAGAGAAGACAATAATTATGTTGAACCACTAATAAATGAATGGGAATGAAAGGTATTTATATTTTATTTTATAATTTTTCACTATGAAGTGACAATAAATTATGACATTTTAAGATTGTTAGTGTATAGTAGATTATTCACCATCTTTAATACATTTTAATTCACTATCTTTAATACACTTTAATTATTACAATACATTATTGTAGATGTTTCAAAAGAGAAAACTATACCACCTACAATATGGTTTCTTGTATTCCTTTGTTGTAACATCCCATGTAGACTACTAAAAGACCAAGCTAAAATTCTTTTTAGTTAACAATTTAAAAATAATACTAATATCTCAACACAAATTAATCTGCAAATGAAGTTATCATTTAACTCTTTAAGTATCTTAGACACCAATTTATTTCTAGTTGATGTGTTAGTTGGATTATGGATAACCAAACTTTAGTTGTCATTGTTAAAAATAGGTTAAATTATCTCATCCAACCTTTGACTCTGGGATGATCTAGACTTCTTAGATTATTATGACCTTTTTCATTATAATGTCATTATAATCAAAATTTAACTAACCTATATTCCATGAAATGTAAATTCATAAATTCTTTCTATCTAAATTTTGTTGTCAATATGAAAGAGAATACACTAGTGACAAGCTAGATGTATTGCAACATATGAAATAATATTTTTTTAAGTTATTATTCAAAGTTGAGAGTTCATAGAAATCTAGCAAACTCTATAGAAGATATGTATGCCTACCACTCTACTACATAACTTCGAATTAAGCTCATTTATACATTTTCAAGAGAAACTAGAAATTTACTAAAAATAATAAATTATGGCTTCCATCATAAACTAAAGATTCACACACCTATGTCCTAAGAAGTTTAAATAGATAGATAAATATGAGAAAATTGGCTATAAAATTAAAAAATGCTAAATACTTATTTAATTTTGGTAAACTCGACTTGGTGGAGTCATGGCTCCTAGCCCATCAAGCAAAAATTGGTCTACTTTGATGTGTTGGTGTAGAGGAGGGGGACTGATTGCTCAAGACCCTAGGTCATGGGAGGGTCTAGAACAATAAGTTTCCCTAATCTACCTCAACCTAAGGAATATTTTGAGAGAGTGTAGGGTTTTAAAGGCTGAAAGGGAGAAAAACTAGGATGTTGTTGTCCTTTATCAATCCTAAATGTTTCAGGAAGTTAGGTGAGCAATTTTCCAAAGTCTGGACTGTAACTTAAGTAGCTCACTCCCATAGGACTACAACATGGGACATGAACAACAGTGTGGCATGCTAGCATTTCAGTGGGGTGTTCGCATCCATATAGGTAGAAAGCATAAAGTACAGTCTGAAAGCTAAGGAAACTTACTAACAACCTAACAAATGTAGTTTAATGCAATGACAAAAGGAAAGAAGTTGAATAACATAATAACAAGAAGAATACTTTAACCTAATCCAAACTACGAATTGACAAAAGAGAGTGAAGAAAGTGCACCTTCCTACCCATGATTTTATATCTTTAAAGTCTTCATTCAATGAGCAACCTACACACACAAGATGGAAAATTTTTGGGGTTGTGAATAGAGGACTACCGTAGTCAATCCCCTGCTTTGGTGTTTCCACCTCCATGGACAACTAATATAACAACGATAGGTGAAATATGATAAAGAAAGATATTGAAATGAAAGTATTAAGAATTATGCTAAACAACAATATGCTATGAAAAGAATACAATAATGCAAGAGAAAAGGAAAATGGAGTGATATCACCTTCAGCCACTTGCACTTAAGGAAAACGGAAGGAGTGAGCTTGCAAGATTGCAAATTCCGATGTTGCTACAACAATGAAGAGAGTGAGTCCACAAAACACCAACTTGCAGCTTCAATAGAGGTGAGAATGTTGTGAATGAAGTGTGTAGATAGTAGCTCAAGTGTGTGAATGATCAAGAGAGTGCAAGAATGGAAGAGATAGTCATTTAAAGATGAAATTGGAGTTAAAAGAGTCATTTGAGGTCAATCAAGGGAGAAGAGACATTACTCTTCATTTCCAATGGAGAATTGTAATGCCTCTATGGATTCCATAGGCAAGAATTTTTTCAAGATGATAGTGTGTTGTACAGACGTTTGCACGTCACACTAGCATCCCAGATAGAATATCCTCCAATAACACAAAAAATAGCTGCTAAGTGGATGGGAAGCGAATGAAGGACATGGAATTGCATTATCAAACTTGATTTCTAAGGTAGGAGGTACGTAAATGTAGAATTTGTAGGGGGTGCAAATTCACACCATTACATTTTGTCCCCTCTTTAGTGAGCATAAGTGTTAGAGAATGCATGGTAAACTAGAGTGAAAGCTAAGAAATGTATACCTGAACCATTGAGGAAGCAAACCACAATATGTCACACTTGAATGCACATGAAGAGGAGATGGCTCCATAGGTACTCGATCCTAAGGAGAGTTGAATAAATGCACTGTAGGCCTCAAACCTATGGAAGTTGAACAAAAGGCTTTGTAGGTGCTCGATCCTACAAAGGATGCACCCTAGGTGCTTGATCCTAAAGGAAGCTAGATGTGAAAGGCTTCGTAAAGTTTGTCAGGCCCTTATAGGTGCTCGATCTTGCAAGGAAAGCTTGAGGTGCTCAATCCTCCAAGATTGATTTGAAAAAGAAGCTTCATAGGTGCTCGGTCCTACAAAGCAACATGTTAATCCACAAACAAAACATGTTAGATATCAAAAAGCCATGCAGGTAGATAGACAACCAGTCACATAGATAGTCAACAATTGAAGGGGAAGTTTTCAAAGGGGTCCCTTGGGAGCCCTTGAAAAGAAAGGGGTCCACTCAAGGGAGGCTCTATTTGAAAGGTAATAATTTTTTTTGCAAACAATTCTAGCATTAAGGAATCCTTCTAAAATATCTCTTTCATCATGGAATTTGAAATGAAGAATACTCCCTCGCAAGGGTAAGTTTTTAGACTTCATCAGAAAAAGTACTCCCTTTGCAAAGGAAAGTTTTTAGATTCTTTATTTATGAAAATCAAAGCAATATGATAGCCCCCCTTAGGATGGTGCATGTTGAACACAAAGGCATGTGGCATCCTAAGGAGAGAGAATAAAGTGATGTGTCCCATGATACATGACAAGATGTAATCATGGAAATATTGTCACACATGAGGGACAACACATAGGCACCACAACATCATGAAGAAAGCAAAGAAGAGAGAAAGATACAAAGGAAATATAAGAAAAGATGAAGAAAACAAGAGATGGGGGATCTGATATTTCAGCGTTAGAACTGTTCATAGTTATAAATAGATAGATATGATATATATATATATGAATTTTCATCAATCCCCTACTATATCAGATCATCTAAAGAAAGGTATGTGAAGAAAAAAATGGGTCAACATGGAATGGAGGTCTAAATGCCCCCAACACTTTGCATCGTCCCCAATTGTCAAAAAACAAGGCACAACAAAGAGAATAATCATGTAACAAATAGAATAAGTTCACGACACAAAACACTCATGTATCCAAGCTCCTACAAGGGTGACAAGGGTCCTCCAAGAACACATAAAATAAGCACGGGGGAAACACACAACACAAACATAAATCTTATCTATAGATAAAGAAGAGGTGCCCTCCTAGTCCTCATCAATCAAGAGGTCATCATTCTTCCAATCTAGATCATCATAAGGGAAAGGAGGAAAAGCCTATAAGGGTTGGGTAGCAAGGGGAGCACACTCTGACTCTGTTGCAACAAGAGCAAAGGAAGAGGGCCCGTCAAGGTCTTCTTCGCTCAAATCTTGTGAGGAAAACATCATTGATTTTACAAAAATCATTGACAGAGTTGGGACATCGTCTACTAAGTTGAAAATGCACTTGACGGGAGTGTTGTGTGTCAATTGAGCAGGAAATGAAGGAGGCACCCAAGATCCACTACCGACCTCACCGAAAGACTCAGGGGTAGTGACAAACTTGGGGGATGTCGGGGCAACCTTCATCATTAGGATAGTGCAAGCCAAGGCAAAACCAACTTCCAAAGAAGGTGATCCCTTTTTCTGACCTCCATTAGAGGCATGGTCTTCCTGCAAGTTTCACTTCATCGTAGGATGCAAGATCCCCACAGACAAAGTGGAAGGTGAGGAAGAAGCAAAGAAAACCATAGAAAAAACCATTGAGGTATTCAACATATCCATGGGATCAAGGAAAGGTGGCTTATCCAAAAGGGACATCAAGAGGGGGGGCTCAACCAAGGGAGCAATGAACACTTGCATCCTTTTAGGGTGAGGGTCATCCACGCTCACGGGAGGAGCCAAAAGCAATATCGAGGCAACAAGAACTGAAGCAGAAGGGGTGGAAGAGGAGGACACGACATGAGACTCCAAAACAAGAGTTGTCAGCTCCCCTTCCGTCTTTTGAGGTGGACCACACAAGACACTCAACCAACAATCATGTGTAAGTGGTATAAACATGTCAATATTTTATCAAAATTCCTTGAATTGGGTAGGAAAAGAAAAATAATGAAGTTTTAGAAACTAGGAAACCACATTGAATGAAACAAAAAGTGAATATGAGAAAATAAATATTTTTTATTAAATTCCAAACCCCAATATTTTTCCCCATAAGTAAAAATGAGCAATTATGTAAGTATATAAAGGTGTAGTCATGGAAAAAGTATCCCTTCTACTTTTCTTGACTTGTTTGGGCCCTCCTTGTGAACTAGGCTTAATGTTTCCTTGATTTAGTTTTGTAATGTGGTTGACACATTCACATTAGGTCTTGGGTTCTTGTGAACTAATGAATTTAAATGGTACCTTGCTAAAGTGTTGTGAAGTGTTGTAACACACTTTCACATTTTTCTAAAGGTTTTATTAATTAACTGAACATAGTGAACCTCTTTTTAATCAAAATAAACTTTAACCTAGCCTTATTTTTAAGTGTTGTAATGTTTTGTAACACACTTGCACACTTCTCTAGTATTTTCATTAATAATTGGGCTTTATAATGCTTTAATTGGCCCTATTTTGCATCCGCAAGCCTCATTTATTGAATTTTTTGAGCATAATCCCGACACAAATCAATATCCAATCATAATTCAGGTGTTTTAGGTTTGAATGGACTAGATTTAGTGATTTGGGACTCATTTTCCACCTTTGTCAAATGGGTCCCACCTAGATATTTTGGTCCCGAACCTAGTTTCACACCTTTCTAAGCATTTTTAAAAATGGTCCCAAAAATTAAGCCTGGTGGGACTCATTCGCCACCTTGGGCGAATGAGTCCTGTGTGGTCCAAAATCAAAATTAATTCAAATTTTTGGTGAGATTTTATTCTCCTAGATTGGATGTCAGCTTGCAGTGTTGTAATTTCGATAATTATTTCATAATTGAGTATAAATACAAGGTTATTTCACTCATTTTCACCTAAGAATCTTGTGAGAGCATTCATACTAGCATAATTGAGTTCACAAGAGCATTCAAGTGTTCACAAGAGCATTCAAGAGAAGATTATCAAACATTTTAGAGCAACATTGAAGCATCAATCATCATGTCAAACATTTCATGCATCATGTTTGGTTTTGAGCTAACAATTGTGATGTAGGGTTATGATCCAAGCAAGCATTACATTCAAGATCTATCACCTTCAAGAAAGATTCAAGATCTACATCCATTGGAGATATCTCATACATGTTTGCAGCCTTTTATTGCTAGGGTTTGGTGAGTTGCAACATATCATTTTGTTCATTCATCATTCTCCATTCTATTTCAAGGTTTAATTACCAACAAGGGGTTTGACCAAGGCAAACCCCTGTCCACTAACCCAACAACATTTTTCCCTCTCCTTTGTGTGTGATTTGCAAGTCTAGGTTACATATTTTTGAAGGAGCAAGATTGGAGAAAAGTTGTTAAGAGCTCAAAGTTGCCAAAGTTGTCATCAAGCTTTGGAGGACATTGGAGAAGACCTGCAGGTTGCAAATCAGAGATTCAGATCTGAAAACTTGCAGAGGTAGATTGAGTAAACTGAGGAGAGTAGGATCAACCTTTGAAGCTTTAGAAAATCCTACCTGGACTGACTCACCACTTCTGGAGAATAAGTCCTAGTTCCAGTCAATTTTCAGATTTTTGCATATTTGCATACCCATTTGGAAGATTCTTGTTCCTCCACACAAACCCGGTTTTTGGATTGATTCACCTAGCTTGCACTACAAAAAAACTCTGTGATTTGCTCCATTTTTTGCTTTGTTTTTTTCTTCCACCCACTGTATTTTTTACCAATTTTTTGAAAACATTGTCGCTATTTTTGGTGTTTATGTACACTAATCAAGACAAGTTGGCACTAATTTAGGCACTAATTTGCAACAAAATTAGTGTCACCTTTAGTTCCGATAGTGGCTTTGAGTGTGGCACCGTTGTTAGCGCTGCCTTAGGCTCTGATTTTACCTTTGAGTTTAACTTCAGGTTTAGCATCGGTTTAGACACCCCTATGTTGAAGAGACTTATTTATATGTCTCATCGATGATGTAAAACAATGAAATGTCAACAAGATACGGGCATATCAAGGAGAGAATCACTTACATCACATTGACAAAGTAAATCTACAAGTGCTCGGCAAAACACAACTCTTGGATATAATAAAGTAATGTTAATGAGACATTGAGATATCGGTAAGACAAATAATATTGTCTCATCAACACTCTTCAAGTAATGATCAAAAGCATACATTGCTAGACCATCGGGAAGGTGAGCAACATATGCGATAGAGCGGTATACACCACAACCCCACAACAAGAAGCCTTGAGCAAGGTGGTAGTGCGGTAAACAGTTGAAGAGAACGAAAAAACACCACCATACCATAACAATAATCATGAGTCTCCCTGACATGGCAGAGTTACACCAATATATAAATAAATATCATTGAAGAAAAATACCAATGAGATAGTGGCATATCGGCAAGACATATTAACTTGTCTCATCAACACCGGAAACCAACATCAGAGGAACATAAGATATAATGTTGATGATACATTGAGATATTGGTAAGAAAAATAAGATTGTCTCATTGACACTCTTCAAGTAATGATCAAAAGCATACACTGCTATATTGTTGGGAAGGTGAGAAACATATGCGGTAGAGCAGTATACACCGCAACCCCGCAACAATAAGCCTTGAGCAAGGCGGTAGTGCAGTAAACTATGGAAGGGAAGGGAAAAACACCACCATATTGCAATGGGTATAATAAGAGACATCGCTAGTACGGTAATCGTGGCATCATTAAAATTTACAACACTAAATGCAACAAATCACGTCAGTCACAATCCATTTGAATAAATTATTTAAGGAATCAAGAATATAGCTCACCAAAATATTTTAAATCTCTAATAAACATACTCTAAAAATTTCGTCGAAATCTTATTTTTAGGCATAGCCCACTAAAATGGAGTTTTCATTTTAATAAACATACAATAAAACCTTTGTTGAAACCTTATTTTCAGACTTAGCCTTCCAAAATGGAGAAGTGTTTCAATAAAGAATGCCAGAGAATGGTAAGGAGATGTGTGTGATAGGAGGCATAGGATTCATTGTTGTTTATCTCATTCCTGCTCTGATCAAGAAGGGTTACAATGTTCACGCTACTGTTTGTAATCTAGGTATTTAATTGACATATGTTTGCATAATCTCAAATTCCTTCAGATGCTTTTGAAGTATCAATGTATCCTATATATGGTTTAAATGACTTCTTTTAATTTAAAGATGCTTTTGAAGTATCAGTGTGTCCTATATAGGGTTTAGAATAATTTCTTTTAATTTTAAAAAATAAATAAATGATGTATTTTCCTATAATTAGATAATGTGGAGATCTCCTAAATCTTCCCTAGCACACCATCCTCTTTCACACTGTGTTCATTACTCCAGTTGCTAGGGTTTTGTATTTGACATCTTTAATATCTTCATGATACTGGATTTTAAATAAATCTCAATCTTTTCTTTAATCTTTATCATGGTAACCATTGAGTTCCATAATCCACCTTCAATATCTTCTAAGAATGTTGTCTTAAGTTGGACTGTATAGTATGCATATAAAGAAAGTCCTTCATACATGCCATTGTTCCAAACCACTACTCACCGCCTTGCTTAAAATGCTACCTCCATAAGCACAATAACATGTTTTGAAATTATGGTTGTTAGTGATTGACCATTAAGGTCACTACTTTCATCAAGATACAATGAGATTTTTGTTTTCAATCTTGCTCCTTTTGCCATGGTATGGTTTAAAGGATGGTTTGGATCATCCTGTCCAAATCTTAATAACCCAGTTGGATCTTGGGTATTAGTGTGTGTTTAATCAAAATCTTCTACCTATCAGCAAATGCAAGCATTATTTAATGTTTGGCAACAATTGGATAAATCATAAATGTATCAATTTCAAAGAAATATAATCAAATATGGCTTAAAAAATAAAAATAAAAATTGTATGAACATATATACATCAATTGAATAATGGAGCATTATTTTATACACTACCTTTTTTATACAATAATTTAAATAAAACATAATTTTGACAACATAGTTTATAAAACATCAATCCACACTCATTTATTATTCATTTGAATTGATTGTAGGATGCATACTACTGACTAGAATCTCATCATATATGTAATGTCTTTGTACAATCACTCATTTGAATTGATTCTTTCCACGACATACAAAACATCCACAAACATCAATTTTCTCAAAGTATTCATCCCATGTACTATATTCCTGACCTACCTCTTCTTCAATGTAATCATTTGTTGTGTCTAGAGTATCCATTGTCATATCCTCTTCCACCCACTGTCATCTATGTGATTTACTAGTTTTAGGTCCACGTCCACGTACATATCTTCTTCTTTTGCTAGTTAAACGCCCGGGCTCGACATTTTCTCTGATCTCCATCTAAAATAATCAACAACGTGCATTAATTTATGTCAAGGTTGGATAATACATTATAAATTTCAATAATACTGTGAAAAAAGATGGACGTATCACAAAATTCCACCAAATCATTTTTTCCTAAATTAAGTAAAAATTTGAGTACTTGATGTCTCGCTTCATCCATTGTGTCTTCATTTGATATGACACAATTTGTTGCCATGGCCTCATCTTGCCCCTATAATACACAACATAGTAAATAATGTTTAGTACACCAATTATATCATTTCAACGAGTATGTTATCCAACACAAAACCTCACTTTAGTCATATATTTGACATATTGATATCTCCTCTATGTTGTAGCATTTGTGAATTCATAAACACCTTCCTCCTTTGGTTGAGGTTGCTTTCTCTTCTTACCTCTATTGTATCTGCAAATTTTGTTCTCATCTATTTCCACCCACTTTCCTCTTAGCAATTTAGTATTTCTACATCATCCATATCCTCTCTCCATGGCCTCCTATGTGAATAAAAATGTTGTGACAGAAGCTTTCACCACAATACCACTGAGAAGGAAGAAGCAACTTGTGGGACCACGGAAAAAACCACTCTACCGCACCGAGTTGATGAAGGAGCCGCAGGACAGTGGTGGTCACTGCACTACTGCACACCAATGGTAGAAGACTTGCAGGAGTCATCACAACACCACTAGGAACAAAAGGAAGACTCACATACCACCACAAAAGCTTTCACTGCACTACCATCGAGAAGGATGAAGCCCCTTGTGGGACTGCGGTAAAAAGCACTCTACCACACCGAGCTAATGAAGGAGCCACGAGATAGTGGTGGTAACAAAAACAAGGCAAGAGTTGGAATTATTTCCAACACTCTAGATCCTGTGATACACAACAATGAAAATAGTCACTATACATCAATGATAGGCACTCAGTTAGGTGCACTTAGCGCTTCCTTAGGCACCCCAAACATATTACATTAATGGACAAAAGCCAAAATTAAAGTTGGCGTTAACTAACACTGACTACTGAATCAAAATTGAAAATTTTAGAATTTCCCACATGAAGGAAGAAATCAGATGACAAAAAAGGGAAAAACACCACGTGAAGGAAGAGAGTAGGGCGCTACTAGAGAAACTGATGAGAAATTTGTAAGGAAACTCAGGTGCGGAAACAGCTTCCTACACTAATCTCTTAAGGAAAGTATGGTGCAAATTCGTTTTAAACCCTTACAATTTTAGATTCGTTAATCTACTTAACAAAGATATTGCAGCAATATACCATACATACAGAAAATGAAGAATGACACAATGATTTACCCTGGGGAAAACCTTTCGGTAAAAAACCCCAGCACTCCAAAACCTGCACAATGTATTATCTTCAACACAACGGTTACAACACACTTGCAATGCAAGTTCTTTCAGGAGATTTCCAACACTTGAAGACAAAATGCGGCAGCATTAAAACGTTCCAACAATACACTCACATCACACATCTTCGCAACCCTAAAAACATGCTCTTACGTGTCATAGGAATCCGTCATAACCGTTTCAGCCATGATCTCCTTACACACAATTCAAGATGCCGACACATTAAGTGGAGTGACACATCAACATGCAAACTAGACATGTACACTCACACTTAATTACATTATTTGCAAGAAATACATTTTACAAAACAAATAATAAGAATAGGAATTATCCAAGGTTGAGACACCTTATTCCTAACAAAATTCAATTTATTTTGCAACACCATAGGTAAGGTTACAATTTTTTTTTCTTTGTTGAATTCGTGATTGTTTACTGCTCTTTGTATTGCATTTTGAATTCATGATTTTTTACTGTTTCATGGCCTAACTTGTCTAGGAAACCTCTAAATTGTCCCATCATTATAAATTGTAACACCTTTGAGAAACCAGCAAAAAGTTTTACCCTGCCCATTTGAGCTTTGGCTCAAAATATTATAGCATGAAGCCAAGATGTCGCCATATTCTTTCCCTAACCTAGGTATCAAGGAAATAGTGAACTGCTTGGCAAATCTGGGAATTGGGTCGGTCACTGCTGAGTAACTACTTAAAATAAATGCATAAACTGCTTGGTTTTTCCTAGTCGTGCCATAGTCACCGATGCCATGACAAATTCGTGCAAGATTACATTATGAAAAAAATTTCATGATAAGGTTATCAACACTAAGAAAACCCAACGAACATATTTTCCCTAGGTTATCAACACTAAGCAAACCCAACAGACATATTTTCCCACAAAACAAAACTTTCATACCACAAACTGGATGAAAGCTTTCATACCTGACAATGTGTACTTCATTTTCCTCCACATACTGGATGAAAATAATTTTCCCTAGGTTGCCTCAAAATGTCAAGAAATAGAAGGAAGTGAGCATTGTTAGCAGACTTTGGCCACAATGAGGTAATTCATTGTCAATTTATAGATTTGTAAATGTCTCCATTGTTTCTCTGAATTTTACTTTTTAGTTTTTTATTTATAAATTTAAAAGAAGAAATATAATTTAAATATATATATATATATAGGCACATGAGACTGACAAAGATAAAGAGGAATTGTAGTTTTTAGTTTTTTATTTCTAAATTTAAAAGAAGAAATATAATTTAAAAATATATATATATATAAGGACATGAGAATGACAAAGATAAAGAGGAATTGGCTTCCATATTGGGGGTAGAGGTAGTGAACAAATTGGTTAATGTGGACTGGACAATGCTTGCCAGATACATTGAAAAATAATCTGGTAACACCCCTCAAACATTGCAAACAAATCAATTGTGTGAAAGGGAATCAATCGATTCTCCAACCAGTCTTGGATTGAGTAAAAGATCTAGGAGGAAATCTATGACAGTAAACTCTAAGAATGTGGAACAAGGAGCAAAGACTTCCAATGTCCCAACCACTCTTGGGACACAGACTTCTTCCACCACGCCATGTTATCAATCTTGCATTGGTAACTACAATATGAAGATATAATATGAGGTGATTTTAGGGGAATTCTGAATGATGGATGCTGGGAAAATGTTTGTGAATATGTTGAAGGAATCATGCCTTCAATGGTTCAAAGACCATCTACATTTTCCATTCTCACAGATACCCATGCAACTGAAAAATGAAGTTATCCATAACATGCAGACTAAATTTAGCACAAGTTGGTCTATAAAGAAGTTAAAGCTACGAATGTCTCAAAACTAAAAGAGATTTTGGTGCAACGAACAAAGAAGATAAAATAAATCCCTCCTAAGCTAAGGCAGAAAAGGACAATTGATGTAAGTGTGAAAGTATGGAAATAGCTTGTAAAATCATATGAGAATTATGATGCACAGATGAAATCCGATGAGGAGAGTACATAGGTATTTGAATTTTCTCATAAGATTATATTAAAATGATTAAACGATATTTACATTTTATTTGTGCATAGTTAAATTGAATTAGTATATGTTTCAGGACAAGGCCTCCAAGGCTAGGCTTGAGAAACTTTGTGCCACAGATCGCAGTGGCTAGAAATTTTTACAAGCCTTGATCTATACATTTGTAAGTATATTTAATATTTTAAATGATATATATTTTTATTTCCTTGGAAAAAGTAAATGCATATTAATTAGTTTAACTAGTCCATGTGCCATGTTTTGATAGGAGGAGAAATATGGCCGCCACCCAAAGCAATTTGAAAAGAATATGTTACAAAACAAAAAGTGGAGCGATTTTGTACTCTGGATGGAGAATGAGGTATCAATAGTTGAGTTTCAATAACTTAGTTGGATATTTTTGTGTTAATATGTCAATTTGTGTCTCTTGTGTTGAGTTGTTTATTGATGTTTAGGATGAGTAAATAGAGCACAAATCTTATGATTACAAGATGATCATTTATGTGCATGAATAAATAGTAGAAGGATGTAGATGAACTCAATTCATTTGACTGTATGCCTCTTGGAAAGCATTCCTCTTGAATCTCTAATATCAGGTGCCCAAGACTTCCCTATAGCTTTTACCTTTTGTTGTCACCTTTCCTCTTCACTGTCAAACTCATCTCCTTTTTCCTTATCTACATTTTTGGCTGCAACTTCTAATTCATCCCATGTTTTACCTTCCTCCTCTTCAAAATATTCTTCTTCTTCATCCTCCTCTGACTCCACAAGAGATTCATCTTATGAACCTTCCTCATCTGATTTTGATTCCTCTTCTACATCAAAGGGTTTGTATCCTTGATCTGAATCTTTTGAATTATTAGAATCAGAATCACTAGCTTCCATATTCAAAATTTCCCAACCACCATCTTCAATAAATTTATCTAGATCATCAATAATAGTCTTCAAAATTGGTCGCTAGTTCAAGTTCATTCTACTTTCATAATAATTTTATATCCATGGAGTTCAACTATTCCTTGATGCCATCAAGCGAAGATTGAGGAATGGCATATATGCAGAGTATGTCCTGCTTGAAGTCTTTGAAAATAATAGCCATATCAAATGCCTTTTTCCCAAGTCCTACTCTCTCAAGGTTAACAATTCTCAATCTCACTAATAGAAATTAGTAAGAAAGGTAATTCCACCAACTCTACCAAATAGTTTACCATAGGAACAATAAAAGCAGAGGCTTTGAAAGGAACTCCATGAAAACCAAGCTCTCTAAATGGTATATCAAAATCTAGTTCAAAATATTTTAGATGAGGCTACTCCTATAGCTCTCTTACTCGCTTGACAAATCCTTGAAACTCTGAATTCTTAACATTCAAAAGATAAATGGAATGTCCTCAACACCCACTAGAGCTATCCAAAAAAGCTAACTAAAAACACAAATGTGCTCCTACACACAATGGCCTAGTGGCTAGTTGTCATAGAAGTCAAACTACCGAAGTAATAACACTGATCGAGTTAGCATATATGTATCATTTGCATAAACAACTAAAATGAATAATAAATGTCAATCAATACATTAAATTTTGAGATGTGTTGAAATAATTAAAAAAACCATGTTTTCGGGAAAATATCAGCAGTGTGGGGGAAGAAAGCATTAACCCTAATAAAATAATTTTCTATTGTTCTTGATACACCATCTGTAATTTTTCCTTGGATGACAATACTAAATTTCTATATGTTGCACCCCTTAAATGTCCTACATGTTACAAATATGGAATAACAATGCACAACTTTGTATCAAATCCAAAGGGCAAGGTATTCTAAATAAGGGTAGCCAAACTTGATAAGGATGCAATCACTATTACATGTATTGACAATCTAGAATAGTCATGTAGAGACAACTTCCTGTGAAAACCATAATCAATCAAATTATGCACATTCAAATCTAAGTTTGAAAGCTTGCATTTCATTTCATGCATCTAAGTCCTTGTTGAAGATTGAGGGTGTCAACAAAAAAGATAGAATAGCTCTCCTTAAACCATAGCTAGTGTTAAAGTGCAATATTTCCAAATTCAAATCCACTTCTCAGTTTAGGAAAGGAGGTAGGATTTTTATGTGCTACCTCAAATTGAGAAGGCCATAAAAAACATTGAAATAGAAGATCCAACAAGTGAAATGACATAGCTGTAGACCATAGATAATCAAAATTCGTGCAATGAATAGATGCTTGTGATACAAACAAAAGGTGCTTAAACATTGGCTAAATATATCCTCATCAAAATGACCAAATTTTTTTTTCAAATTTGTAAGTAAACTCTGACCGTCAAGAAAAATAGTCATAAAAATTGGAAGTTAACTTTGGCAGACATGTAGGTGAACTTAATTCATCTAAATTTATGCCTCTTGGAAGACATCAGGATCTCCCCTCCTAAATTTTGGACCACATCCATTACCTCCACGTAAAATTGGACATCCTTGGTGTTCTTGGTTCCCATGCCATGATATGGTTATGCAAATGAAAATGAAGCAAAGTAGTCATCTCCTTCTCCGATGGTTGGAAGAATGCATGGTTAATGTTTTGATACATGCTATCAACTCTCTCTTCTAGTCTCATGGTTGAATATCAAAATCCATTATGGTGGGCCTCTAGAGCTCCAGTCATCTTTCATCCTCTTCCACCAAATGTTGGCTTGATCCACATGTCTTCCAACTTAATTGGCTTTGTTTTTGAAAGCTAAAGTTTCTCCTAAGTCACCAATGTAGCTCTCTCTGCCTTTTCAAACTCTTTCTTTGCTACAGATCGTCTCAAGGATTTAATCATTTTTACCACATGGTTTATGTGCTTTGAATCCTTGCATCTAAAGGAAACTTCCTTAACATAAATACTTCTAGGGAATTTCAATGTTGTCATTGTAGTTGGCATCAAAGCTAGTACCTGCAACATTGAAAATGATCCTTATATAAGAATTCCCCCCATCTTGTTGGCTTGTAACACTCTTGATGGTGGCTACATGAAATTTGATTATGATTCCTCTTCTACATCAGAGGGTTCATATGCTTGATTTGACTCTTCTGAATTATCAGAATCAAAATCACTAGCTTCCATATTCAAAAATTCCCAACCACCATCTTCAATAAATTTATCTGGATCATCAATAATAGTCTTCAAAATTGGTCGCTTGTTCAAGTTCATTCTACTTCCATAATACTTTATAGCCATGGAGTTCAGTCATTCCTTGATGCCATCAAGTGAAGATTGAGGAATGGTGTCAATGTGAAGTACATCTTGCTTGAAGTCTTTAAAAAAAATAGCCATATCAAATTCCTTTTTCCCAAGTCCTACTCACTCAAGGTTAACAATCTCTATCTCACCAATAGTGATTACTAGGAAAGGTAATTCCACCAACTCTACCAAATAGTTTATCGTAGGAACAATAAAAGAAGAGGCTTTGAAAGGAACTCCATGAAAACCAAGCTCTCTAAATGGTATATCAAACTCTAGTTCAAAATATTTTAGATGAGGCTGCTCCCATAGCTCTCTTACTCGCTTGACTAATCCTTGAAACTCTATATTGATTATATTTTTCTTGTCCCTCTCTTGTTGTTCTTCCTTAATTTCATTAGGATCATACATTGAACTTCTTGCCCCTCCTAAATTTTGGACCACATCCATTACCTCTACATAAAACTGGACATCCTTGTTCTTCTTGGTTCCCACACTGTGATACGGTTATGCAAATGAAAATGAAGCAAAGTAATCATCTCCTTCTCCACTGGCTGTAAGAATGCATGCTTAATGTTTTGATACATGATATCATCTCTCTCTTTTGACCTCATGGTTGAATAATGAAATCCATTATGGTGGGCCTCCAGAGTTCCAGTCATCTTTCTTCCTCTTCCACCAAATGCTGGCTTGATCCACAAGTCTGCCAACCTAATTGGCTTTATTTTTGAAAGCTAAAGTTTCTCCCGACTCACCATATTAGCTGGAGCTTTTTGAAATTTTGTTATGGTATGTGCACTTTGATATGATGTAATATGATTATGGTTTCATCTCATATGTTATAATATTAGATATATAATAGAAAAATAAATTATTGCATGAAATAGATAATAAATTTTCATTTTAAATTATTTTTTTTGCAGAACATGGGTCTTTTAGAAGTTCAAGATGATCCTCAACATGATATAGATCCACAAAATATTGGTTCTACCGATGCAGATCACATGGAAGAGGATGATGATGACACAAATATGAAAGACATCGAGGCCGATGACAATGATGATGACAATGACGACGAAGATGATGATGATGATGATGATGATGATGATCACGATGGTGATGATGATGATGAGAAAATTGGTGATAGTAACCAATGACATTCATGATCATATAGACTACATCATGGATTATTGTTGATATATCGTTATGATGACTCTTTTCATGGTTATTATCATATGTATCATTTTCATGGCCTACAGTACTATATTGTTGAGTTGTATCATATTGACATGTATCATTTTCACTATATCATTTGGACATGTATCATCTTGACTTGTATCAATTTGAGTTACATAATTTATCAATTTTATTTATATCATTTGTACATGTATCATTTTGACATGTTTTTGATGTATTGGCATATTTGACTTTCACTTGTTTTAGTTATATATGATGATAATCTTATCAGTATTGACTTGTCAATTTATATATATTAAAAGTGGTCATTAATTTTTTGGATGGATATTTATTAAGTATGATGATTTTAAGTTATTGCTCAAAAAGGATGTTGTCAAATTCAATTCAATTATAGATATTTGACTCACTTGTTTTAATTATAGATGATGATCATGTTACAATAATTATATTGTTATTTAATCATATGAGTTAAATAATTAAACTACTTACTCTATAATCATATGAGTTATTTAAGAGGCACAATATATTTAACTAATTAAATTGAAATAAAACATATTAAATTAATAAATGGAAGCAAAACAAGAAGCATTTTTAGAAGAAAAAAAGGAAGAAACAATGGAATCCAAACTAGAAGAAAACCATAAGCAGTCTTGGAAGAAAAATTGGAAGCAAAATCAGAAGCAAACCTAGAAGCAAAATTGGAAGCAAATCTGGAAGCAAAACTGTAAGCAAATCTGGAAGCAAAAATGGAAGCAAAATCGAAAGAAAAAATGGAAGCAAACTTGGAAGCAAAATTGGAAGCGAAACCAGAAGAAAAATCGGAAGCAAAACTAGAAGCAAACCTGGAAGAAAAATAGGAAGAAAAACTGGAAGCAAAACCAAAAGCACACCTGGAAGTAAAACCAAAAGCAAAACTAGAAGAAAAAATGGAAGCAAGAATGGAAGAAAACTTGGAAGCAAAACTAGAAGCAAAACTTGAAGCAAAACCACAAGAAAAAATGAAATCAAAACCGAAAGCAAAATTGGAAGAAAAACTCGAAGCAAAACTCGAAGCAAACCTAGAAGCAAAATTGGAAGCAAACTTGGAAGGAAAATTGGAAGCAAACCTGGAGGAAAAAATGGAAGCAAAAATTGATGCAAAAATTGATGCAAAATTGGAAGCAAAACTAGAAGAAAAACTAGAAGCAAAAATGGGAGTAGACATGGAAGCAAAACCGAAAGCCAAATTGGGTACCCATTTTAGTGCAATTTCCGACGTTACTTCCCGATGCTATTTTAGGCACTAACGGAGGCGCTATGATTTTCTAGCACTAAAGCTGACACTAAATCCGGCAAAAAATTCAGTGCAAAATATGACACTGAGTTGACCATGCATGTTTGCACCGAGTTTAGCGCGAACCGAATTGTTCAATTCATGTACTCAAAATACACTAAAATTTGGCACAAAAGTTGGTGCTAATTGCTTGTTGTGTTATTGTGTTGGCGAATGAGTCCTAGTTGGCCATAAAAGTAGAATTTCCAATGTTCCAGACCTCCATCTAGACATTTCCAGATTTCTAGGTACACCTCTTCCTTTCTACAGTTTTTTGTGTTGTTTCATTCACTTTTCTAGGTCATTTAGTATTACTTTGCATTCAATTAGGGTTTAGTGCTGCATCTTGCATTTCATTATCTTTTCCAAGTCTAAACTTGCTCATGAACCCCTTATTAGTCTACTTTCATCCCCTAGGACAACCCTATTGCAAGATCTCTTTCTCTTTTGCATTAAGATCTCTAGGGTTATCTTTGAATGGAATAGCTTGAAAGTGGGTGTGATAGCACTTAATAATAATAATTATTCCCCACCCATTTTTCCCTTGGTTCATTTTGGTGAACCTACATTTAGAACATCATAATTTTGATTTGGAGTGCATTATCATCCTAGATTTGGATTGCATTAACATTGCATTAGGATTTACATTAGTTATTTCACATTCTAGGGTTTCAAAATTTGCATTAGTGAAAGCTCATATAGCTTTCAATTTTGTGTCTAATTTCATTGAAAATCAAGTAAAACTTACATTTTCATTTAACATATAGATCATAAAACACAAAAAGCATAAAATTCAATTGAATTTTTTTGAAAATTTTGAAAAAATATCTCATTGGGACTCATTCACCACCCTAGGTGAATCAGTCCCGATAAAAATTTTGCACTACATTTTTTGTCTTTTAAAGTTTTGTTTGAGTTTATGTTTTATGTTATTTCCTTTCTATTTCAGTTTCCAAAATTTCTATTATAAGAATTTCATTGTTCCTAGCTTACATTGCATTTGCATTCACCTCGCATTTAGTAGCCCTTGTATGAGTATTTGGTGTCCTATCGCCAATACTATAGTGAGAATAAGTTTGAGACTCATGTCATCCTGTGATACCATAATCGTTGTGGATCTTGGGTTATCTAGATTTTTCACTCCTAGTATTGACACTTGTACACACATACCCTTAACATCTCTTTGCCTTCAAGCAGTATGAAAGTTGAAATAATGAATGATAGTGTCTCACAAGAAATATAATTCAAATTCATGAGGACCTAGAAAACTTACAACGTCAAGTGCAAAATGACAACATTTCACATACTTCCATCCCTATTATAGATAACATTCACTGCATGCTTGAAAGTGAAGACGGACTTGACCTTGCGAAAAACATAGTTCAAATCTTTAGAAAACATATCACCTCAACCACTAGTTGTCCTTTACTAGCAAGCAATGTCACAAGCCAAGGAGGAACTCAAATTCCTCCTTCCACAACAATTGCCTCAATACCCACCTATACCAACCCTCAAGTCACAACAATGCAACAAACTAGTAATGTGATTCCTTCCTTGGGTATTCCCGCTAGCATCCCTAGTTCCTATGTGGCATCACACGTCATATCTCCTACCACCTTACCACCTATAAGCATTCCATTTACTTTCCCCTCAAACACATACACCCCTTCACTATTCCAAACCAAACCATAACTCTCATAACTCAACTATTCCAAACCATTTCATACCTTCAAAAACAAATTTCCACCATCAACCAAAATCAAAATGGCCCACCTACATATTATGTCAAAAGTAGCCCATTGTCCTTGGAGATATTAAGAAACACCAATTCCACAAAGTGTAGAGGTTCCTAGATTTGAGAAATATGGAGGGAAGGGAGATCCTTCTGATCATGTTAATCCTTATACTACATTATGTAGATACTTTGTCCTTGATGATAAACTCTTAGCTAAGAATTTTCTTAGGTCCTTGAAAGACACTTCCTTGGAATGGTTCTCCTATTTACCAAACAACTCAATCAATTCATTCAATAAACTTGTTAAGGTATTTGTGAACCATTTCCAAGTGCATATGACTCCTAAGATGACCTTGGCTTATTTGATGAGATGTAAGAAAAAAGGAGAAGAAAAGATAACTAACTTTATCTCACGCTATCAATTGCTTTATTCCCAAATCTATGTCAAGGTCCTCGACCCTCACCTTCAAAATATTTTCATAGAAAATTTGCAAAGCAAGATTCAAGACAAGCTCACTATGATGAAATTACCATCCTTCATGTACTTTTTTACTACCCTCCATGATGATCAAACTTCAGTTAGTAGCCAAGATACAAAGTCCACTTCTAGCTGAACAAAGAAATCCAAACCCGCAAATCAAAACAATTCCCAACCATTTAGAAAATGAAAAAAAGGGTTCCTTCAATTTAATCCCCCTCAAAAAACAACTCAAAATGTCAATAACCAAGTAGTTGATGTTAAAGCCACAATACCCTTTAGCTAGGGGGACCTGAAAAGACAATTCACTTCCTTATCTGATACCCTTCATAATACAATGTCCAAACTTTTAGAACAAAAAATGATTACCTTACCTCCAATAAAAACACCTGATCCCAATAAGCATTTACCCATGAGGTTTAGATTAAATTCTTATTGCCATTACCACCGAAAAAATGGACATGACACAGAACATTACAAGTGTCTTAAACATCTTATGCAAGACCTCATTGATTTAAGACATTTTTCTGTTGGAGGTGTTAGTGATCAAGGGAATAATGTTGTGAAATTATGCCTCAATGTTCTAGATTGTTCCCTTTGGAATTGGAATTTTACTTCATGCTCTGGCCCTTTACCACTTTACCACAATGTTCTGGCTTGGTCTTGGCAGTTTCGGTCTGGCGGTTACCGCCTTACCATGCGCAGTGAGTTCATTCACTGTGGTGGTGCGGTAAGGCCGCCTGTAGACTGCGCTGGCGGTTAGCGCCTTACCACGCGTGGTGAGTTCTCTCACCGTGGTGGCACGGTAAGGTCGTCGGTGGCCTTGCTTGGCTGTTACCACCATACCAATGGCAGTGTTCCCTCTCATTGTGGTGTTCACAGTGAGACCGCTAGTGGTGGACTTGGCGGTTATTGCCATACTACACGTGGTGGTTCCTCTCACCGTGGTGTCCGTAGTGAGACCGCCTGCAGTCAGCTTGGCAGTTACCGCCCTACCACACTGTGGACTAGCAGCCCCCGTAGTAGCATGGTGTGACTGCTAGTGGTTTTCTAGGCTCATACCGCCATACCGCGGTAAGGCTCAGATGACTGGGCGGTAGCGCGAGATGGCTGAGGGTGAGCTCGGGCAAGCTCACTGCCATATCGCGAGGTGACTCAGACAGGGGCGCGGTTGTGCGGTGGAGTCAAGGTGCGAGCCCAGATGGCTTACCGCCATACTCCATGGTGAGTAAGATGGGTCATCGGTAGCACGGTGGTGGTCAATGGGCTAGAGCTCAGATGTCTTACCACCATACCGCGAGGTGAGACGGTCTGGGTAGTGGTAGTGAGGTAGATGGTTGGGTGAGCTTGGGTGATCTCACCGCTATACCGTGACTGGGTCATATGGACTCGGCGGTAGCACGATAGAAGGAAAATGGGATTAGAGCTTTGTTGAGCGAGCTTGACCGAGTTGTTCCGACAATCAAAGTGCGACAGCGAATTTTTTGGTGACATGTGGCAGATCTTTAAGATCTCATTGGCCGATTGATTATTTTCTGATGTGTGATTGAGCTGCATTAATATAGCAAGGTTGATAGACATGTCTGAGACCAGATTTATTGTTGCACGACTTGATGCTTGCAGATTAAGTGGTGCACATTATCAGAAATGGAAGTCTTGCAAGTGGATAATTTATTATCCTGATGACCATTGTTGGTAGGCATGGGTTGAATAGGTATGTACACAATATAAGTTATCTTGTGTGCAGATTGATAAGTAGGATGAGCCATAACAGAGTGAGGTAGAGAGTTTTCGAGTAGCTCAACCATGAACACTTAGACTCTCGGATCTATTGAGATGTGAGCCTCATAGGCCAAGGGGATGGGTTGGTTGTGACAATCATTTGTGAGGAGCTGAAGGGAATCTACATAGTATGTCATGAGGACATTGTAACTATGTGAAGATTCTATTTTGTGTTCCCTGTATTCTTTCTCCAAATGAAGATGTAATCTCCTAAGGAGCATAGCTCTGTGCTTGTATTGTAACCATTTTTTATTACCTAAATAATACAAGTGAGCTGAATGTTTTGGAGGTGGGGTGTTTTTATCTAAAAAGGTTTTCCCCATGTATATCTGTGTGTTCATAGTTTTGTCTTTCTTTGTTGTTTGATTCTACAAACTGAATCTGTGCTTGTGTTGAATCTATTATTTGTCAAGCATTTACTTGTCTCATAGGATCAATGAGGAATCAATTGTGCTTGATTCTGCTTTATGGCATAGTTGTTTGTTTCTTTGAAGTGATAAAAATGAAAATCACTAAGGCACTGTTGTCTTAGATGTTGATCTATAATGACAGAACAAAACTCCATATCCCCAACAAGTGGTATCAGAGCTACTTGAAGGAGGTCAAGGCTTGATGATACCAATAAGTAGTTTCAAATCCTTCTCTTGGTTATTGAAGTTCTAGGTATTTCTCTTGTGATGATTTCTTAGCCTGGAAAGCTTGAGGAAATCTGAAGAAATCGGTTCGTGATTGATCCTTCAATGAGTGGAAGTTTGTTGCTTCTTTAATTCAACACACAGTTTTGAAAGATGTTGGAGATAATTGGAGTTGATCATATTGTTGCAATATGGTCTGAGGCTCCTAGCTTGCAACAAATGTTCTTGCTGCAAAGGTCATGAGATGTGCTTCTGGTTGTGTTGCAGCGAAGCATGGTTTCATACTAGGTGTCTATGTGAGAGGCTTCCTGATAGTATGGAGTTGTTTGTGTTGTTGTTTAGCCATGGAGTATTGTGCTTGTGTTGGGTGTTTTGACTTAGCACTGATGGTGGTTTCTCTGTTGCTTTGATTGTATGGAGACTATGAAGTTGATCCTAGTGGTCTGCAACTTATGGATAGCCTAACTCTCTCGTATGCTTGTTCATGACTGTGATTTTTGGAACTGGTCTAAAATGGACCTTTTGTTCCGTTCTTACCTATGTCTTGCACTCACATGGCTCAGATTCATGTCTTTGACTTTGAAGGTTTTGTGTAGATTTTCCTAAAAAGTATATCATGCATATTCATGTTTCTTTTCATTGTTCTAGTTAACCGTGATGGTTGTGTGCAGACTCCTGAGTCATCCAGATGAGAAGTGAATATGGAGATGCGTGGGTGTTTAATAAACACTTTGGTTTTGTAGGTTTTGCATGATCAAGTAAAACTTGTGTTTTGTGGAGCTGTTGTTCAACTTTTTTCTAGACCCTAGCTTCTGGGGTATGATTGGATGAGATAGTTGTAGTTCAACATGATTTGAGGAGGTGTGATGTCTTCTTTACATGGGAGTGTTGGTATGAGTTTCTCTTTCATCATTCTTGTGGTATGTTTGCTGGTTTTCTAGATTATGGTGCTTGAGTTGTGGATGTGACTAGCAAATCGGATTTGTTGCTGATCTGGTGTTTCAGTCATGTTTGTCTGCTTTGGCTGTTCTCTTTGATGATCTCAGTTTTGCAGTTTCCAATGTAATGATAGATTTACAGGTTTCATTTGGTTGCATCCATGAGCTATGCAATGTTATGGGCTGTCCTTACCTACATTTTTGTTGTGAGATAACTCAAAAGTGGACTATCTATATCCATGAGGTTGTAACTGTGTGGTGCAGATTTGTTAGCTGACCTTGTTAGTGGTCACTTGTGCATTGGCATGGCTGTTTTGAGATGAGAGTAGGAATGGAATTTGAGTACCTCAATAGTCAGTGATGAGGATCTGTAGAGTGAGAATCACAATGTCATGGAAAGCTAGATACACTGGCATGTGTAAGCTTTTGGCAGTGATGGTGTGGTCGATCATGATGCTTGGAGAGCTCGGTGTCACAATTCAGTGGGAGCTTTAGAAGTGACTGTGGATTCATCACTTGGTGATGAATGATCTTCTTTGGTGTTGTAGATGAGTCTTGAGAACTCTTAGATCCTGTTGCTGCAGAAGATTTCTTTCGTATCTACATGGTCACTATTTGAAGATGTGCAACATCTTGGAGCTATGGAGGACTTTGTTAGTCTTTGGATGAGATACTGGTGGTGCTTGATAGGTGATGTTCATTTAGAGTTTGTTTGCTTTATTTCATGGTATACTTGTGCTTGTGCATTAGAGTTTTTTCATGTTTCTTTGCTTTTGAGACCATGGATAGTTCACTTGAAGCATGGTATCTCCTAAGGGGGATGTGTAGATCATGATGTCATGATAAGTTCATGTTCAACTGGTTTGCAGCTTTGATAGTGGTCTGGTGTTTCTTTTTGTTTTGAGTACCTTGGTCATATGCTGGTGGACTTCATGATAAGTGCAGCAATGCAGATTGGAGTTAGCATGAAATGACAAGTTGATGGTGCTCATGGATGCATGGAGAATAAGATGAGGCTGTAATTCTTTTGAGAATGTTGTTGTTATAGTTGAAAGTCTAAGTAGCCTACACCTTGGTTGAACGTGAGTTCAACAGAGACCATGAAGGAAATTTCTCTTGGGTAAGTCACGGTGACTTGTATATCTTGGAGGAGCACCTTTACTCTTTCTTCTTGGTTTTCTCAGTATTGGTGTTTATTTGAGAGGTATTTTCCCATTATAGCTTTCAGATATGTGTGTTATTCTTTCTTTCATGGATATGAATCTTGAGTTGTTTTGAGATTCTAGATGATTCATAATGAAAGGTGGATAGCATAGTCAATCTCCTTGCACTCTTTGAGGACTGGTAGGAGATGAATATATGGTTTAGTCTGATATTCTTTGAGGTGCTTACATCCATGGATCTATTGGATGTTGTTAAGGCTTTTCCCTTGGGATGTGAAGAAGATCTTTCTTGACATAGTTAGCATTTAGAAATGTATGTAGGAGGATGCTACATGTTTTGATTTGTAGTTTCTCTCTAATCTGGTCTTGTTCTTCCTGAATGTTCATTTGACTTTAGATGTTTGTGGATCCATGGTGTTTCCTTCTTCAGTCAAATATGGAGGTTTTTTGGAATAATTGTGGAAGACAATTGAGAGAAATTTTTTCTTGCAGCAGGAGTTCACAGGTGGTGCAGATTAGTTTGGTGTTCCTCATAACTACATGGTTACTCATTTCTATGTGTAGGGATTAGTGGAATTGGTATGCCTGGATCACTTGAGATGGTGCTTTGGTTGTATTCATCTGGAAAATACTTGTGCAGTGGGAGTACTTGGATGCGTTTGGTCATTTGACTGGTTGACATGGTACTTATTTCTCTATGATAGGTTGGTTGTGTGATGGCATGAGCTCACTAATATAACATATCGAGAGGTATGGCTGGTTGAATGGTTTCAACATGAGTTGTGGGTGTTTCTTTTTAGCCGCGTGGGTTTGATCAATTGGATGTGGGTAGTCTTTTTTATGGTTGTTGTTCTAGCTAGTTGGTTTCTTGTTTTGGAGAATGGTTTCGGGTGTTCACGTTGTGCTTTGCTGCCATTGTTTTGGTTCCTTTTCCACCTGAAGGATCAGATGCTTACGTTCCTAAGACTGGTGCTTTTTCACCTTGGCATGTTCTTGTGTTTTGAGTTGTATACATCTAAATTTGATCACTTACACATGATCAAAATCGTCTACTCTATTCATCTATTTTATTAATAGTGATTAAATAATTTATTTAATCATCATTTCATTTTCTGCCTAAGGTTTCTAAAGTATGTAATTGAATAATTAAATAATTTACCTTACTCCTTTTCTTCTCTAAATTAAATAAATAAGACAATTTGTTTAATTTAGTCATTTGACCTATTTGGATTAAAAGTAATTTTTAATCCCTCTTTTTCTCTCTCCTTGTCACATTCTCCATAATCCTCTTTTAATATGGATTAAATTAATTAATCTATGATTAGGATGTGCACCACTTAATCAAGATTAGTGTCACATCCTCCATAATCTCCCACTTGCCTCTAATCTCTCATTAATTATCATAATCCTGTGTTTGTACAACCTTAATCAAAGTCATTAGCCACATTTGGCATACCTTTTTTGGTCAACCTTTCCACTTGTCTTTCTTGGCCTTGACTCTCTTTCCTGTGTGAATTTTTAATTCACATTTATTCACCCAAGGCTCCTCTCTTCCCCATGTGAATTTTTAATTCACATTTTATCCTTCCAAGGTTTACCCTATCCCCATGCAAGTTCTAGAAGACTTGAATTGTCACTTTACATATGCCAAGGACTTCTAGAACATTTGACTTGTCACATCACTCACATGTGACAAAATCCCCAACTTTTTTGAAACCCTCTCTTATCCAATAAACTCTCCTAAGCAAGTGAATTTTTAATTCACATTTATTTCACCAACCACTTTCCCATTTCCCATGAAATTTTTTGAGGAATTCTAAAATTCCTCAAATGTCTCTTTCATTCTCATTTGGGGACAAGAAGTTCCTTTTTGAGGAAATCTTCTCATCCCCAAAGGTACCTACAAGGTACTTGTCCTTCATCCACACCATGTACCTCTCTTCCACCTCATTTCCACATCATCCCACCCTAGGCCATCTCACATTCCACATGTCAAGATGTGAGGGCTTGTGAGTCCTCAACTCACCATAGCCCTCCATCTTGATCTCGTTGGCTCAATCTCAACCGTTGAATTCTCTAGAAAATTCAAATTGTTCTATAAATACCCCCTCATTTCTCTCATTTTTGGAATCAATATTTTTCTATCAAAACTCTTGCAAAATTTCCATTTGAGCTTTCATCCACCATAGCATTTAGCATTTCACCCATCTTGCATATCACTTTGCATATTTAATTTAGCTTGTCATCCAAAGAGCACACAAATCTTCAAAGATGAAAGGGCCAACCAAGGAAGAAGCAGTATGAAGGTATAATCAATCTTATTTTGTTTCATCTTTCTTTCATGTTTATCAATTCCTTAGGCTAATAATTGAGGTGTCCTCTTTGTGTTATTTCTCTTTATTGCATCATTAATTGTTTAGCATCTCATATTAGGACATAACATTTTAAGGGATCACAGGAGTTGTAGCCTGAGATGGTGGACATTTTTTGATGTCATTGTAGGGGTCTTGGTTGGAGTGTGGAAGCATGGTGTTGGTTTGTGTTCGGGTGTTTGGAGGAAGCTTGAAAGTCTTCGGCAAGTGGGAGATTGTTGGGAAATTATACCTCAACATTTTGGCTTGTTCCCTTTGGACTTGGTGTTTTCCTTCATGTTCTAGCCCTTTACCGCTTTACCATGGTGTTTTGGCTTGGTCTTGGTAGTGTCGTTTTGGTGGTTACTGCCTTACTGCACGTGGTGAGTTCACTCATCGTGGTGGCACGGTAAGGCCGCCTGCAGCCTGCACAGGCGGTTAATGCCTTACCACGTGCGGTGAGTTCTCTCACCACGGTGGTGCGGTAAGGCCAACGATGGCCTTGCTTGGTTGTTACCACCATATAGCTGGTAGTGGTCCTTCTCACTATGGTGTTCGTAGTGAGACCGCTAATGGTGGACTCAGTGGTTACTGCCATACTACAGGCAGTGGTTCCTCTCACCGCGGTGTCCACGGTGAGACCGCCTTCGATTAACCTGGTGGTTACCGCCCTACTGCAAGGTGGACTGGCAGCCCCCATGATAGCAGGGTGTGATCGCTAGCAGTTTGCTAGGCTCATACCGCCATACCGTAGTAAGGCTCAAATGACTAGGCGGTAGCACGGGATGGCTGAGGGTGAGCTCAGGCGACCTCACCATCATACTGCGAGGCGAATCAGACTGGGGCGTGGTTGTGTAGTGGAGTCAGGGTGTGAGCCTGGATAGCTTACCACCATATCGCGTGGTGAGTCAGATGGGTGAGCGATAGCGCGGTGGTGGTCAATGGGCCAAAGCTCGAAGGAGCTCGGATGGCCTACCACCATACCTTGAGGTGAGATGGTTTGGGCAGCGGTAGCGAGGTAGATGGTTGGGTGAGCTCGGGCAATCTCACCATTGTACTGTGGCTGGGTCGTATGGACTCGACAGTAGCGTGGTAGAAGGCAAATGGGCTTGGAGCTCAGTTGACTGAGCTTGACCGAGCTGGTCCAATAGTTAAAGTGCGACAACGAATTTTTTGGCGACACATGGTAGATCTTTAAGATCTCATTGGATGATTAATTATTTTCTGATGTGTGATTGAGCTACATTAATATAGCAAGGTTGACGAATATGTTTGAGACTGGATTTATTGATGCGCGGCTCGATGCTTGTGGATTAAGCGGTGCATGTTATCATAAATGGAAAGCTTGCAGGTGGATAATTTATTATCCTGATGGCCGCTACTGGAAGGCATGGGCTTAATAGTATGCACACAGTATAAGTTATCTTGTGTGCAGATCGATAAGTAGGATGAGCGATAACAGAGAGAGGTAGAGAGTGTTTGAGTGGATCAACTGTGAAAAATTAGACTCTTAGATCTATTGATATGTGATTCTGATAGGCCAAGGGGCTGGGCTAGCCATGAGGCTATGATAGTCATTTGTGAGGAGCTGAAGGGAATCTACACAATATGTCATGAGGACATTCTAACTGTGTGAAGATTATATTTTTTGTTGCTTGTATTCTTTATCCAGATGAACAAGAAGTAATCTCCTGAAGAGCATAGCTCTATGTTTGTATTGTAACCATTTTTTAGTTACTAAATAATACAAGTGAGCTGAATATTTTAGAGGTGGGGTTTTTTTACCTAGAAAGGTTTTCCCCACGTATATCTGTGTGTTCATAGTTTTTTATTTCTTTGTTGTTTGATTCTGCTAACTGAATATGTGCTTGTGTTGAATCTGTTATTTTTCAAGCATTTACTTTTCTCAGAGGATCAATGGGGGATCAATTGTGCCCGCTTTCGCTTTATGGAATAGTTGTTTGTGTCTTTGAAGTGATAAAAATAAAAATCACTAAGGCACTGCTATCTTAGATGTTGATCTATAATGACAGAACAAAACTTTGTATCCTCAACAAATAAGTTTGTTGCCCCTCCTAACCAAAATTTGCAAATCTTTACCAACCCCATGCCAAAACATACTAAATTTCATTCGTCAAATCCAATGAAACTACAAAGAATGATGTGATGAATGTTGACATAGATGATGATAACAATGGTTCTATTCAACATGATCCTATCGATAATGATCCTATGGATTAAATTGTAGGAGTGATAGACGTCATTCCTCATAAGGGCTGAACTAAGAATCCTCTTGGCATTGCTTTCTCCTCTAAGCATATACTTAAATATGCACCCGATGGTCCTTTTTACATAGCAGTCCAAATCTATGACAAGCCCACTAATGGGATACTAATAGATCCCACCTATGGAGAAAATGTGATCACCAATGAATTCTTACTTTTGCATGAGCTCTATCAAGACATATACAATAAACCAAAATCATTGATCAAGACACATAACATTTTTTCTTTTCCTACAATGGGATCGATCACCCTTCCTTTACAAATATTTCCAAAAACATTAGATGTCTCATTCTCCATCATCCCATAGTCGAGCCAACTTTGGGTGAAGTTAGGACATCCATGGCTTTGCTCCATGAAAGTTGTCCCTTTGGTTGTGAATAAATGCTTAAATTTTCCCTTTGACAATGAAGTATTAACTGTCCACCACAATGGCTTTAACCCCTTGTCTTCCAAAGGAAATTTTTTCATAGATTTATTTTTTCCCAAGCCTATGGAACCTATAAAACTATGAAAAGACTTATTTTTCTTTTCTTATCAAAAGTTCAAGGCAAAGAAAATAGCAGAATTATCCCTTTGAAACATGTCTCCACCCACCATCGAACCTACCATCATAGATGAAACCATGATTGAGCCTACAGAAGCTCCAAACAACCAAGACCAAACTAAGAAAAAACCTTCACCTACATCCTACAAATGACCAAGATAAAATGGAAACAACCCCGTCACACCTCCTAGAATAAAACAAGTGTACAAAGTCAAAGAGAAAGTGGTCGAACAACCTCATGTGATTCCTTTTGTTCCTCCCCTTAGGAAGGAAAAGAAACCTATGGTTGATCAACCTACTCCTACACAAATGCAACTTGAAAACAAAACTAAAATAAATAGAGGTGCTACAGAGTGTAGGTGTAGATGTTGGGCCCTTGCTTGCAAGTTACATGAAGAATTAAACAAAGAGAATCAAAACCCAAACTTGACTAAAGCAATGCATGATGAGCCTCCCCCTTCACCGACACAAAACACTCCAATACAACAACCACAAAAAGAGTTGAACTCTTCCATGGACATTATCATTCGACCTTTTATTGCGATTAACTTGGATGATGATGACAAGGTTGCTAAAATTGATGAAGAGGTGCATAATGAATTGAATACATTGTTTTCCTCTTCCATGAGCTTAGATGACAAATCTTCTATAAAGTGTGTTGAACTTGGTATTTATCCTAGTTTGGAACTTTATATTGTCCCTTTTGGTAGTTGTTCACCTTTGGTATACAAGGAACATGATTGGGATATGGATGACCTGCTAATAAGTTGACTCGCATGTGCCTTACTTTCCTTTTGAATTATTTATTTTTCACTATCTTTTGTGTGATTTCATGTGCGTGATTTGATCCCCTGTGATGTTTTGTTTGATGTTCTCTCTCCTTGTGGCATTCCTCTATTTGAACCTTCATTATTCTCTATGTTGTAAATCTTTTTCATTTTTTCATTTGTCTTGTGTTTTCCTTTTGGGGATGATGCAAGGCATCGAAAAATTCATGTCTCTTACATGTGCACCCAAAAAAAAAAAAATCTATATTTATTTTCATTTGTCTTGTGTTTTCCTTTTGGGGATGACACAAGGATTCAAGATATTTATGTCTCTTCCATGTCAACCCAATTTTTTTTTCTTTGGTTTCACTCTCTTTGTATCATTCTTCCAGTTCTATGTGTATTTAGCGAGTGATGACAATTTGGGGCTCTCTAAAAACATTGTAACAAGAACATATTGACCCTAAATCCATAGATCTCTTATGTGTTTGGTGTTTTAATTTTGGGGGAAACCCCTCTTCTCTTTTTTCCTTTGCATGGCGTGGCTTTAGTTGGAAATATATGACTTGGCATAGGGATTTCCAAGTTGGCTCTCATGTCTTCTTTATTGTTAGCACTTATCATTTTCTACATTAAATTAATTTCTCATAGTATGGTGTTTAGAAATTTCTTTAAAGTGGCGACATACATTGGCATTATCCTTTTGCATTTTTATTTTCATGGTTCATGGTGCAGTTTTCTTATTTCAGACAATGTATTTTTCACTTTGTGGATGAAATTGGGTGTGATGTCCTTCAAGAGCGTGATATCTCTTAGCATATTATATTTCTCTTGGTGCCTTGATGCAACACATTACATCCCCTAAGTTGTGATTTTTTATTCTTTGATTTGTCCTCTCTTCAAAACATTAGGCATAATGTTCCCTAAGTTAAAGACCTCACAAGAATATTTTGCATTTGTAGTTATATGGCCACCTTGCATAACACAACTTGCATGCTTGTAGAGCCATCTTTTTTGCTCATGAGATCTAAAATACAATTTTTTTTCTTTCTTCATGAAACTCAAAAATCATTTTTGCATGGTGTCTTATTAAAGTTATCAAGAGGTATAACTTTGGTATGGTTTGAGTAAGAAGCCCAACCGAGACATGACTTTCCCCATAGCCACTTGCATGTGTGTGTGAGTACATAAATCCATGATTGTATGTTTCTCACCTTCTTGGACTTCTCACCCAATGGAAAACTAGGAGTTTTGTTGCCACAAAGTGAGTGCATTTTTTAGACAAACAACCTAGATCTAATCCATATCGTGATGGGAAAATGGTCGAAGCTTGATCTGACTCTTTTGTTCTTACCTTTTGTCTCTTTTATCTTTGATAGTCCATTCTTGTGCCTTGTTGTTTCTCTTTATATCATTCACATGTGTGTTATTTTGTTCCTATGTTGGTTTACAATGGGATCTTGATCCTGGGGGCTTGATCACCCCTCTCGATTGTTGTCATCTCATCTTACTGGCATTGGTACACTTGGACCCCTCTTGATGTGTGTTCATCTAATTTAGTGTGAGTTTTAAGAAATTTCATCCTCTCACTAAAGGGGGGGATAAATTTAGTCATGGAAAAAGTATCCCTTCTACTTTTCTTTGCTTGTTTGGGCCCTCCTTGTGAACCAGGCTTAATGTTTCCTTGATTTAGTGTTGTAATGTGGTTGACACATTCACAGTATGTCTTAGGCCCTTGTGAACTAATGAATTTAAATGGTACCTTGCTAAAGTGTTATGAAGTGTTGTAAAACACTTTAAAACTTTTGTAAGGTTTTATTAATTAACTAAACCTAATGAACCTATTTTTAATCAAAATAAACCTTAATTTGGTGCAGGGCACCATGTGAATTTTGTGCCTCCATGAGGCAAATTTGTAAATTTTAAAACTCTACTTGTATTTTTTTTTTTGTAATGAGGCCATATTTGGACCATTTATAATGAATTTGAGTCATTTGATTAGGATTTTAGGTAATGTTTGGGGTCATGTTGCCAAATAATGCAAAATCTTGTAAATATTGTCAAAATGCAAAAATGCAAGAAGTTGGAATATGAATAGTCACTTTTGTAGTAGGAATAGCTGGACACTAGAAAATGAAGGGGAAGAAAAGATAACTGATGTAATATGTTTAAAGAGTCTTGTGAAGGTGAGGAAATGTGGTGGAGAATATTGTATCTCAAGAATTTTGAGTAAACACTCTATTTTCCTACAGATTCAACATTTTTCTCTTATTTTTGCAAGCATTGTACTACCTATACAACAACACCAAGGCATAATTTGAATTTTATTTGATAAATTAGTGTGTTAGCTTTCAAATAAGCTTGATTTGAGGAAAATTCATTAAGAAAAAAACTCGTTTGAGTCATTCTTCTATAAACTGGCTTCAAACCCTCATTTTAAGGGTTTGAGATTCTAAAAAGGGAATAAAAAGCCATCCCACCAATGGAAACCTTTGTAAATCAATGGGATGGGTTATTTTAGGTTTTTTTTCCAATTTTATTGTTCTTGCAGGTGCACGGGAAAGCTAGTTTCATGAATTTTTTGCTGCCCTAGTGAATTTTCTTAATGATTTTTTAGCATGAATGCATAGCTAGAGTTTAGAGTTTGAAGAAAAGACTTTGGAACAGAGTGGGAAATGGTTTAATAAGAATATAAAAACCATATTTTATTTTTCTTGGCCCTTGGTGAGGAGTTTAGAGGTTTGAAGTACAAAGATCCAATAAACCCTCATGCAAACTAGCTGAATTAGGCCTTTAAGACAGTAGGACAGTCATTTTTGGGAGGTTACTTTTCAAAACAACCCTAGTAACTTGTTAGATATGTTAAAGGAAAACAAAAAGGGTGTCTAGAATGCCAATTATTTTGTGGTTTTGAAGAGTATTTTGAAATTCATGCTCTATTTTTACTATTTGGAGTGCTACAAGAGAATACGCCTCTTGGGTATGAATGATGGAATAATCAAGGAAACATGGTTCTAAGGGAGTTTGGTTGGCTTATTCTAGTTAATATTATGATGTCTAAGGTGTATCAAAGGTTCATTGAAGGTTTTGTGTCTTGAAACCTCCATTGGGTGTATTTGTAGCTTTTGAAACCATGTTTCATTGAAGTGAATTTGTGAATGTTTAGGCGATCTATCCAAATAAGTGCTTTATGTCTTTGGAAACATTTTAAGCCCACCATGATCTACATAAATTGGTATCAGAGCTGGTTGATCTAGTGGATTATGAAGTGTGTTGGTTGCAGGTGCTTGTGGTCTATCTTAAAGCTGCAAGAGAAAACAAGTTATGAGAAGGTGTGTTTGCTACATACATGGAAGAGGTTTGTGATCACTATCCTCCAACATAGATGAATTTGGGGAGAAGGTGCAGAGAGTTCCTCCACTGAGAGAGAGAGTAGGAAGAGGAAGCATCTTCTAGGATCTTTGTTGGGTATATGGATAGAATGTTTTGAGAGATTGTGTGATGAAGCAATGAGAGAGATGGGTATATGCCTAAGGAAGAGCACATGAAGAATGCAACCATTTCAAACTATGAAGATGCTGAAACAATAGGTATGAAACATAATTTGATTTTGGAGGGAAATGATATTGAGTTGGTGTTCAATTTTTCATCTTTGAAGTTCAAGGATGAATTGATTTTGGAAATGCAAGAATGGGTTAAGAAACATGTTTATAGGATGGTAGGAGAAGGCTAAATGATATGTAAAAATTCATGCTCAACACCATTTTCAGAGGAATAATAGGTCAAGGATCAATCATCAAATGGAAGACAACATTCAACAATGAAGAATTGATTAAAGACAAAGGGAAAATGCAGATTTTTAGTTGTTGATGAGTGCAAAGACCACTTGGAGGTTGAAGAATGATATTGATAAGCTTGAATTAGTTGTGTAGCACTATCCTCAAGAGGACTTGAGGCAAAATTTTGCCTTGGAATATGGTGCAGGGCACCATGTAATTTCATGCCTCCATGAGGCAAATTTGTTAATTTTTAAGCTTTGGTTGTATTTTGTTTGTAATGAGGCCACATTCGGATCATGTCTAATGCATTTAATTCATTTGATTAGTTTTTTAGGTAAAGTGTGGAGTCAAGTTGTCAAATAATGCAAAATCTTGCAAATATTGTCAAAAAGCAAAAAATGAAAGAAGTTGGAATATGAACAACCACTTTTGTAATAGGAATAGTTGGATGATAGAAACTAAAGGGGAAGCAAAGATAAATGATTTAATATTTTTAAAGAGTCTTTTGAAGGTGAGGAAATGTGGTGGAGAATATTGTATCTCAATAAATTTTAAATAAACACTCTGTTTTCTTGAAAATTCAACATTTTTCTCTTGTTTTTGCAAGCATGATATGGCTTGTACAATAGCACCAGGTCATAATTTGAATTGGATTTGATAAAGTAGTGTGTTAGATTTCAAATAAGATTTATTTGAGGAAAATTCTTTGAGAAAAAAACTTGTTTGAGTCATTCTTCTGTAAACTATCCTGAAACCCTCATTTTAAGGGTTTGAGAGTCTAAAAAGGGAATAAAAAGCCATCCCACCAATGGAAACCTTTGTAAATTGGTGGGATGGCTTAGTTTAGGTTTTTTTCCAATTTTATTGTGCTTGTTGATGCATGGGAAGCCTAGTTTCATAAATTTGTTGCTGCCCTAGTGGATTTTTTATTATGATTTTTGCGCATGAATGCATAGCTAGATTTTAGAGTTTGAAGAAAATACTTTGGAACAAAGTGGGAAATGGTTTAATAAGCATATACAGGCCATATTTGATGTTTCTTGGCCCTTGGTGAGGAGTTTGGAGGTCTAAAGTATAGATATCCAATAAACCCTCATGCAAACTAGTTTAATTAGGCCTTTAGGATAGCGGGACAACCATTTTTGGAGGTTACTTTTCAAAACAACCCTATTCACTTGTTGGATTTGTTAAAGGAAAACCAAAAGCGTATCCAAAATGAAAATTATTTTGTGGGTTTGAAGAGAATTCTGAAATTTATGCTCTATTTTCACTATTTGGAGTGCTACAAGCAAATAGGCCTCTTGGGTATGAACGGTGGAATAATGAAGGAACCAAGGTTCTAAGGGAGTTTGGTTGGATTATTCTAGTTAATATTATGATGTCTAAGGTGTATCAGAGGTTTTTTGAAGGTTTGGTGTCTTGAAACCTTCATTGGGTGTATATGTAGCTTTTGAAACCATGTTTCATTGAAGTGAATTTGTAAGTGTTTAGGTGATCTATCAAAATAAATGCTTTATGTCTTTGGAAAACTTTGAAGCCCACCATGTAAATATTGTCAAAATGAAAAAATGCAAGAAGTTGGAATATGAACAATCACTTTTGTAATAGGAATAGTTGGACGATAGAAACTGAAGGGGCAACAAAGATAATTGTTGTAATATGTTTAAAGATTGTTGTGAAGGTGAGGAAATGTGGTGGAGAACATTGTATATCAAGAAATTTTGAATAAACACTTTGTTTTCTTGCAAATTCAACATTTCTCTCTTGTATAATTTCCTTGATATTCTTCACTAAACAAAGTAGTAACTACCACTAAAGATGTCTCTGGAGGTGTAGTAGTATCCCCTAGTCTTCTAAAAATCAAATCTTCCAATGGCTTGGGATACTTGAGGTTTGTTATTTTTTAGAGTGATGCCTCATATAACCAATGTGAACATATAGTTGTGTTGAATTCTATCCCAAAGTAGATACTCATTGCCTACTCATCAATCTCAATAATATCATCCTCAATATCCTACCTTCTTACTATATCTAATACAATCACATATAAAATTTATGATCTAGGTAATCTAGTAGGTAGTCATTGTCCTTGACTATTATCCTGTCGTCTTCTTAGTTCATATGATTAGTATCAATATCAATTTATTTTTGGATACCCTAAACAACATCTTCTTGACTACATTCTTTACTTTGCTCATTCTCATATTTTCTTCTCTCTACATTTATATTTTTCTTCACCTTGATTAGTAGCACTTTGAATTCAATAAAATTTATACAATTATCATCATGGAGGAAATATGAACATGTTAATGTGCTAACATCTTGTACAACCTAATCTCCCTCTTCAAATCTTAACAATGTTATATTCTAGGTAATATTAGTCAAAAATTTCCTCCTAAGAAAATAAATAGCTTGTTGGATCTATCTTTCCTCGAGGGAATTTTCCCCACTTGCTCCTATGACTTCATAATCTACAATAGGATAAGTATTCATTATCTTTAAAGTATTCCAAGGTTCTTGGCTGCCACTCATGGATGTAGTAGATAACTTTGGAGTTAAAGAAATTGGTTGCTCAACTTTCTCCAAGTCTAGTTCTTGCTCTTCATTAACAATTTCTATGGGGATGAATTTTGGGATGAGTATAGGAAGCACTACTCTAAAAATATTAACATTTTCAAGCATTATCTTCATTATTTCAATTTAATTTTGACCTCCAAGAATACTCCTTTATAGCTACTATCAATCAATTTCCTTCTTTCAACTATGGGGATATTTCCCCAGTTCCTCCTTATAAACCCATTCTCTTTTTTTATTTATAGAAAATCCTTATTATGCATTAATTTTCATCATATTCATACTCATATCTATCCTACCTACATATTTTATAAGTTTAACAATAAAATGACATGAATGAATATATTTTTGTTATTGGCTAATTGTATTCTATATCTAGACAATTTTAAATCTAACAATTCTAGACCCTCCTTAGATGTTATATTGAAGTTAGATAGTTTTAAGATAGGTGGGGAAAATGATCCCTTTATGTATGGTCTCACATTAATTTTTCTTAGTTATTGATTTACCACAGGGCCTCAATAAATGACACTCTCAAGCGCCCAAAAAGGAAGAATATAAGGTTTTACCTCTTACTCCATACACTTTGATTATTGTGAAATTGTTGTGATAGAATTAATCATCCAAATTATGTTTAATTATAGCTTCAAGGTTTATATGCTTAGGTCTTAGAAATAGTTAAATCTCCAAAATTCTACCTCTCATGTAGCCTAGTGCATTTTAAATTGTAGTCTCAAAATACAACTCAAATGAACAATAGTCATAATCTTGATAATACATATACCATATATAGGTCCATATTTATATAGGGTTGGGGCTTCCCTTTGATGAGATAAGATTCACCTTGAGAGTAGTATCCCAATAATCTCTCTATAAGAATAATAATATATAGAACAAGAAAAAATACCATGTAAATGATGGTATCCTTTTGTCAAACTTCCATGATACCATCTCTTTATGAATTAATTTTGTTAAAATTGAAGTAAAATCAAAATTCCTACTGATATTCCTATGTTGAATATCATAAACCATCATCATTAAATCCACATGCATTTAAATATTATATTCAATTCCTAAGACCTAACATAGAGCTACATAAGTAATTCTAAAGTATTCTTCGAATGTACTTACACTAAGGGGATTAGTTTCTCCAATAAGAATGGGGATCACTTTCTTAGCTACATGTCATGTCCCATTTTTAATTAATTTAATTTTATGAAAAAAATACTCACTCCAATATTTTTCATGGACTATGTAAAGATTTAAAAAATAATTTATTTAATATTTACTTCTTAGGCCCATGGCAATTTATTCTTTTAGAGAATATTAATGGAGATTGAATTAAATATTAAATGTATTTTATTATTTTATGGTGATAGAAATCCAAAATGTGATGTGTGATTTCTTATGAGGGAGTTTGTAACTTCCAAATTTAGGTGACAATCAATTATCAGTATAGTTTTCAACATTTTTTATAACAACTTGCATATGGGGAGTTATTGTCTAACTTTCGTCGGGAATCTTGCAAAGGTAAAAATGGTGAGCTTCTTTAGAGGGAAAATGATGAACATAATATTATTTTATTTATTTTTCTAAAGGAGGTGTGTTTGGATTTGTTCCTCTATTCATTTGTAGACAAAGACACATTTCAAGATCTTTTTCTAGTTTAACTTCTCAATTCTTGCATTGTATGAGTTTTGTTGTTGAGATATTATCTCTCAACTTCCAGCTTGAAGGCCTCATTTTCATGCCTTGGTGATTTTGTGTTGTTTGCAAAGTTCTGCCGAAGGCGCAATCGGAATGGAACTTGGCATTATTCCATTTGCCTAGTTCTGGGTTTTATGTTCCCTCTCTGTCTCCGGCTCCGCTTCCCTCTGTCTGGACTCTTAGTTTCGCTTCGCAGTTTCTCACGGAGGCAGAACCGGGTTGGAACTTGGCATTGTTCCATTTTCCTATGTTCTGGGTTTCTATTCTCCTTCCAACTTTGACTCCACTTCCTACCATTTATTCTTCTCGCTTTGCTTCGCAGGTTCTAGCAGAGGTGGAACCAGTTTTGGAATTTGGCAATGTCCATTTTCCATGTTCTTGTTTCAGTTTTTGTTCCGACTCTGAGTGTGACTCCTGATTTTGCGATCTGGTTCTTTTGGATGTTTGGTTTCTCCTCGAGGTGTTTTCCTCTGCTTTGTCCAGGTTTTGGATTGTTGTTTCTTGTAGTTGGAAGAGGCAGAACCAGAACAAGATTGTTTCCTAATCTTGGACTTTTTTGAAGTCCTATTTTTTGTTCCTGTTCTGATTCTGACTCCGACTCTGACTCCGGTCTTTTGTGTTCCCATCTTGGTTTGAACCTGGGTTGTCTTACCCTGGTCAGAACTATTTCTGGTGAGTTCCTCTTTGCCATGGGTGGATGTGGAACCAAAATGGTTCATGAACCTGTAATTTCGGTGGAGTCTTGTTTCGACTCCTGTTCTGACTCCGGCTCCGGCAGTGTTAGAATGACTTGGAAGTCTTGGATGCACTCGGTGTCTGTTTGACCGTTTTGGTAGTTCTGTCAGCTGTGATTGCCAATGGGTCTTGGATGTGTGGCACCTATCTGAATAGTGATTGGACGAAAACCAAAATAGTTATTGTGGTAGTTGCATTGTCAACAAAGGGTGGCGAACTCAACCATTTTGAGTAATGGCTTTGAATGCAAAGTCGGCTTGTTGCAGGAAAATATTTCAGATCCGACCAGATGCATGATTTGAGGATGGAATTCATTGTTGTGTAGGACTCTTCTGAGTGAGTTACATATGGATGAGAGATATGCTTTTTCTTGTGGGTGAAGTTAAGTTAAGTTGCAGAGCAAGTTTTGAAGTCGCAGGTTGAAGAGGAAACAAAAAGGGAAGAACGTGTGTTCTTGAAGAGAGGTGATTCAATCTGTATGTTGTGAAAACATTGTAACAGTGAATTCGAATCTCTCTGGGTGTTTGTAAGCTATACATAGAAGACTAGAAATTGTATGTATTTGTTTCAATACTGTAATACAATAGTCTTGGCTTTGTGTGGTGGGTTTTTTACCTGAAAGGGTTTTCCCACGTAAAATCTCTTTGTCAATCTGTGAGTACTTTCTTCTTTTGTTATTTCTTTTATTGGTTGTATTCATCTCAAGTAGTTCTAGAAGCTATTAGAATCAATTTTTGCTTCTCTCCCCTGTTGTATTGGCGTTAAGGGAATGTATTCTGCACTATTGGGTTAGTAGATCCACATTTTTTTCCCTTCAAAGTGGTATCATAGCTTGGTCAGTTCATGTTATCCTTGCTAGGGAGAATTAGTTTTTTGCACTAATACTATTTCAGTGGGAGACTTGCATTGTTAAACTTGTTTCTGTTGTGAGATGGTGAGTACATCTAGTAGGATAGATATTGAGAAGTTTAATGGCAACAATTTTGAGTTATGGAAACTCAAGATAGAAGACTTGCTTGTGGATAGAGACCTCTATATTGCAGTGTCTGGAACTAAGCCACAAACTACAACCCAAGAAGCTTGGGATCTTGCTGATAGAAAAGCAAGAGGATCGATAAGATAGAGTCTAGCTGATTTTGTGCTCTTGAATGTTCATGAGGAAATGTCTGCGGCTTCTTTGTGGAAGAAAGTTGGTGACATTTATCAGGGAAAGTCCTTGGTAAATAAGTTGTTCCTAAGGAAGAAGTTGTACTCCTTGAAGATGGATGAAGATGCATCTATTTCAGACCATCTGAACTCATTTAATATGAGTGTTACTCAGCTGGCATCTGTAGGTGTAAAAATAGAGGAGGAGGATCGTTGCATGCTCTTGTTGTGTTCATTACCTAACAATTGGGATCATCTTGTGATGGCTATTGGAAGCACAACCACTCCTTTCAAAATGGATGATGTGGTTGCTTCGCTTCTGTCAGAAGAAATGCGAAGGAAATCTTTTGAGATGGCCAAAGATGCTCTTTCCGTTCGAGGTAGAACAAAGGAGAAAGGCAAGAAGAAAGACAACAAGTCGAAATCCAAGTCTAAAGGGAGATCAAAATCTCCTAGTAAAAAGTTCAAGGTAAAATGTTGGAACTATGGGCAACCTGGTCATATCAGGAAGGACTGCAAGGAGAAGAAGAAGAAGAATGCTTCTGACAACAAATCTTCTCAAAGTGATGCAGATGCCTTCATTGCAACAGCCTTGACAACTCAGGCATCTGATGATGTCTGGTTGGTTGATTCAGGTGCCTCCTTTCACATGACATCCAATAGAGATTGGTTCTCAAAGTATGAGAAGTATGATGGTGGAAAAGTATACTTGGCAAGTGATTCAACGCTGGAGATTGTTGGAAGAGGAAGGGTTAGGATTAGTTTCCTGACGGGAGAGTCAAAGGAATTCGTGGTGTTCTCCACATCTTAGATTTGGCTTGAAATCTTCTGTCTGTTAGTAAGTTAAATGATGCTGGTGTAGAAGTCTCTTTTTCTAGTAAGGGATGTAAGATGGCTAGAGGTGCAATGGTGTTAGCTAAGGGTGTTCGTACTGGCACTCTGTACAAACTAGATGCACGACCTGTTCTTTGTAACAACGCCTCTGTAAAGTCATGTAATTCTGCACCTATAGAGAAAGATGAAGACTCTTCACTGTCTGCAAATGCTTTGGAGGTAAAAATCCCAATAGAGAAGACTATGTTATGGCATCATAGACTTGGTCACATTGGTGAGAAAGGTTTAAAAACCTTGAAGAACAAAAACCTTGTAGAAGGGCTCGATGATTGTAACCTTGAGTTTGATTTTTGTGAGCATTGTATCTATGGAAAGCAACACCGTGTTTCTTTCTCCTCTAGTCCTCACAAATCTTCTGGTATACTAGATTATGTTCACTCTGATGTGTTTGGTCCAGTTAATGTTCCTTCATTATTGAAGTCTAGATATTATGTTTCTTTTATTGATGATTATTCGAGAAGGGAATTTGTATACTTTCTTAAAAGTAAATCAGAAGTGTTCAATTGGTTTAAAGAGTTCAAATCTTTGGTAGAAAATCAGACTGGAAGGAAAATAAAGTGTTTAAGGATAGAAAATGGAGGTGAGTTTTGTTTTGCAGATTTTGAAAGGTATTGCACTGATCATGGAATTAAAAGGCATAAGACAACCCCTTACACTCCACAACAAAATGGAGTTGTTGAGAGGTTGAATAGGACGTTGATGGAAAAGTCAAGGAGTATGCTGAGTGGTGCCAGTTTGGAGCAGAAGTTCTGGGTTGAGGTTGTTGCTACAGCATGCTATCTAATAAATAGATCTCCTTGTTCAGCTCTTGTTGACAAGACACCTTTGGAAGCATGGTCAGACAAGAAACCCTCACTAAGGCATGTTCGGGTCTTTAGCTATGAGGCATATGTTCATGTGTCGAATGAAAAGAGATCTAAATTGGATAACAAGGCTGTGAAATGTATTCTCATCGGCTATGGAGTTGGTGTGAAAGGATACAAACTTTGGAACCCTATTACTGAGAAGGTTTTGTATAGTAGAAGCGTGATATTTCGTGAGCTGAAACCTTTAGTAAGTGATCAATAGTGTGAGACAAATCTGAGTGACAAGGAGAAGGATGCAGTTGAGATTCCCCAAACTCCAGAAAGGGAAGATCTGCATGGTGTACCTGAGACTGAGGAGAGCTCAAGCAGCTCTGAGAGTTCTGATAATGAAGAACAACCTCAGCCTCCAAGGAGATCTACACGAGAAAGAAGGCAACCAGATAGGTATGGTTTCTCTATGTTAAATTCAAATTGTGCTTATGCTCTAATAACTAGCACTGATGAGCCTAGGACTGTGAAAGAAGCAATCAGCATGGCTGATTCAAAGTCATAGCTGGAAGCCATGAATGAGGAGATGGATTCCTTGAAAAAGAATGATACCTGGAAGTTGGTACCATTGCCTAAAGGGTGAAAGCCTGTTGGCTGCAAGTGGATATTCAAAAGGAAGACAGGCCTTGATGGCAGTGTAGAGAAGTATAAGGCATGACTAGTTGCAAAGGGTTTTTCCAAAGTTGAGGGAATTGATTATAGAGAGATCTTTTCCCTTTTACCAAAGCTAACATCCATTAGATTTTTTTTGTCATTGGCAGTTGTGTATGACTTTGAAATTGAGCAGATGGATGTGAAGACAACATTTCTCCATGGTGAGCTGGAAGAATAAATCTTCATGTCCCAGCCTGAGCATTTTGTTGAAAAAGGTAAACAAAATCTGGTTTGTAAGTTAAATAAATCTCTCTATGGTCTAAAGCAATTTCCTAGAATGTGGTACCAAAAATTTGGCACATTTGTGTTGTCAATTGGGTTTGTTAGATCAAAATATGATAATTGCATTTATTATAAATGTGAGAATGATCATATACTTGTTATTACTTTGTATGTGGATGACATGTTATTCATTGGTAATAGCAAGGCTATGATTTCTGACCTTAAAACTCAATTGTCTGCTAAGTTCGAAATGAAAGATCTTGGAGCAGCAAGGTACATTCTTGGGATGGAGATAACCAGGAATAGAACAAGTAGAAAGCTTTGGCTCAGTCAGAGTAAGTATGTGAAAACCGTTCTAGAGAGGTTTAGCATGACTGATTGCAAGCAACTAGTTGTTCCAATCATGCAAGGATTGAAACTATCTGCTGAAGACTGTCCAAAGTTAGCTACTGAGATGGAGGACATGACCAGTGTGCCTTATGCAAGTGTAGTAGGTAGTTTAATGTATGCTATGGTCTGTACAAGACCAAACATTGCCCAAGCAGTGGGTGTTCTAAGTCATTTCATGGAAAATATAGGGAGATCACATTGGGATGTTGTAAAGAGAGTGTTCAGGTATTTGAAGGGTACTTCATATTATGCTTTGTGTTGCCATGGCAATATGGTTGCATCACAAAGGGAAATTTGCATTCAGGGATATGTTGACTCTGATTGGGTAGGGGACATTGACAGTAGAAGATCCACTAGTGGATACACTTTCATGCTTAATGGTGGAGCAATCAGTTGGATGAGCAAGTGACAAGCTATAGTTGCTTTATCCATGACAGAGGCAGAGTACATGGTAGCAACTCATGCTTGCAAGGAGGCAGTGTGGCTGAGATGTTTGTGTTCAGATATTAGATTTAATGCTTGGCAGATTTCAATCTGTTGTGACGGTCAAAGTGCCATTTGTTTGGCAAAGAATCTGACCTTCCATGCCAGGACCAAGCACATAGATGTGCAATATCACTTCGTGAGGGATATGGTTGAAGATGGAAAGGTCAGTATAGATAAGGTTGACACCTTGAAGAATGTTGCAGAGCCTTGACAAAGCCGGTTAGCACAGACAAGTTCAGATGGTGCACAAAATCGATGGGCCTAGGGGCCTATGATAGACAGTAAGGTTTGATGTTTTGAGGAAGCTGGAAGTGTTCACCAAGTGGGAGATTGTTGTAAAATTATGTCTCAACTTCCAGCTTGAAGTCCTCATTTTCATGCCTTGGTGATTTTGTGTTGTTTGCAAAGTTCTGTCGGAGGCACAACCGGAATGGAACTTGGCATTGTTCCATTTTCCTAGTTCTGGGTTTTCTGTTCCCTCTCTGTCTCTGGCTCCGCTTCCCTCTGTCTAGACTCTTAGTTTCGCTTCATAGTTTCTAGCGGAGGCGGAACCGGGTTGGAACTTGGCATTGTTTTGTTTGCCTAAGTTTTGGGTTTTTGTTCTCGTTCCGACTCCGACTCCGCTTCCTACCATTTGTTCTTCTCGCTTTGCTTCACAGGTTCTGGCAGAGGCGGAACCAGTTTTAGAATTTGGCAATGGCCATTTGCCATGTTCTTGTTTCAGTTTCTCTTCTAACTCCGAGTCCGACTCTTGCTTTTGCAATCTGGTTCTTCTGGATGTTTGGTTTCTCCTCGAGGTGTTTTCCTCCGCTTTGTCCAGGTTCTGGATTGTTGTTTCTTGTAGTTGGTAGAGGCAAAACCGGAACCGGATTGTTTCCTAATCTTGGAATTTTTTGGAGTCCTATTTTCTGTTCCTGTTCCAATTCCAACTCTGACTCCGGTCTTTTGTGTTCCCGTCTTGGTTTGACCTCGGGTTGTCTTACCCCGGTCAAAACTTTTTCTGGTGAGTTCCTCTTTGCCATGCGCAGACGCGGAACTGAAATGGTTCCTAAACCCGTAATTTTGGTGGAATCCTGTTTTGACTCCTATTCCAACTCCGGCTCCGACAGTGTTAGAATGACTTGGAAGTCTTGGACGGGCTTGGTGTCTATTTGACCATTTTGGTAGTTCTGTTAGCTGCGATTGCCAATGGGTCTTGGACATGTGGAACCTGTCTAAATAGTGATTGGACGGAAACCAAAATAGTTATTGTGGTAGTTGCATTGTCAACAAAGGGTGGCGAACTCAGCCATTTTGAGTAATGGCTTTGAATGAAAAGTCGGCTCGTTGTAGGGAAATCTGTCAAATCCGACCAGATGCGTGATTTGAGGATGGACTTCATTGTTGTGTAGGACTCTTCTGAGTCAGTTACATATGGATGAGAGATATGATTTTTCTTGTGGGTGAAGTTAGGTTAAGTTGTAGAGCAAGTTTTGAAGTCACGGGTTGAAGAGGAAACAAAAAGGAAAGAATGTGTGTTCTTGAAGAGAGGTGATTTGATCTGTATGTTGTGAAAACATTGTAATAGTGAATCCGAATCTCTCTGGGCATTTGTAAGCTATACATAGAAGATTGGAAATTGTATGTATTTGTTTCAATATTGTAATACAATAGTCTTGGCTTTGTGTGGTGGGTTTTTTACCTAAAAGGGTTTTCCCACATAAAATCTGTTTGTCAATCTATGACTACTTTGTTCTTCTGTTATTTTTTTTACTGGTTGTATTCATCTCAAGTAGTTTTAGAATCTATTAGAATCAGATTTTACTTCTCTCCCTTGTATTGGCATTAAGGGAATGTATTCCGCACTATTGGGTCAGTAGATCCGCATTCTTTTCCCTTCATTTTTGCTCTACAATAATATTTTGTGGAAAAGAACCCATTGGAGGTTACAGCTTGTGGATGAAAAACCATTAGTTTTGTGGGTCAAAGGATGAAACCCATTATTCAAGAGGGAATTCTCATTTGTGGACTACAGTGTAGCTTCATTGGATTGTGAAAATCAGATAGAGTTATCGTATTATTTGTGTGCGAGTGTGATATTTGTATTAAGATTATTTTTTATTATGTGTGAAGTTATTTTCCTCCATCATGTTACATAAATTATTTGGATGTAGAAATTTATGTGTTGTTTGGGTGAGATATTGACTATGTAATGTTGAGATTTACAGTGTAGAAACCACCTAGTTTTGTGTAGAAGAGTAATTTTGGTTTCAAATATTTTTGTATTGTGGGGGCTTCCATTGTTACTATATTTTATTCTATACAATATAATTTTTAGGAGCTATAGAAACATTTTTTCTATGGTGTATATTGGTGAGTTTCAATGTGTTCATTGGTAGTATGTGTGATCTAGTGGGGTGTGTGTTTTATGTTTTATTTTCTCCATATTGTATTTTCTAATTTTGTTGATATATTGGATTGTCATAATAATCCCTCTTACTATATTAATCATATTTAAATTAATAAAAATATTGCAAGATATTATTGGTGCAATTTGTGCAACTTGGGTATTGACTAGCTAGTTTTAATTGCTCTATTTGGTTGTATTTTTTGGTGATATTTTTTTGGTTCTCATTTTTATGTTTCTGATAGGTTTTTTGGCTATTGAAACATCCAATTCTCTTATAACTAATATTTCCTTGTGATTTATAGAATTTCTAGGAGTGTCATTTTCTTTTGGTGCATTGATAATGTTGATTTGGAGGAAATAATTATGTAGTTTTCATATAATATTTTAGAAATTTTTTTTGCACCACTTTTAGACTTGATATTGCTCATAAAATAATTAGTTCAATCATTAAATAGTATCAAAGCTAGTATCTTGTCATCCTTCAAGGTAAATTATTCAATCATGGGAGGTTTCTTGAGATTTCTAGAGTCTACAAAACTTATGTTCTTACAAGAAGAATAAGATACCATAAGTTCTAAGATTGCTAGTTTGTATGAAGAATATCAAGGTCTACATGAAAACCTTAATTCAGCCTTGCAATTTCATGAATTTTTAAAAGTGATAGGAAGAAAATTATTCTAGAAGAAGATTTTGATGATGAAATAATTGAAGATGAAATAAATAAAATATTCTTACAAGAAAAGGTTGTTGGTGTGAATAGTTCACCTAGTAATTACTATTCACATGTTAAGTTTACTTAGGTCCTAGGAATATTTCTAGAATTCTTAGGTGTCATGTGATCTTATCATGTCATTTAATACTTTTTCTGAAGTAATTTAATATTTGATGAGTTAGTTGTCACATGACATAATATTAAGACACTTGTCATGATCTTGTCTAATCCTATGTATCGCCTTAGCTATATAACCAAGGGTCTCTCATACATTGGACATGAATTTAATTTTGCATTATCATAAGAATATAGTTTATTCTTATCATATTTTAGTCTTCTCTCTTTATGCTTTCCATTTGGCCTCTAGATATTGGTTGGCTATCTCCATATCCAACTCTTACATGGTATCAAAGCTTGGGTACCTTTAGTTAGTATTTTGGAGAGATATTAGATCTTGAAAACTTGAGTATGCTCTTCTCTTGGATTGTATGATAATCTAGATAATCAAAAAGTCTTGATAGAAATACCAAATTATAGGGAGATTCCTCTTTGTGTCTTTGAATTGAAGGTTTATTTTAGATATTTTTGTTGTAAATATGAGATCACCATTGAGTTCAAGAGGTTCAAGAAAGCCATATTTTATTTTTGTTTTGTGTAAATTGGACATATGAGGCCAGATCTATGAGGGTTTGAATCTGAAGAGTGGCTACAAAATCCAAGAGGTATCTACAATTTTGGAATTTTGGGTTAGATCCAACTCTACCATCACATTTAGAAAGCCCAAAATCCCCAAGATCGACTATCAATTTCTCAAAATCAAAAAACTTTGCTAAGTGCCATTAGAGAAAAAATCTCCCTAATTTGGTTGTATGTATAATCGTACCATCACCATAACTACAGGTAGACTATCAATATGGAATAATTACATCATCAGTTGTAGGGTTCAACATGACTTTTAAAATTATTAAAAAATAATATTTGTAATTGCTTTGCATATTTATTGTTTAAAATTTTTTTAAAAATATTTAGGGTACCTGACAGGTACCAGTCCCTATCGAGCCTTGCATTGTAGATTTTTCACTTTAAAAGTAGAGCCCCGCCTATTAAGGGCCACAACCATTGAAGGTCCTAGCACCCTCTAAAGATTCATGGGCCCTTTCCTTGGGTCATGATTGTAGATTCTAAATGAATGTATTGTAAACTTGGTAGAACCTAAACAATTCAAAGGTTTATTTGACTGAACAGTCCACTCAACATTGTTAAGACTACATTAAATTATCAACCAAGGTTTGTAAGCTTGTGATGGTGAAAAATTATATATGCCTTAAGAGACTCAATACTACCTGAACTATCTTACCTAAGCTATTCTACTTGCTGGAAACTCATAGAATTACAAAATAGTAAAAGACATAACTAGAACTAGTGGCTACGGGTACGTACAACTTAGACTATAACCAAACTATTACTAATGAAATGATGCTAAACAAATCAAAAACTAATGAATCAACTAAAGTAACCTTTGGAGTACCATTGCATGCATATTCTTAAGCATTTATTAACAATAAGAAAGATGTGAAATTCTAGTTAACTTGCATATGATTCATGAAGTAGTGATAAATTAATAACAACTATTTAAATAGAAATGAACAATTGAAAGGAAGTGAGGAACAATACTTTGAGTGGTTGGCTCAAGTGTATGTTCTCACATTGATTGAGCCTAATCTAGCTAATATATTCTACACATCCCATGAAATCAAATCAATCGATTGCATATTGTAAAAGATTACAAAAGATCTCTCACATATTGTACTCAATCATTCTGAATATTTTTTATGTCTTGAAACTAAAAGTAACTAATAACATACAACTTAAAAAACCAACTACCTATAGATTCAACCAACAGCTATATACAAGCTTGATGGAATCTTATTCAAACCAACAACTTAACTGAAATCATTAACTCCACTCCTAGATATTTAGAGTGTAGAGTTAAGAATGATTTATTCAACCTATAATTGAAAAGGAAAAGGAATCCTAATAGGACTAAAACTCTGTCAAAATAGAATTTCATGTAAACATACAACCATTTGTCAAAATCCCATAAGTAAAGAAGACCCCTTCTTTAACGTTTATTAACTAGAATTAATAACACACGTTCAACCTTCATCAAGCTCCTTTAATCAATAATCATTACATTCATATTAATCTAGAACTCCCCCATTGTGTTGTCTAGCATTCCCTTTTGATATGGGTTCATCCCATAACTATTGTGTGTTCCACAATTCCTCTTCATCTGCAAACAAGTTAATTTTGCAAAGCATGTACACAAGGATAACCATCATAATAAAAAGATAGCATTCCATCAATATTCCATATATTTCTTCATATAAACCACACAATACTAGTGTATTATAACCATAATTCAATCATTATATTTTAGGTCCAAGTCTGCATAATAGATATGAAAGGATAGTATAATGTAGGAGCATTGTCTAGAAAGTTTATCAAAAAAGTGTCAAAATATGTATAAAAAGAACCGAAAATGAGTTATTATCTAGACCTAATAGTGACCCTTTAAGAGGGTTATCCCCTCTTAAGGGTTGTGGGGGTGAGGCCACATGCCCCCCCCACAAACCATATATATTTTTTAATTTAAAAAAGAAGAAAATTAAAAAAAAAAATTACAAACTCACCAAATTTGGCAATAATTTTGGCGGTACTACCAATTTTGATAGATTTTCTACATTTACTTGGTGTGGTTAAATTGGCAAAGGTCTAAATTAGTTGGAAGATTTCTATATTTGGTATATTTCTAAATTCGGTAGAAAAGTGTTTTTTGTAACTTTGACCCCCTCTCCAATTGAGTTTTCTTTTTGGTAGATCTTCAAACACTCATAATTGGAGCTTAGGACCTCCTTTTTTAGAGATTTTTTTTTTTTTAATTAGGGTAAAATTTTGTTCTCTTCATAGTGGTGTAAATGGTTTTTTATTTTAGTGTTTAGATTTTGAATAAATTGCATATTCTCACAAGTGTTGATAAGTTGTTCTCATTTTTAGGAACTTCTAGGGCTCCATTCTCGCTCCTATGGTAATATTTTTGGGTGCATTTTTTTTAAAGTGCATAATTTTTTATGTTCTATTTAGTGGTGTGATAAGATTTATCTCATTTTAGTAAAAAAAATACACTTTGATTGTGGCCAAGTTTGGCATTTACATACATGTACCAAGATCAAGACCACTTTGTTATTTTTGGCAAGTGGTAATTGTAAACGCACTAGTCATAAATTGTCAAGCTTGTATATTGTTGGGAGGTTCTTTGATTGAGTAAATTTGGGAGGATTCTTCTTGTGGTTGTGGTTTTGTTTCTCTTTATTTATGTTATTTCCTTTTTGTTTCATCATGGAGTACTCTAAACCATTCCACTTCTAGCACCTTTTAACTATCCTACATAGAAATCAGAAATGAACAAATTGCTAAGAGTTAAGAGGTTGTATAGGATAGTTCATGGGCTTGATGGTGAACCAAAAGATGATGAAGCTAAAAATAATAAGTGGTTGAATAGTTGTGAATAAGCCATTGGCTACTTATGCCTGTATGTCTCTCTTGAGTTGTTGTTTCACGTGAGAACTTGGACACACCCATGGCTATGTGGAGTACACTGTCAACATTGTTTGGGCAAATAAATGAAATTCAAAAAAAATTGTTGGAGAATGAAATAATAAGTCTCAATCCATGTAATTTCAGCAACATATAGGAATTCAACACCAAATTCAAGTCACTAAGAACACAATTGAAGGATTATAAAATTGAAAAGTCAAATACACAATTAGTGTTAAGTGTTCTTTCAAAGCTAGGACCTAAATGTGTACTATTTGTGACTACTTTCATTACTACAAAGAATGCCTTTGGGAGTGAGTTTAAGATTCCTTCCTTTGGGGATTTTTCTATGCAACTCACTAAGGAGAAAAATGAGCTTATTTAGATGGGTACTTTGAAGCCTTTAAAATCCCATGCCTTGTTTGCAAAGGATAAGTCTTCAAGTGAAAAATAAAATAAAAAGAACAAGCCTAAGAAGAATGTACAATCCACATATAACTCCATAGATAAACATAAAAATTCCTCTAAGGGGGAATCATCTAAGAAGACGAAGCCTACTTATGCATATTGCAAGAAGGATGGACATGAAGAAAACAATTGTTATAAGAAGGGTCTTGATGAATTGAAACATCTTCTACAAAATCAATTTACCTTATAGAATGTCTACTTATAATTGTTCTTCCAAACAAATATAATTTGATAAGGAAAAGAGTCATACTATTGGTATAAGTAAGAATAATTTTCAAGCTCTTTGTGCTTCTATAGGTCATGGATCAGGGAGATGGATTCTAGATTAAGGATCTTCTCATCATATGGCATCTTCATAGTTTATGTTCTCTTCTTTTGAGCCTTGTGTAATGCCACCTATTTTGATAGAAAATCATACTTATGTAAACATAATTAAGAGGATATCAATTGATAGTAGGGATGGAACCTTCAATGATATCTTGTGTGTACCTCATTTGACAAAACAATCTCCTTTCTATCTATCAAATCACTCATTGTGGAGTAGGGAGGGCTATGGAATTCACTCTCAATTCAGTTATCATCAAAGACTTGGAGAGAAATGTCACGTATGAAATTTTTCTTACTTATTTAAATGCAGACTTTACTTTATATGTCGAATTAGATTATTTAATGATTATTTTAAAAGATGATTTAATTGAAATTCGAAATGAAATGAATTTGAAATTGAATTTAAATTGAAATGCAAATTATTGTATTTATGTTTATTTCGGGGTTTGTCATTACTGATGATAAATCGAGTGCAAGTGAATGCAGGAAAACAGGTGAACAAGGTTGAAGGCGAGAACACTGATCAAGTAGATTTATTTAGCCAATTGATGTTTGTGAATAGATGGGATCTCACACACTCACGTAGATTGATATTTTATATGTCTCGTGCATATATTATGCTTGCAAATCGAAAAATTTGGTTTTGGTGTGATTTCTAAAAAAATTGTAAAAATATGTTTTCGTAGATGATTTTGTTAAATTTATGAAAATTTAATGTAATTTAAATAAGATATATTTGTTTGTTGAGTATTTTATTCTTATATTGGAAAAACGAAGTTGAAATTTGAAAATTAAAGGTAATATTGTTTTAATCTTGACTTTGATTACATTTAGTTTAATAAAGTTATTTTTAAATTTAAATGATATTTAAATTAGAAATAGTGAAAATAAATGATTTTTAATATTTATAAATAGATTCATTTTTAAATATTAAAAAAATAGTGAAATGGAAATTGATTCTGTTCAATAATTTCGAAATTGAAATTTGCAATCAAAATTGAACTCAACAAAAGTAATAGAATAAAAATATCTTTAAAGATCTTGAACTCAGAGTTTTAATTGGAACTGAAGATCAAATTGAGAGATTTATGGATCTGAGCATGCATGAATGCATGAGGAAAACAAATATATCTGAGGAAAATCCGAATTGAAAAGACAAAAAATTTGCATAAGGAAGAATTTGGAAAATTGGGAAAAGAGAGAAGAAAATGATCGTTTGTTTTGGAGGTGATTTATCTTGACTATGTTTATTTATATTCTGCAATTGGTAAATTGGTGGAGGAGGTGACAACAAGCCACGCACCTACATCTCTTCACCCCACGTAGGAGACAAAGGAAGAGGCGCAGCCAGTGGTTTTTGATTTTCCTGTTTGGAAGGCCTCCTCTTAACATTTCTCTTCACCCCACACACCTGCTTACTCCTCCCTTCACTCCACGCGTATCCTATAGTAAAGGGTGGCCTGCTTACTTCTCCCTTTCACCCACGCCACCTGCAGCAACCTTCACATCTCTCCCATGCACCAAGGAAGGGAAGTGTGCGGCCTGGGAGAGGCACGCACTGCCTTCTCCCTTCATTCCACACAGTCTTATTTTCCATGCGCAAGCTCCCACGCGCCTAACAAGCTGCTCAGAACAACATTAAAGGGAGATTCCCTCCCTCTTCCACATACAGGGAAGAAAATTAAGGAGAGAACATGCGGCCAAAGGATTAAAATCACCTCACAATAGCAACATAAAGAAACAAAAAGGAAATATAGAGAGAATTTGTCCAGAACAGAGGAAACAACAATTTTGCTAGAGTTCTAAATTTACCAGGTTGGAATTCTTTGTTAAGTTTCTAAATTAGATCTTACGATTTTTATTTGACTGTGAACAAATCAGAAAGAAAATATTTCCCAGATTTTAAGACAAATTGTGAAACAAAGATTTACGAGAAATCTTGATATGAACTCTTGAATTATTAATATTGACAAATTTAGAAATAAACCCAAACATAAAACAAGTTTAAAGTTTAGAATCAGAAACAAATTCTTTTGGAAAAATCCAACTCTGTAATTATTTTTCCAAAATTCAAGAAAGCTTTGAATAGAAATTTAATTTTATTTATGCTAAGAATTAGATAAATAATGATTTAAATCACTCTTAAATCGATGAACTGAAAATTAGAAAACCAATTTAGACTTGGGAAAAAACTTACCATATTGAGAGAAATGAGATATGTTGATGAAAATTAGTTAAATCTCGTCAACAGAATTTAAGGAAAGTATTGATAGAAAATATCAAAAACAAAATTTTACTTGATTATTTCACTTTTTAGGAAAACTGTCAAAACTTAGAATTTTAAAGTAGTTAGATAAAATTTGATAGATAATGGACATGTAAACGTTGAAAATAGGATGAACTTGAATCAAAATGCTTAAACTTGAGTTTTAGTCTTTTTTTTTTGTAAACTATCCAAACAAATTTTAAATAACTTAAATTAAATAAGAGTTTGAAACAACTAAATGTGTGCTCTTTTAATTTACGTTTCTATATGTATTTTGACATACTGGAGATACACTTTCGTTTTTGAAAATTTATTGATTATTTAAATGACTAAATTAAAATACTGATTTTATGTCTTTATGCGAATTGGAACAATGAAAAGTGGTGTTGGATAAACCGTTTTCATTTTAATTACTATTTTCTGTTAATATTTTGAAAGATTGTGAAAGATTGTGTTTGACGTTTGAACCACGCAAGAATGATAGATAATTCTACATGTGATGTTTTTGGGAAAGTTTCCTTCTGGGATGGGTGCCGAATATGGGTAAATAAAGAGTGTAGTTTTTCTTTTTTCAAAACTATTTTTTATTGTCATGCATGACATCTTACTTGGCCAAGTAGTTTTTGTACCATTGAAATATATGGATTATTTGAGCTCTCTACCATATCCTAGTATCGAACTTGCTTCTTTCTTAACTGAATTAGAAAACTGAAAATGCTTGTGGATTACTAGTAGTACTAGGCATGCACCAGATTCCATCTTGCTCGTAGACTGCTTTTTGCTAAGCAATTCATGTAGGGTCGGGTATTTCTTGATTGACTAAGAAATTTCAGGGAAGCGTAAGCTTCGAGGTTGGGCGGAAAAGCGCCTGATCCTTGTTCTCATCTTCTTTTGAAGATTTGCTTATGGATAGAAGATCGACTAACTGATCCTTCTTTTAAAATGCTTTATTATTCATGATGTATATATTGACGAGCTTATGGCGACTGAATGCCTAAGTCTCGAATTTGTACACTGGATATGTATCATCCTTTGTATTTATTATTTGAAATGTGTATTTCGACACTTGTAAGATTTAGACTGAATTATAATGAAGATATCTTTTCGACTTTTATGTCGTTGTATGTAATCGACTTGTTTTTTGATGAATGAAATGAAGAGATGATGACTTTATTTGGAATATAATGGAATTTATTTTAAGTATTGTCGATTTATTTTTAAGGATTTTTCCGCTCTTTACATTTGGTATCAGAGCTCTAGGTTTGAACACTAGGGTTGTTTGTCCATTACGCTAAATGAACATTCCTTGATGTAGGAATTGTGAGACATAATGGGTACAAGAGGTAAAGCTGTTGCAAGCAATGAGACTGATAGGTTGGATCAGATTCTTGGGCTTTTGAATTAGTAGGGTTCTAGAATGGACAATCTGGAATAGGAAGTTCGAGGTGTCAGAGAAGGAAAAAACCCTCGAGTTGAAATTCCCCAAAATCTGGAACAACCTAACAATGATAATGCAAGGGTTGAAGTACCAAATCCTCAAGCAAGGATTGAAGGGGAATTAGCGAAAGATCTGAAAAGGGTAGCACCACCCAAGTTCGATGGTAAGACAATAGGTGATGGAGTAGAAGCTTGGGTCATTGAGATGGAGAAATACTTCGAGCTTAGGAACATGTCCAATGAAACCAAGGTAGTTTGGGCTACATACCAGCTTACTGGAGAAGCTGCTACTTGGTGGGATAACAAAAAGATTGAGAAGAAATTACTACCAGGTGGAACTACTTGGGAAGCGTTCTTGAACCTTTTCAGGAAGAGGTGGCTCCCACAGCTATTCTTCGATAGGAAGATGATAGAATTCCAGAATTTGTCATAGGGTGGTCTTATAGTTACCTAGTACTGGGAGAGGTTCACAAATCTCCTTAAGTACGTATCACAATATCAGATGGATGAACGGTTTCACATCCATAAATTGGAGCTGATGTAGAAATTCACAATCCATTGACGATGGATGAGGTCTTTGAGAAGGCCATGAAACAAGAACATAAGTTGCAACAGGTGGCTAATTACAGGAAGAGTGTTAATGCAAAATTTGGTTTTGGAAATAGGAAGTTTCAAAACAATAACAACAATAATTAGAGGAGTAACAATAATAATCAGTAAATCAAGAATCTGAAGAGGGGGAACAACACCCAAGATAAAGGAGAAGGTAATTTTGGTGGGAACAAAAAGGTGAACAATAATAACACCAACTTCTCCAATATCAGGAACAGGATAGGTGGTCAGCAAGGGCCACGAGGTGGATGTTACACATGTGGAGGAGATCACTATGCCTCCAATTGCACTCAGCGTATAGGAAATCAGCGAGGTGGTAATGATCGGAGGGCACCGCAACATCAGATCGATGCAGCGGTTGACAATTGTCAAGCCAACTTTCAGTCTACACCTATCCAAATGTCAGGTAAGCTTTTCGATCAATCTGTTTCTATTTTAATAGATACTGGAGCTTTTGAATGTTTTATAGACCCTAACGTAGTTGATGGATTACTTGTTAGACCTGGTATTATGTCACAATCATGGATGGTTCAGTATGGAAATCGAGCAGAGAAGAGGGTAGATTCATGTTTATCATGCAACAATTTAGAATTACCTAAATTCCAAACTCAAGTTAACCTTTACATAGCACTGTTGGGTTCTTATGATGTGATCTTAGGGATCAATTGGTTAACTGAGCATAAAGCCATAGTGAATTGTGAGGACAAGATGGTGAGTTGTTTGGATGACTTTGGACATCCAGTAGAGATTCTAGGATCTCAAGAACCTCTAGAGTTGAGACACATCTCAGCTATGCAGCTAAAGAAAGCACATCGGAAGGGATGTTCCATTTTTTCTATTTTGGTTAGTGACCTGGATAATGCCCAGTAGAGTCTAGAGGACTATCCAGTTCTCAGAGAGTTCTTGGATATCTTTCTAGAAGAACTTACAGAATTACTGCCGAAGAGAGAATTTGAATTCTCAATTGAACTATTACCTAGAACGGAGCCACAATCCAAAGCTCCTTACATAATGACTACTACTGAGTTTTATGAATTGAAAGCTCAGTTGCAGGAGATGTTGAAACAGGGATTCATAAGGCCGAGTGTATCATCATGGGGTGCACCGGTAATCTTCGTTAAGAAGAAGGATGGAACCTTGCGACTATGTATTGATTACAGGATGCTTAATAAGGTTACCATCAAGAACAGGTATCCTCTACCTAGGATAGATGAGCTGTTTGATCAGATGAAAGGGGCCACTATGTTTTCTAAGATTGATCTTAGATCAGGTTACCACCAGTTGAGGATTAAGGATGAGGACATTCTGAAAACAACTTTCAGAACTCGGTATGGACACTACGAGTTCACCATGGTACCTTTTGGCCTAACGAATGCTCCAACGGCATTCATGAACCTTATGAATAGTATCTTCAGAGATTGTTTGGATGATTTCGTGCTCATATTTATTGATGAAATTTTGATCTACTCTAAGATAGAAGAGGAACACGAGGAGCACTTGAGAATTGTTTTGCAACGACTGAGAGATTGAAATCTTTTTGGCAAGTTTTTGAAGTGTACATTCTTTCAGAAGAAGGTTCAGTACTTGGGGCATGTGATATCTATTGAGGGAATCTCAGTTGATCCTACGAAGATAGAGGCAATAGTAGATTGGCCAACACCGAGAAGTGTTACAGAAGTTCATAGTTTCATGGGCTTGCAGGTTACTATAGGAAGTATATTGAAGGGTTTTCTAGAATTGCAGCACCTATTACTTCTCTTCATAAGAAGGGAAAGAGATATGAGTGGATAGAGAAGTGCAAGGAAGCATTTCAGATTCTTAAACAGAAGTTGACATCAGCACCGGTGTTGACTATACCGGATCCTAATGGTCACTTCATTGTGATCATAGACACATCAAGTGAAGGTGTAGCAGTTGTGCTAATGCAGGAAGGTAAAGTGGTGGCATATGAGTCTAGGAAACTGAAGCAGTATGAGCTGAATTATGCGCCACACGATCTTGAGCTTACAGTGATTGTGCATGCATTACAGATGTGGAGACATTATCTCCTAGGGAAGCCTTTTGAGCTTAAGACTAATCATTTGGGACTTAAGTACATCTTCACACAACCGAAACTCAATGCAAGATAGAGGAGGTGGCTTGAGTTCCTGAGTGAGTATGATTTTGGTATCGAGTATATCAAAGGTAAGGAGAACATAGTTGTTGATGCTCTTAGCAGAAGAAGGCATCTATCTGTTATGGTGACCACAAGGTAAAACTTGAGACAACAAGTGTTGCAGTATCTTCCAGGTGATGAGCATTATGACAGGGTTAGACAAGCCTTAGAGGCGGATCCTTCATATCATAGATTTGATTGTTAAGTGATGGAGAATGATGGTATTGTCAGATATCAGGGAAGGATGTATATCCCTGAGAGTGGAGATTTGAGGAAGTTGATACTTGAGGAAGTTCATGATGCACCTTATTTAGGGCATCCAAGAGTTACAAAGATGGTGGTAGAGCTAAAGGCTTTGTATTTTTGGCCTAAACTGAAGAAAGATGTCATGGAGTACGTAGCTAGATGTTTGGAATGCCAGTGAGTCAAGGCTGAGCATGTGCATCCAACATGAATTTTGTATCCCCACGATATACCTGAGTATAAGTGGCAAGTAATCAATATGGATTTCATCCAAGGATTACAATTGAGTAGAAATAGGCATGATACCATCCTAGTAGTTGTCGATAAGCTGACAAAGGTTTCACATTTCATTCCAGGAAATTTGAAGGATGGATCATTGACTCTTGCAAGGAATTTGTGCAAGAGATATTCAGGTTGCATGGTGTACCAGAGACCATTATCTCTGATAGAGATACCGGGATGACATCTAGGTTCTGGACTACACTGAATGCGGCATTGGGAACTAAACTTAATTTTAGTTCTGCATATCACCCACAAACCGATGGCCAAACAAAAAGGGTCAATCAGGTTCTGGAGGACTTGTTGAGGATGTACTACATGGATCAGCAGTACAAGTGGGAAGAATATTTACCATTGGTTGAGTTTGCCTACAACTCATACCATTCTTCATTGGGTGTGGCACCTTTTGAAGCACTGTATGGACGGAAATGTTGCACACCCATCAATTGGGACAAGATCGAAGACATAATCATTATTGGACCAGATATGCTCAAGGAAATGGATGAACAGATGAAGTTGATCAAGGGTAGATTGAAGGAAGCAGCCGATAGGTAGAAGAGCTATGACGATAGGAACAAGACTTATAGATAGTTTGTTGCAGGAGATAAAGTCTTCTTGAGGGTTAAGCCTCATAAGAGCTCTATCTTGTTTGGGAAATCATCAAAGTTGGCACCAAGATATGTGGGACCATTTGAAGTACTGGAATTTATTAATCCAGTTGCTTATAGACTAGCGTTACCACCTACTCTTGCTCAACTCCATAATGTTTTCCATGTTTCTTTGTTGAAACCTTATCATTGTGATATGACTCATATTCTTGATTGGCGTTCATTGCAGGTACAGGATCTAGGGGTGGTGCTAGTGGAGCCCATCCGAATCCTAGACAAGCGTAGCATTAAGCTACTTAACAGAGATAGTACCCAGTATAAGGTCCAGTGGGACCAGTATACTGGGGACAGTGCTACATGGGAGGATTCTAAGATGATAGATCGTCATTTTTCTCATTTGCTTTCATAGATTAGCATATGTTTTGTGCGGAGATACTTGATACTCTGGTTTTGATTCACATGTTGCGAACTTTGATAGCGTGGATGCTACTATTTGCTTGTGTTTATGTTGGAGAACTGTGATGTTAGTTATTATTTCATTATGCTTGATTGAGATACTATGCTTTATTAATTGAAAGAGTATGTTTTTATGATGATGATGATTTTATGCTTATTGATTGACTAATAAGACATCAAGACGATGTCTCTTCCAAGAGGGGAAGGATGTCACGTATGAAATTTTGCTTACTTATTTAAATGCAGACTTTACTTTATATGTCGAATTAGATTATTTAGTGATTATTTTAAAAGATGATTTAATTGAAATTTGAAATGAAATGAATATGAAATTGAATTTAAATTATTGTATTTACGTTTATTTCGGGGTTTGTCATTACTAATGATAAATTGAGTGCAAGTGAATGCAGGAAAATAGGTGAATGAGGTTGAAGGCGAGAACAACGATTAGGTAGAGTTGTTTAGCCGATTGACATGTGCGAATAGATGGGATCTCACACACTCACGTAGATTGATATTTTATATGTCTCGTGCGTATATTATGCTTGCAAATCAAAAAATTTAGTTTTGGTGTGATTTCTTAAAAAAATGTAAAAATATGTTTTCATAGATGATTTTGTTAAATTTATGAAAATTTAATGTAATTTAAATAAGATAGATTTGTTTGTTGAGTATTTTATTCTTATATTGGAAAAACGAAGTTGAATTTTGAAAATTAAAGGTAATATTGTTTTAATCTTGACTTTGATTACATTTAGTTTAATAAAGTTATTTTTAAATTTAAATGATATTTAAATTGGAAATAGTGAAAATAAATGATTTTTAATATTTAGAAATAGATTCATTTTTAAATATTAAAAAAATAGTGAAATGGAAATTGATTCTGTTCAATAATTTTGAAATTGAAATTTGCAATCAAAATTGAACTCAGCAAAAGTAATAGAAAAAAAATATCTTTAAAGATCTTGAACTCAGAGTTTAAATTGGAACTGAAGATCAAATTGAGAGATTTATGGATCTAAGCATGCATGAATGCATGAGGAAAACAAATATATCTGAGGAAAATCCAAATTGAAAAGACACAGAAAATTTGCATAAGGAAGAATTTGGAAAATTGGGAAGAGAGAGAAGAAAATGATTGTTTGTTTTGGAGGTGATTTATCTTGACTATGTTTGTTTATATTCTACAATTGGTATATTGGTGGAGGAGATGAGAACAAGCCACACACCTGCATCTCTTCAACCCATGTAGGAGACAAAGGAAGAGGCACAACCATTGGTTTTTGATTTGCTTGTTTGGAAGGCCTCCTCTTAACATTTCTCTTCACCCCAGGCAACTGCTTACTCCTCCCTTCACTCCACGTGTATCCTACAGTAAAGGGTGGCCTGCTTACTTCTCCCTTTCACCCACGCCACTTGCAGCGACCTTCACATCTCTCCCACGCACCAAGGAAGGGAAGTGTGCAGCCTGGGAGAGGCATGCACTGCCTTCTCCCTTCATTCCACACAGTCTTATTTTCCATGCGCAAGCTCCCATGGGCCTAACAAGCTGCTCAGAACAACAGTAAAGGGAGATTCCCTCCCTCTTCCACATACAGGGAAGAAAATTAAGGAGAGAATAGGTGGCCAAAGGATTAAAGGCACCTCACAACAGCAACATAAAGAAACAAAAAGGAAATACAGAGAGAGTTTGTCCAAAACAGAGGCAACAACAATTTTGCAAGAGTTCTAAATTTACCAAGTTGGAATTCTTTGTTGAGTTTCTAAATTAGATCTTACAATTTTTATTTGACTGTGAGCAAATCAGAAAGAAAATATTTCCCAGATTTTAAGACAAATTGTGAAACAAAGATTTAGGAGGAATCTTGATATAAACTCTTGAATTATTAATATTGACAAATTTAGAAATAAACCCAAATAGAAAACAAGTTTAAAGTTTAGAATTAGAAACAAATTCTTTTGGAAAAATTCAACTCTATAATTATTTTTCCAAAATTCAAGAAAGCTTTGAACAAAAATTTAATTTAATTTATGTTGAGAATTAGATAAATCTTGATTTAAATCGCTCTTAAATCCATGAACTAAAAATTAGAAAACCAATTTAGACTTGGGAACAAACTTACCATATTGAGAGAAACGAGATATGTTGATGCAAATTAGTTAAATCTCGTTGACATAATTTAAGGAAATTATTGATAGAAAACATCAAAAATAAAATTTTACTTGATTATTTCACTTTTTAGGAAAACTGTCAAAACTCATAATTTTAAAGTAGTTAGATAAAATTTGATAGATAATGGACATGTAAACGCTGAAAATAGGATGAACTTGAATCAAAATGCTTAAAATTGAGTTTTAGTCTTTTTTTTTGTAAACTATCCAAACGAATTTTAAATAACTTAAATTAAATAAGAGTTTGAAACAACTGAATGTGTGCTCTTTTAATTTACATTTCTATATGTATTTTGACATACTAGAGATACACCTTCATTTTTGAAAATTTATTGATTATTTAAATGACTGAATTAAAATACTGATTTTATGTCTTTATGCGAATTGGAACAATGAAAAGTGGTGTTGGATAAAATGTTTTCATTTTAATTACTGCTTTCAGTTAATGTTTTGAAAGATTGCGAAAGATTGTGTTTGACTGTTTGAACCATGCAAGAATGATAGATAATTCTGCATGTGATGTTTTTGGGAAAGTTACCTTCTGGGACGAGTGCCGAATATGGGTAAATAGAGAGTGTAGTTTTTCATTTTTCAAAACTACTTTTTATTGTCGTGCATGACATCTTACTTGGCCAAGTAATTTGTGTACCATTGAAATAGATGGATTATTTGATCTCTCTACCATATCCTAGCATCGAACTTGCTTCTTTCTTAACTGAATTAGAAAATTGAAAATGCTTGTGGATTACTAGTAGTACTAGGTATGCACCAGATTCCATCTTGCTCATAGACTAATTTTTGCTAAGCAATTCGTGCAGGGTCGGGTATTTCTTGATTGACTAAGAATTTTTGGGGAAGCGTAAGCTTCTAGGTTGGGCGGAAAAGCACCTAATCCTTGTTCTCGTCTTCTTTTGAAGATTTGCTTATGGATAGAAGATCTATTGACTGATTCTTCTTTTAAAATGCTTTATTATTCATGATGTATATATTGACAAGCTTATGGTGGCCGAATGCCTAAGTCTCGAATTTGTAAACTAGATATGTATCATCCTTTGTATTTATTATTTGAAATGTGTATTTCGACACTTGTAAGATTTAGACTGAATTAAAATGAAGATATATTTTTGACTTTTATGTCGTTGTATGTAATCGACTTGTTTTTTAATGAATGAAATGAAGAGATGACGACTTTATTTGGAATATAATGGAATTTATTTTAAGTATTGTCAATTTATTTTTAAGGATTTTTCCACTCTTTACAAGAAAAGAGGTCATTTCTACTAGGATGGTTTATCATGCGTCTCATTTATATAGCTTTTTTAATTTTATTCCTAATGATGAATTTTATCCTTTGGATGATAATCGTGCTTCTAGTGTGGACTATGATTTTGAGGAATTTTTTGGTTACATGAACTTGGGAGTTCTCACATGTGATATAGTTCTTATACCATCCATCCCATCTCCTCCATCTACTATTACATTTGATTATTCTTGTGTTGCTACAAATATGGATTCTTGTGATTCAGTGTAATAGAATATTCATTTTCCTTCAAATATGACTACTTGGGATGACTTCTTGATAGGTATTTTAAACTTTTTATGGAGTCTCATATTGCAAATTTGGGAGGAATCATTGATTTTATTCATCTTCTCTTTGATGAAGATGATCCTTCTTCAATTTTTGTGAGGGAACACTCTAAACCTCTTGTTCATTCTCTACATGATCATTCTTCACAGTTTGATGTGAGTGTGGATACTGTTGGACAACATTTGAAGGAGGCTTCTCTATCTTTAGAGGAGATATGTTTATCTCTAAATTGTGTTCTATAGTAGTGTGGCCTAGAACACATGTTTTGAGTGTATCATATTTCAACATCGGCATGGATACACTTGAACATTTTTTAGACATCATACACCATTCTTATTGCCTCATTTTTCTTTTATGGATGGGAAGACATCCTAGATATCATCTTGGTTTTGTTTCTTCATAAGGGGAGGAATATTATTTGATGGTCTTGGATAATTTTTATCATTCATTATCGGGAATCTACCATCATTATAGGAGACACTACATTAAGGGGGGTTACGTCATCTTTCTTCTTCTTCTCTCTTATGGGGGGATATTTTTCCTTACATGGGTTTTTGTCCTTATCATTATTCAATGAGAGTATTTTGTATTTTTTTCATCTTTCTTTTGGGAGGAGTTTTGTCCCACTAGTTTTTTTTTTTCTATTTGCGAGAGATTGAATTTTTACATGGGTACCTAAAATGGCCTATTATTTGGGACCCATCATCATTTTTTCATCATTTACATTAGTTTCATCTTCCCTAAGTCGCACTTAAGGGGTGGGTGTTGTTGTGAATAAGATTTCCTATCGAGCTAGTTCACCTAGTAATTCCTATTCACATGTTAAGTTTACTTAGGTCTTAGGAATATTTATAGAATTCTTAGGTGTCATGTGATATCATCATGTCATTTAATACCTTTTTCCTAGGTAATTTAAAATTTGAGGAGTTAGTTATCACATGACATAGGATTAAGACACTTGTGATGATTTTGTCTAATCCTATGTCTCACATTAGCTATATAACCAAGGGTCTCTCATACATTAGACATGAATTATGTTTTGTATTATTGATAGGAATATAGTTTTTTCTTGTCATATCAATATTCTTTTCTTTTGCTTTATATTTTGCCTCTACATCCTAGTTGGCTATCTCCATAGAAAACTCTTACAGAGGTAGAGCTAGAAAACAAATCAAAAGAGCCAGAAAAGAAGACAAAGAGCTAGAAGAGGTTATGGATATATTAAAGACATAAAATATCAAAGAAGAATTTATGATGGTGGATCATAAAGATAAATCATATTTGTAAGAGATGGAAAGGAAGGAACCCTCGAGGAATTCACAAAGCATATGGAATGAATGAATTTTTATTTTGAAAAAAGTGGTTTAATTCAAGAACCATATGAGCTATCATTGAAGGAAATTCTTGTTATTATAAATTCAATGAGAAATCAACTTTGCCTATTGAAGATAAATATTTTACAATGTAAGAAAATGTTTTGATAATTTTATAATAGTGTCTAATAAACATCTACAAAAATTCTAAGTTTTGAAAAGTAGCCAATGCTAAGTAAGAATGGTCAACATAATAGCCATATTGATGGGCATGATTTCATGAAGGATTTTTTATTTAAAACTTATTCTACTAACAATTTTTAATGTGAGTAATAATGCTGTAAATTAATCAAATTATAAATCAACAAAAGGACACAAACTCTTTTATTTCCTATGTGATTATAAATCAAGAAATAAAGAGGACGATAGTAGAAGCAAGGATTTATTGGATCCTTTTGATATGATGTCACTAAAATATAGGAAATAATAAAATACTTTATTTAATTTTTACTTCTTAGGCCCATGGCAATTTACACTTTTAGAGAATAATAATGGAGATTGGATTAAATATTAAATATTTTATTATTTTATGATGATGTAAACCTAAAATGGGGTGTGGGATTTCTTATGAGGAGGTTTGTAACCTCCAGATTCAAGTGCCAATCAATTATTGGTATATATTTCAGTATTTTTTATGAAAACTTTCATATGGGGAATTATTATCTAAATTTGATCAAGAATCTTGCAACAATCAAAATGGTGATTTCTTTGGAGGGAAAATGATGATAATTATTACTTTTTTTTTCCAAGAGGTGTGTTCAGATATGGTTCTCTATGTATTTATAGGCAAAGTCAAATTCCAAGATCCTTTGGATAAATACCCACAAGTTGTGAACATCAAATGATGAAACCATTTGGATTCAAGAGAGTATTCTCAATTGGAGAGTGTCGTGAAGCTTCATTAGATTGTGCAACAAGAGTTATTGTAGTGTTTGTGTATAGGTGTGAGGTTTGCAGTTTGACTTCTTGATTTTTGGTGTTATTATTTTCTATTGTGCATGAGGTTTTTTTTTTATCTCCAACACAGTAGATCAATTATTTTTCTATAGCATCTTGCTATGTTGTTTGGGTGAGATATTGACAATGTAATGTGGATATTTTCACTATCAGAATGGCCCAATTTTGTGTAGAAGAGTAATATTGGTTTAAAATATTTTTTATTTTGGGGACTGCTATTATGAAATTTTTTCTGCACAAGATTATTTCCAAGAGCTAGGGATACCATTTTCTATGGTAAATATTGATGAGTTTCAATGTATCCATTAGCAATGTGTGATCCAGTGGGGTGTGAGTTTTATGATTTTTTTCTCTATATTGTATTTTATTTTGTTATAATAGATTTTCATAATAATCCTTCTTGTTGTATTAATCATATGATGCAGGAGCATCCCCTAAGTAACAAATCTCCACTATTTATTGCCAACATTCTCACAGTCTGCAAAATGTAGATGCATAGACTAGGAACATGACTGAAGAAAATTGCAAGAAGACCAAAGGACATAAAATAAAATAAAGGAAAAACCAAAATACCACAAGCCCACATCTATGGGTGATGATAAAATTTTAACAATGAAAAGAGGAATGGGAATATATGACATTAATAGAAAGAAGAATTGAAAGGTCACACATCAAGAACCGACGAAATTATTTTTGTGAAGTGTAAAAAAAAAGAGGTTTGAGGGGGAGAAAAGTAAACACCAAGGCACACAGGCTAAGAAATTGGTTCAAAATCAAATGAATGGACGCTATGAGCTAGAGGGAAGCACATGAAGGAGATATAGGACAATAAATGAAGGAAAATTCTTGCAGGAAAATTTGAGTTAATTTATGATAAGAGAAAAATTAAGGGAATTATAGCGACCAACTGATTACCATGTAGAGAAGGGGCACACGATGGGGAAATGGTAGGCTACATTCAACAAAGCCAAAATTTTAATAAGGATTCAAAATATTGGAGAAGATGGTATATGCTAGGAAGATGCAAATGAGGGAGAGGTCGTGGTAGGCAAAGAGAGTGATACCAGTATTCTTGCAAATGTCAACATTGTGTAATCACCATAGAAGGAGTTTGATCTAAATTGATAATTCCTTTAATAAATCAACATTATTTATGAAATGTCAACGTAATTGATATTGAAGATCTATAATTGTAAATTCAATGAAATGGGAATGGCTTCTGAAGGTTTAGGGGGATTTTAAAATTGAGCTAATGCATGAGTATTGCCAATTAAATTGATTTATCGATTGTGAAATTGGAAATTTAATGGTCTGGAAGCTTAAATGGCTTGTTGTGGTGGTTGGTAAATAGCTTGTTTGGAATTTGTGAGATTGAGATTTTGCATCTGAACTGTTTGTTATCAAAGCTACAAGATTTTGAGAGTGGAGAGAATCCACCAGGACCATGGGTGAAGAATTGGTAGAGAGTGAAGAAGCTCTAAGAGTGTCATAATATTTTAACAAAATTTCTTGGGGACATGGGGAGAGTTTATGGATGAAGAAGGAATATTTGAAGCCACAAAAAATGAAACGAGAATCCATTCGAAGGAGTGATTTTTTTCGAACTGTGTGCAAGTCTGGTGGAAAGTGTTGCAAAGTGATGGTGGACAACGATAGTAGAGATAATTTGGTTGTGTTGGAAATGGTTGAGAAGTTGAACTTGAAGAGGATGAAGCATCCTAAGCCATACTACATCTCTTGGTTGCATGGAGGTCATCAAATTCGGGTAAGTGAAGAAAGCTTTGTGAATTTTCACATTGGAAGTTATAAGGATGAAATTGTATGTGATATAATACCCATGGATATTTGTCACGTTCTATTGGGTCAACCTTGGATTTGGGATAGAGAATCTATACATAATGACAATGATAACACTTATAACATAATCAAGGATGGGAAGGAATATGTGTTGAATCCATTACAGGATAAACAAGAGGAAGTGGTAAAAGAAAAGATTGCAGTAGAAGCATGTCATGAAGAAGGCATGATGAAAAAAATAAATATGAAAAATTTGTTGCAACAGTAGTAGAGGTAGTTGAAGAGGAAAAAAATAAAGATGTAACAACAAAAGATGAATAGTCTTCCAGTCTAAGATGGAAGACAAAAGATGTGAGAGAAGTCCCTACAGATGTAAATATAGAAGAAAAGAAGAGAGAAAGTGAAGAAAATAAAATTATGGACTTGGAGAGTACTAAATTTGATGAGTAGATTGGTGAAGACAAAGATGCCACTTTGTTGAAAGAAGAAATGAGAAGAAAACAAAATTTACAGCAATAGTGAGTCCTTTGGAGGACATGTTGATGAATGTGGAAGGTGTTGAAGAAAGAGTTGCAACAGTGAGGCTTGAAGAAATCCTTGTGCAAAAGCATGAGGGAGAGAAGATTGAAGTGGAAAGAGCATACCTTGTTGGAGGTATGGAAAAAGAGACCAACCCAAAAGTTGCAACAAATGTAAAGTTTGATTGTTGTAATTGTGAAGAATGTGTTAATTTGCATTCATTTGAGTTTGAGAAAATAGAAAGTACAAAGATGTTGTGGGTTGAGGTGCAGCCCAAGAAAAGCCATTATGTTGGTATGGCAAGAAGAGAGGTTGAAGAGAAAGAAGCTAGTGAAGAAAATTGGTTGGTGAAAATCTTTAATTTTCATAATTTTGATGTAATACCCCTCCGTTTTGCCTCTTGTTCGGTTTGCTTTATGCTATGTTTGGTTGCAGTTACTTTGATATTGGATACATTTTGTTATGATGTTTTGATTGTTACTATTGAGCGACAACTATCATTGTGTGATGTGTTGACCTAATTAGTGTTTCTCATGCTTTAATGGATTAATGATGTTGTAAAGTTAACATGAGATGTTATTATGAGATTATTGGAATTATGGTGGAAGTGTTAGTTTCGATGAGTGTATTGGTGAAGAGGATAGTTTCGCATCATTCGCTTGCGAGTGCCCTACGAATCCGTATTTCCTTCTTCACGGTGTATATTATATGCTGGATATATTGTATGATGTTGTTTACTTGGTTGCAGGATTGCAGGTACATGACATCGACTCCACCTGGTTTCATAGGTTTGAGCGTGTCGATCCAACGATTAAGTTGAATGGGAGATAGTAGCTAGATAACATGTGTCAAGTTTACACCCTAGCCTTAGTGTGTTGTCAGTCGTGTGTGTCGAGTCATTGTCTGTCTTGTTTTAATGTTATTTAATTCTGAAGGATTCTTGATTTGGAAATAGATATTTAGAATAATTGCATTTAAATCATGTTGATGGTTATTTAATTTAAATAATGCAATGTGGATAAAAGTTTATATTTAAATTAATTAATTATATTTAATTTATTTAATTAATTAAATTTAATCCATGGGGGTTGAATTTAGTTATTAAATAATTAAATTAATTAATTAAACGTGATGCAATAGAATGAAAGAAAATAAAAGAATTAAAATTAATTTTGGAATTTAATTTCAACTTGTAGGAATTAAATTAGAAATTGTAATTAAATGCTTACTTGGGAAATGAGTTTCAACTTTGGAAATTAATTTATTATTTGAAATTGCGTTTTAAATTGAAATTGAAATTAATATCTAATTTGCATGTAATGTGAATTAGGGTTGTAAAACTTGAAATTGAAATATCTAATTTGCATGTAATGTGAATAAGGGTTGTATTAGGTATTTTTGATTTATAAAGAATACATGTTTTAATTTTAGGGTAGTAGAAAGAGATTTAGAAAAAAAAATACATTTTTACAGCAGGGAAGAAATTTTAGAAAATTTGCACAAGGGTTTGAAGAAAGTTTGATTGTAGAATTGATTGAAGGAAAGATTGTTTGCATTTGTTGGGTTTTGGATTGGATTCATTGGAGGATTGAAGAAAATTCAGGAAATCCTTGGAGGAGGCTTGCATCAAAAATTCATCTCTTCCTGTAGCTTCTTGTACCAAGTTTTCCTCTTTGTGTTTTATTGTTCTTGATTGTTTTTCTTTAAAATAGTAGTGATTAAAGATTTGTTTGTTAAATCTGTTTTAGAAATAAATTTGATATTAGAAGAAAAGAATTAAATAAATTTACAGCCTTTGCTTGTGAAAATTCTTGAGTGAAAATTGTGAAAACCTCAGTTGAATTTAAGCTATTTGGGGAAATAGATTGTGTTATTGGAAATCAAACATATAGATTGAACAATGCATTTAGAATGTTTTTAGAAAATGAAACCTTCTGTTTATTATTAAAAATCGGATTTTAAAATCTGCAAGATAGTTATATTTTTCATGGTAAAATGGTCTGGTTGCGTCGCCTATAACTCCACTTTCACAAACTGGGTTGTCAGGAAATTCGAAGAGTTTTTGCATTTTGAAATTTTCTTATCCCTGTCAAAAAATCGCAAATACCCAGATCATAGTTTTTGAGTTATACTTGAAACACGAGACTGTTGTTAAGTTATTTTCCCATGGCTGCTCTGAAAATAAAATAATAATAAATTGATATTTATGAATATTAATATTTTATGTATTGTTATTATAATATTAAAATATTATTTAATAATATTTTATATTATAAATTATAATATTAAAATATTATATTTATTTATATTATTTTAAATAAAATTTGTATATTAGATTAGTGGAATTAAAATTATAAACATATGGGGAAATTATTGTTTATTTTAAAATGACATGTTGAAGTTTAATTGAAGGAGTTATATATTTGATTTAAAAAATGCATAATTTAAAATTTAATTGTGGAATTTAAATTCATGTGTAAAAGGTCCAATTATTAATTTGATTTAATTGGAAAAATATATTTATAATTTGAAAAATTGATGATAAGGGATATTTTATTTTGAATTAAACAATTTGATATTCTGTAAAGAATAGAAGATATGTTAATGATTAAATATATTTAAATATATTAATTTATATTTAGTATATATTGAAGGTATATATCCATTTGAGAGAATAAATAATATTTTATCTTATTTTATTCTATTGTTTGCAAATTGGGTATTATTAGTGTTCTAAAAGAAATGATTAGTATGTGTAGAAAATGTATAGAGAAAGATATTTTTTAATAGAAGTAATTACTTGATTTAAAAAGAAATATTTATTTTGTTAATATGATTGAAGAAAATATATTGAGATGTATATATATATCTATGAGTATTTTCAATCAGTATTTACCTTGTTTTATTTAAGTGCGTGTAATTTAGCTTTGCATGAAGAATTTAAAAGATAAGTTTTGAATGTATGGTCAAAATTGATAAGGAAAAAGATATTTAAATATATTGAAAAATTATAGAAATATTTATATTTAAATATTTGTTTTAATTAATGAGATTTAATTAGAAACAATATGAATGCGTGGTCAAATAGATAAGCCAAAAGATATTTTTATACATTGATGAAATTGCATGTTTTTAATGGATAGTTGAAGAGACATAGACTCCGGATAGAAAATTGAAAAAATTGTTTGCAATAGTGTTAGGTTGCATTAGAAGTAAATTTAGGAACTAACTATATTGAAAAAAACAAATAGTTATTATGTTTTATTTAGTTCCATAGAGTAATCTAGTCATTGTGAATGGAATATTAAAGAATATATGTAATTAAATTTATTAATATATATATTTGGTGTCTATATAATATGGAGCATATATATATATATACATTAAGTGTAAAATTCATTATCGTATTTTTATTTTAATGAGATGTATGCAATATATTATTGAATAGAGATTTAAAAATGGATTGATTAGTGTATATGGAAAATGGATAGAGAAACAATATGCTATTATATTAAAGTGATTGAATGTTTTAAATAAAAAATTGAATGAGATGTAAGAGTTGGTTAGGAAATGGAAAGAGTTTACTTGCATGGATTTGTGTCGATTTAAAAGTAAATTAAGAAGTTAGTTTATTGATGAGGCAATCAATTATGTTATTTATTAATTTCTATTTAGATTAATTGAATCATTGTGATTGGATTATGAAAGAGTTATGGATTTAGTATATCCAAAAGTAGTATCTTCCTCATGATTATCTTAAAGGATTTAATTCTCTGTATTCAGTAAAGGGAAGTAAGTTTAATTGTTTTAGATTTCCAATAATGAAAAGGGAAATAGGGGTTATGATTATTTTAGATGATCTAGTTATCGTGTCTTTGAATTTGTCAACACTACCTATTGAATGAGTATGGATTTGGGAAATCCAAATATTAGATTTGATTGATGACTTGAATGCTTTTGTTGCAATGTTGTCAAGTTGCATTGTTGGTTTTGGGATTTAGTGTTAGTCCTAAATTATAGGTCTTCCAGAAGATTTTAGAGGATAACGGTTGTTGAATCTTTATGTCATTCAATTGTTTTCCCTTGGATAGTGCATGGCGTCTTTTCAGTTTTACCCAGTTTTCACAAATGGGGATGTTTTGTGCCTCTTGTGAAAGGAGTGGATTATATGTTGTTGCCTCCAAGATATTTGGAGTGAGTTCTTTTATTTGTTTCCTCCTGTGAAAGGAGTGGACTATGTGTTGTTGCCTCCAAGATGTTTGGAGTGATTTCTTTTATTTGTTTCCTTCTTGTGTTGGAGTGGATTATGATGCCTAGTTGGTATGCACTTGTGTTTCCCTTGGTGGATTGTTTGGGTATGTGTTGTCCATTAGAAGAGTGGCTTTTGATAGGGGTCGGAGCCCAAAGTGGTAAATCGGGTAACCTTCAAAAGTGAGTTAATCAAGTGATAATTAAATGAAAGTACTTAGATGATTAGGATGTAGTTCACACTAATCAAGATAATTTAATCCTCACTTACACAAGGACTCGTTTAGACTTGGGATGAGTGAGAAGGCTTGGAATGGCAATATCAACTATCTTATTCTTAGGAGAGGTAGTTGATTCCGCATGAGTGAGTATGAGTGTCGAGATTCGATTGAGGCCACTGGGATTACTTTTGTTGGAGCCTATGAAGAATGCCCAGAGGAGTTCTCATGACAAACCTTGCCATGACACTCTATGTAGGACAACTGTTGTTAATTGTTTTATGTGTATGGTTATTTGAACATACTTGATCTACTTTATGTTTAGAAGCAATGTGACCTATGTCAGTGATGTTGGAGTTGTACTTGATTTGTACTTGTTTGGTAATTGAGTTATACTTGTTAGTTCATTTGTTGGTTATATCAGTATGAGTCTGCTTTTGGTTAGAAGTAGTAGAATCTTTGTCCATGTTACTTTGTTACTATCTCCTGGCATGGAGGGCGGGCCTTCGGGTACCATATTGGTTGGGTGGAACATGCACCAAAACCGTTGGGTCCCCATCTATCTTCAGTACTTGGTGGTGAGACATCCAGATGGACAGCTCGCAGTTCTTGTTGTAATTTCTTACATTGTAATATTTTAGTTTGTATATGATACTTTATCCCTTTTTTGTAAGAGGTGGAGTTATGTAATTGTAATACATTTGTATTATTGTCTCATTCTGGGAATGAGTGATGTAACTATTGGCTTAAGTTAATGTTTATGAGATTGTATCTTGGTTGATTACCTTATTATGTTATGTGGTATTCTTATGATGTATGATGTTTATTTCATAAATTTTATAATGCTATGGCTATATGTGATGTGTATGTGTGGGTTTAAGTAATCCTAACCTTGTAGCCTTAGAGGTTGTTGTTAATTAGTAAGTGAATGTGTATGTTAAATGCACTTTATAAAAAAAAATTGGTTCGCTTATGATGTTAATTGCAATGTCCTTTAAGGTTACTTGGCGGGGCATTACATTTGACACTGATATGTTTGCAGATTTAGTGATGAATGAACATTGGAGGGATATTTATTGGAAGAGAGGACGGATTGTGGTGGGTTAATTTCCACAAAGGTGGAAAATGAAAGTGGAGTTTGGTGGAGCTGGTCGAATAATGGTGGGTTGGATCCCACAAAGGAAAAGTGGAAAGGAAAATTTATTTGAAGGAGGAGAACAATTTATGGCGGACATGACTCCATGAGAGGAAAGAGAAAGAGAGTGCAGAATTGTTGGAGAAGGATAGCGAATGTTTCAGAAAGATATTGGAAGAAGAGGAAAAATAAATAATTTGCAGGATGCAGTTTCATCGTAGGAACATGCTGCAAGTTGTTCACGACTTGGAAGAGTAGTTCTACTACTCAACTCCGTTTTGTGAGCCTGTGCTCACAAATCTTTTACCAGGTGCATCTAATGCAAGAGCATCCCCTAAGTAACCAATCTCCACTAACAAAAAATAAAATTGGGTGATGAATAGGAACATGGCTAAAGAAAATTGCAAGAAGACCAAAGGACAAAAAATAAAATAAAGGAAAAACCAAAATAGCACAAGCCCGAACCTATGGGTGATGATAAAATTTTAACAATAAAAAGAGGAATGGGAATAGAAGAGGTCGATAGGAAGAAGAATTGAAAGGTCACACCTCAGGAACCATTGAAATTATTTTTGTGGAGTGTAAAAAACCAGAGGTCGGAGGGGGAGAAAAGTAAGCACCAAGGCACACAGGCTGGGAAATAGGTGCAAAATCAAATGAATGGATGTTGCGAGCTAGAGGGCAGCGCTTGAAGGAGATATAGGACAAGAAATGAAGGAAAATTCTTGCAGGTAAACTAGAGTTAATTTCTGATAAGAGCAGAAGTAAGGGAATTATAGCGACCAGCTGATTACCATGTAGAGAAGGGGCACACGATGGAAATGGTAGGCTACATTCAACAAAGCCAAAATTTTAATAAGGATTCAAAAGATTGGAGAAGACGGTATATTCCAAGAAGATGCAAACGAGGGAGAGGTCATGGTAGGAAGATAAAGTGATACAGTATTCTTGCAAATGATAGCATCGTGTAATCACCATAGAAGGAGTTTGATCTAAATTGATGATTCCTTTAATAAGTCAACACTGTTTATGAAATGTCAACATAATTGATATTGAAGATCCATAATTATAAACTCAATGAAATGGGAATGGCTTATGAAGGTTTAGGGTGATTTTAAAATTGAGTTGATGCATGGGTATTGCCAATTAAATTGATTTATCAATTCTGAAATTGGACATTTAATGATCCGGAAGCTTAAATGGCTTCTTGTGGTGGTTGGTAAACAGCTTGCTTGGAATCTGTGAGATTGAGATTTTGCATTTGCACCATCATATTTAAACTTATGAAAAAAATTGCAAGAGATGATTGGTGTAATTTATGCAACTTGGGTGTTGATTGGGTAGTTCTAATTGCTATGTTTGGGTGTGGTTTTTGGTGATATTCATTTTGGTTCTCATGTTTGTTGTTGTAGGTGTTTTTTCTATTGCATTACCCCATTCCCCTATAATAAATAGTTTCATATGATTTATATAATTTTTATGAGTTCCATTTGTTTTTGATGCATTGGTAGTGTTGATTTGCAAGGAATAATTGTATAATTTTCATATAATATTTTTGAAATTTGTTTTGCACCACTTTCAAACTTGATAATACTCTTAAAATAATTAGTAGGATTATTAAAGTGGTATGAGAGCTAATATCTCATCATCCTTCAAGGTAAATTATTGAAACATGAGAAGATTCTTGAGATTTCTAAAGCTTACCAAATCCATGTTCTTACAAGAAAAAGAAGAGCCCATAAGTTCTAAGATTGTTAGTTTGTATAAAGAGTATTAGGCTCTACCTAAAGATCTTAATTCAACCCCATCATTTCATGAATTTTTAGAAGTGATAAAGAAGAATTATTCCAAAATAATGTATTTAGGAAATAATTAAAGATGAACCAAAAAAAAAACATTCTTGCAAGAAGAGGTGAAGCTAGAAGAGCTAGAAAAGAAGACCAAGAATTAGAAGAGGTGACGGATACATTATAACCACAAAATATCAAGGACTAATTTGTGATGGTGGAGCATAAAAAAAAATCAGATTTGCAAGAGATGGGAAGGAAGGAACCCTTGGAGGAAATCACAAAGCATGTGGAAGGTATGAATTTTTATTTTGAAAAGAGTGTTCCAATTCATGAAGCATATGAACTATCACATGAAGGAAATATTTTTTTTGTTATAAATTCAATGAGAAATCAAGTTTTCATATTGAAGATAAATATATGAAAATGAAAGAAAATTTTCCAATAGTTTATAAAGGTGAATAAAAATACCTAAAAAATTCTAAGTTTTGAAAAGAAGGAGCCAATGCTAAGTGAGAATTGTCAACATAATATCCATATTGATGGGCATGATTTCATGAAGTATTTTTTATTTAAAAATTATGCTACTAATAATTTTCATTGTGAAAGTGACAATGTTTTAAATTTCTCAAATTCCAAATCATGAAAAGGAGGTAAACTCTTTTATTTCCTATGTAACTACAAGACAAGAAATAAAGAGGATAATAGTAGAAGCAAAGATTTATTGAATATTTTTTGATATGATGTCACTAAAATGTAGGAAAGACTTAATAAAATAATATATTTAATGTTTATTTCTCATGCCCATGGTAATTTATAATTTTAGAGAATATTAATGGAAATTGGATTAAATATTAAATATATTATATTATTTAATGGTTATAGAAATAAAAAATGGGGTGTGAGATTTCTTATGAGGAGGTTTGTAACCTCTGGGTTTATGTGACAATCAATTATTGGTATAATTTTTAGTAGTTTTTATGATAGCTTATATATGGGGAGTTATTGTCTAACTTTGATCAAGAATCTTGTAGCAGTCAAATGGTGGGCTTCTTTATAGGGAAAATGATAAAAAGTTAATATTATTCTATTTATTTTTGCAAGAGAGAGGTATTTAGATTTGATTCTCTATTTATTTTTAGGAAAAGTCACATTTAAAGATCTTTTGCTAGTTTAACTTCTCAATTCTTACATTGTATGAACTTCTTGTTCTAAATTAATTTTTATGTTATTTTATATTTTACTTTTAAATTAATTTTATTTTATATTTCTCTATGTTATTTTATATTTTATTCATAAATTTATTTTATTTTATATTTCTCTGTGATCCTATTCCTAACAATTATCTTCATTCACAACTACTTGAATCCACTACTTGTAGTCATACAAGTATTTTTGGATTGTTGATTCTAAAGGGTTTTAGAAGTGTGTAGATATTTGTAGAGGGATTATTTATCAATGTATTGTTAATTCTACATTCCATACTTTTGGAATTTCTAGTTTACTATTATTGTACCATTTTATATTGTTAATTTTAACAATTGTTGACTTTGAATGGTTGATTGTAATCATGTGTGCTTGCATACGAATTGATTTGTACATTTTCATGAGTATTGCAACATATATTGTAGTGGGGATTCTAATCATAGGAAATAGTATTGTCCATCTTGTGACTAATAATGGGGAGTTTTCAAACCTCATATGGTTTACCACTAGTGTTACTTTGATCATATGGATGATTCTTGTGCAAGTTTATCATTCTTGCAATTGTTACATCATTTATATCTTGTTGATTTTGATGATTTCAGTCATGAACAACCTTAGATTGATTCATATGGAGGTAGTTTACTTGTATGATGATGTTAGATGAAGGGATCCAAAATTAGTGACAACTACTCCAACTACCATAACATTGATTTTGAGGAGATTCACAGAGGTTTGTGACTATTATGATCTATTTTAAACTTACATACAAGTTGATTTGTGTCATGCTTTAGAGAGACTCATTGGAGCTTGTGACTATAACCATGAAGCAAGTGTTTGGGATCTTTCATCATATAAAAATAAAAAATGGTTACAACAAAGATATAGTGGTAAAAATTCAAGGCAATCCCTGATTTTAAGGAAGTGTATGGAAGGAGATCTCTTGCTTAGAATAGAAGACTTGATTTTAGAAGTTGCTAAGAAAGATATCTTTTTTATATTCCAAATTTTTAAAATAATTATAGTATGGTGATATTGGAGTCAAGCTACATACAATTTTTTCATCCTTGGATATGTGGAGGAATCATACTTAGGGAATCTATGGATCATGTTGTTTTTTATTAGGGGTAAAACAGGTTTTGATGGGGCCCCAAAACCCATTATAAACTAGTTTTGAAGGGATCTGTAACCCTATCCAAGCAAAGCAAGCTGCTAAACAAGATAACCCTATTTGTAACCCTATGGACCATGTTGTTATCATTGATCTTATTGTTATTTTTAGCCACTACATCACTTTATTTGTATTCATACAAGTGGATTGGTAGCTATTTCTAGTCATAGGTAATAAAGTTGGGAGATGTACAAGTGTTGGCCTAAGTTACTTTACTAGGAAAGTATAGGTTCCAAAATTTGCACGTACATGATATTTTCCATGCATTGGTTAAAGAGAATCATTCATTTTAACATCAAAGAGATGCATACAAGAGTTTGGATCATTGACACCATTTTTAGATCTAATATTGCTCATAAAATCATTAGTTGGCTCATTATACTACATATTTTGGCTTATTATTTGGTGACTAGTTAACCTTGTATTATACCTATCATTTTTGTATTCTTAGCATAATTTTTTTAAATTGTTTTCTTACTTACTAAAAGGTTAAGGTTGAGCACTTCTATGATGAATTCCTTTCTTGAATTGAATTTCTTATTTACCTTCCTATCCTTTAGTTTTATGGTGTTGATATTATAGTTGTTGTAGACAACATGCATAAGGTCAACACTAGGAAATACATTGGTTACTATCAAATTCCCTATGTTAAATTTCTAAATATTACAAACTCCAATAATCCTGTCAACATAGTTGTAACAATATATAAATAAATCCCACCCAATTGATAGGATGAAAGTATTTTTATATGCTTAGCTCTATCTTGCAACCTTTTCTATATAAAATTTTAGTGCCCTTAGTATTCTTATCCATTTTGGAAGAACTAGGGAACTAGCTGAATAGGCCTTGGTCTAGACTTTTCTTAGACCTAATAGACTGAATAGAAATGTGGCTTATTTTCACATTTTTAGACTTCCTAGGGTTTGCAATGGGGATACAAAAAATAGGAATAGTGAATTAAAATATATATATATATATATATATAATCCCAAGATTAAATTACTACTTATATCATTACCATGAAAATCCTAGATGACTCTAAATTATAGATAGTATCTAGTTACATTTGACTTACCCATTATTAGTCACTTTACAAAATTTTGAGTACTCACAAATTTAATTGTTTGTTGAAACAGTCGCAAAGTTGTTCTCTACTAACTCTTAGAATTTTCTCTCTTCATCTAAATAATGTTGAATTACCTTGAAGGATGCAAATAAAGTAATTTACCCTTTCACCATCTAGTTGCATTGGATCCATGTGTGTATTTTGAAGAATAAATGGTGCAGTTGTTAACATTTTATTTTTGTTAGAATTCTGGTCATTTTTTTCGTCATGTGAATATGCTCAATGTATATAACATGTATTATGTATAAGAGAAAGGGCCTTGAAACTGGAAAAGACTTGAAATGCATCAATCTTATGTTTTTGTTTTACACTTAGTGCTACCATGAAATAAACTATATATTTCAGGCAATAGGAATGTTACACTTATCCAAAAAACAAACAAGTAATCTCGAATACTTAATGTATTGCCCAATAATACTCTTGTATTTAGCCACACTATATAGTGGGAGTGAAAAAAGAGACCACATAAAAAAATACAATGTGAATAGACTCCACGATGCAATAGGAATGTTGCATTTCCTCACCACTATTCTTGGTACCATTTAAATAAAGTTCATTCCAACAATTAGCTTTGGAATAAACACAACCATCGCACATGGCATATATGAATGTAGAGTCCACAACCAAAATTGCAATGAAAACAAAAGCTATCACCTAGAATTCCATAAATAACTCCTCATATGTTCTCCCTATGGCATACATGTAAGCATTAATGCACTAATTAGAGATGTCTGCTCAACATGGGGTCATCACTTTGTCAAATAAAATGAAAAGTATGGCATGTGACTCCATAACACATGGCACAGTAACCCACACTCATTATTTTTTAAAAGGGTTTGAATTAAAATAGTGATGGGAAGGAGGTGTGCAATGCAATCAAATTTTGACACATGGAATGCAAGTAAGCGTCTAAAGTCAAAGCACAATGCCAATGCAGATAATAAAACAAGTACAAGCAATAGTAAGTTAATAAGAATGGGGGGGTCAATAAAATGACATGACACATGGGGACCAAATCAAAGACTTAAGTGAAATAACTTAGAACATCTAATCAACATAAAAATAGAAGACTACGACAAAAATGTGCACAAAATACCATGACTTATAAGGATTATGGTTTTATCAAAAAAAAAAAAAAAACCTCATGAATCGAGTAAAATAAAACCCTAAAAGTTATTTCAAAAAGAATTGAAACACTCCAAATAGACCTTTCACCTTTTCTTCTTTTTTAAATTAACAACTCTCTTTTTGCACTTTTATTTTCCTTTTAAATTTCGTATTTTACCTTCCCATTTTTTAATTCAGTTTCTAATTTTAATATTTGTACAATCAACCTCAATTCTGCATTCTCCTAGATAACCCATGAGAATATCACCTTCAAACATGCATACATATTGATCATTCGTGGCATCCCACCTCCCAAGACTTCCATGTCAAGCTATCATTGACCTTGTTCTTCAATCGTTATAGAAGATCAAAATGGATAAAACCAAAGCTTTGTCTATGATATACTAGATGTATAAGATCGAAAATTGTTAAATCTCAATTTGCAACTATTTGTCTATTTAAATTCACAATATAAATTCCAACCAAAAATTTCAATTTCTACAACAATGAAATCAAAATTACCTCTAACAATAATAAAAAGAAGAGAATGATATAATTGAATATATATATGATATCACCATGGTCTTCTATATGTAATAGATTGACCTCCCTTCCTACTCAATTTCCACTAAAAGAGAAAAAAGAAGAAGTTGTGCCTCAATTGAAACCACATGGATGACCCCTCTCCCTGTGTGGGCTTTTGGAATTTTATTTCTTTTTAGCAAAACATTTGCATGCTTCCCTAGAAGACCTTTCATATCTCAATAGAGGTGCATCAAACATTTCATGTGCTTTGTCTGACCGCCACCTCTGCACATTGCTATGGCATCTCACTTTTAAAATATTCTATTAAATGTCTCATATCTGGAAAGCAATCCTTAATAGCAACTTTTAAAGACTTATATAAGAAACACTCATTTTGTGAGAATCATGTAATCTTTGCATTCTGTGAAATGACATCTCGTTGAGGCATTTTAGCAAACAGCTCGAATGACTTCCCTGTTCCTTTAGCTGGTACAATATCTTTGGCCTTTGAAGGATGCCAATATTGTGTTCCAAAATGTCCATGGGCATAGAGAATGTCGTCAAAGGTTGAATTTGGCTTTACTTTTCACCTTCTTTAAATGTGCTCTCATTTTTCTTGCATTCAATAAAATCAACATTAAAAATCAAAGTTGTAATCATATAATTTCATTAAATTTATTTGCATACTAGAATCAGAAATATTTTGAATTCTTGTTCTGCAAATTTATTGATGGTCTTATAACATTAAAATTTATAATTGATATCAAGTTTTGATTGAAAATAAACACAATTTAAAAATTGAAAGTAAATTTTAATTTTAATTTAAAATCAAAGGATGGAATCATGTTTAAAATAATGATTTAAATCTCAAATATCATTTGAAACCATTCGACTGAAAGTTTAGGTTAAATTAATTCAATGTTTGAACCAATATTAAATATTAAATTTAAATCTGTTAAAATTTACTCTAAAATATTTTATAATTCAAATTTTGAAATATTAAATCATTTTAATATATACCAAAATACATTTAGGCAAAATCAAACATACAACACCATAATGGAAACACATCTAAGAGGAAGTTGTGACACTATTGTAAATACACTAAGCCACTCAAAATATGAAAAATATAATAAAAATGTGAAGAAGCAATAAGGCGATAAAGCAACACGACATGTGCAACAAAGTAACAAGAGGTGATAAGAGACATAATGGTGATAGAAGTCCTACAAGGCGACGATTACACAAGGTGATAAGAGACATGCCAATAAATCTAAACAATCTAGCAAAACTCCATTATAGAGATGTTCCCCACTTTGCAAAAAATAGTGGTGTGTTGTAAACCCAAACAACAAGTGTCAATCATCATACAACCTATCTCCTATTATACCACTCCAAAATTTATAACATTTTTTATTTTTTACCCTGTTTTACTCATAAATCCAACTAGCATAACCTTTTACGCTTGAATTTGAAATACATTATGAGAGATCTTTTAAGAAAAATCTTAAAATGGTTATGTAATGTTGTTTGTTTAAATTACAATTGTAGTGTAGGAAAAAGTATTTCTTTTTCACACTTAATTTTGGAAATATTAATAATAATGGACTAAATTATTCCTTAATTTAGTGTTGTAATATGTATTTTACATATTCACATTAAGTTTAGGGCCTTATTAAATTAAAATGGACTTAATTGTGTCCTCTCTATGGTGTTATAAGGTGTACCTTTACACTTTCACTCTAATCTAGGGCTTTATTAATTAATTGAGGTTGATTATGCCTTAATTGGCCCCTTCTATTCAAATCCAAGCCTAATTAATTGCAATTTCCAAAGGGTAAAACCTAACTTTCATCAATGACATAACATAAAACTTGACATGGAGAATGTGTGTCCTAGGTAAGTGACCTATGGGTCCTCACTTAGGCCTAGGACCTAAATTTCAAATATGTTTTTGGCGATATTTCATTTATTTCAAATGTATATTCACATGTCAACTTGTGTTATTTGAATTTCGGGAATCAATGTCAACATATGTATAAATAAGAGGTCATTTCACTATGTTTCACCTAGAAGATTTCATGCAAGCTAAGGATATTCAAGTGAGCAAGTTCAAGAGCATTTCAAGAGCATATTTATAGAAGAATTATTGCAGCAATCAAGATTCATTATCATGTCAAATTCATGCATGTTATATGAGCTAATATGTTGATGTAGTGTTCAAGATCCATTCAAGCATTCAAAAGCATAGTTTCAAGTCAAGTTTCAAGATCAAGATCAACATCCATTGAAGCCATTTCATGCAAGTTGTAGATCCATATTCCAAGGTCCAAACAAGGGTTTGGTGAGTTGTGATATTGCTTGTTCATTCACCATTTTTCTTCATGCTATTTAATTTTATTACAAGGTTTAATTACCAAAATGGGGTTTGACAAAGGGAAACCTCCATTTACCTAAGAAAACAACATTTTTCTCTCTTGATGTGTGTTTTCAAATTTTAGGTGGAAGATCTATTGAACAAAAAAATTACAAAGTTTTCAAAGTTGCATTTGTTGTCACCATTCTTGTAATTTCATGGAAATTGACCTATAAAATACATTTCTAGCTTTCTGATAGCAAGATTCGGGATCTGGGAGTGCAAACACAGCAAAACAAAACCCATAAACCATTTTTGAGGAGCCCTAGCCAGGACCCATTTTCCATAGGGCGAATGAGTCCTTAGTAAGCTTTCAAAAAGAAATTTTAGTGATTGGTACACATCAATTTCCAATTCTCAGATCTGTAATTTAACTTTTGGTTCCATCAAAATTGAGCTTAATCTTCTAGATGCAATTTAAATATTGTAATTTGGAGTTGTTTTTCTATTTTTAATCTTTCTCCCCAAAGTGTTGTTTAATAGGGACCCATGTCCTTGCATAAAAGAGAAATTTATAGATTCATACCTTGATTTGACTCACCTTTTGGTTGACAATAATTTCATTGTTTGGATCTCATTTCCTGAATGAAATTGGAGAAATAGGTCCATCATACCCCTATTTTCCATCATTTAATTTTTATGAATCCTATTTTTCCATGTTTCAACAATACACAAAGTAAGTTGTCAAACTATATATTTTATAAGGATATAAACATAATTTCTAATTAGAACTACTTGCATGATATATGTACAATGTTGAGACATATTTTAAATCTTGAGTTTGCAAGATTGTATAGTGAAATTTTGTGACAAATCTCTAGGATCTTTATATTCTCAAGGTAGATTTATCCTAAAATTTGTTTAGGTTAATTTTTTCTATTTTAATTATTCTACCTACAAACTTAAGGATTACCTGCCCAAGTACAACCAACCTAAAGAGAAGAAGACTAGCCCTGCCTTAATCATTGGCTCTAAACTATCCTCTGTCTAATTATTAGGTATAGATTTCTCTTATGGGATTCACATTCCTTGGCCTTAAGATTTAAGCCTTTACTTTACATTCATTAGAGAATGACTTACAATTTGGGATGGATTATTCCTATGAGGTCAAGTCCCCATTGTGAGGAGAGCCAAGGATTAGTGATTGGTTGCAACTCTTATGCTAGTGCATGAATCAGATCTTTGTGTTGTTGATATTGAAAATTTTTCTTACAAATTGATGTGCATCATGTTCCATGGTTAGCTATTAGTATCCTATTCACAACACCTTCTTAGCAAGTGTAGGACCACTTGAATGTGGGTCCCCATAGACACCCTCGTGAATAATATGTAAGTCATTTTTAGCTTCTTCCAAGTTAATACATATAAGGAGGGTATTATCGAGACCCCTTTCAATAAAAGTATCACCAAGGATAATTAAGTGGGAGGAATGACATATGAACTTTTCTTTTGGGTGCTTGATAGTTTGGGTGGTAGGGTATTGTCATGGAGGTAAGTGTAGATATCATGATATCATGGAGAATCGAGACCAACAAGTTTGTAGACAAATTTTGATTTTTAGATGTTGAAAGTTGGGACCAAAAGTTCTCCAACAATTTTTTTGCAACAATGGCTATTATGAGGCATGCCAAAGAGAGATCAAATAGTGGCCATGGCATTGGTAGCTTTGTTGTTTAACATTGGTATGTGTTCAAACTAGATATTTAAGAAGTATTGTTTGAAGCTATCAACCATTCTCTTGTAGGAGAGAAATTTATCATCTTTCATCAAAGGTATTTATCATTTATCTATTTTATAACCAATTGTGAGTCTTCGTAAATTTTAAGCTCTTTTATGTGCTACTAATTTACCACTTTGAGCCATATGATTAAAGCTTCTTATTTGGAAATGTTGTTTTTCATGCAAAACCTTGTTAATATGATTTTGGAACACAATCTCCCTGTGGAGTGAAAAAAAGGATTCCTACTCCTAAAACATGTTGGGTATAACAACAATTGAAGTAGATTTTTCACAAGGTTCTTATAATGATGGTGAATATTGCTTCATTTGAAAAATTTGAAAAATGTGGGTGATTTGTATTTTTTGGTGCATCTACAAATTTGTCTACAATAACTTGTCCTTTAATATGATTTTGATCCACATATTCAATATCAAACTCACTCAATATAATGACCCATTTTTTCATTCATCCTATAAGTGCTACCTTAGATAGGAGATATTTAATTGGATCAACCTTTGAGATAAGCTTTATTTGGTTATTGAGTATATAATGTCATAGTTTTTGAGGGAAATGTGACATTTAAGCATTCTTTTTCTAGAAAAGTATAGTTGAGACATTATCCCACCAATGTTTGACTGATGTAATAGGTCTCTCTTTCTTTCCTTGTGTCATCACATTGTGCAATAATAACACATTAAGTTGTGGTCGTAAAAATATATAATAGAAAAGGTTTCTTGGATTGGTGGCATCAACACTAGAGGTGATGAAATATATTCTTTCAAATATTGGAAAGCTTTCTAACATTTTTCATCCCACTTGAATGTGACGTTCTTGTGCAAGAGATGTGAGAAAGGGTGACACTTATCTTTCAATTGTGTGATGAAATGCTAGCTTTCTTGAAGTTTACCCTGGAGACTATGCAACTGCTTTAGATTAGTCGGTGGGGGCAGTTGAACAATCACTTTTACTTTTGTTGGTTCAAATTCAATACCTTTGTGAGAAACAATATACCCTAAATTTTTTTCATGAAGTCACACCAAAATGCATTTCTTTGGATTTATCCTTACTTTATATTTTCTATCCTATCAAATATTTCTTCAAGTACATCTATAGGACCTTTTCTTGTGATGAAATTTTCCAATAGGCCATCTACATAATCTTTCATGATGGTGTGAAATAAATATCACTATCATTTCTCTTTACTATGTGGCTTCAACATTCTTTTGACCAAAACGCATCATTTTCCAACAATATGTTCTCCAAGGGCATACGAAGGTTTTTTATGTTGATCCTCATGTACAATGAGAATTTAGTTGTATCTTGAAAGCCATCCATTAAGGAAAGCATTTCATGACCAATTTTTATGTCCATAATGTTGTCTATATTAGGCAATGTGAAGTCATCTTTTGGACAAGATTTGTTCAAATCTTTGAAATTAGTATATATGTCAATGCCCCTAGTAAATTTAGTAATAGGGATAAGATTAGATACCCATTCTGGATAATCAATGGATTGAATGGATCCAACATCTAATAGATTTTTTAGCTCAACTTTGACCAATAATGCTATTTGGGGATACATCTTGTGAAGGTTTTGTTTCACCAGTTTTACACCTAGAAAATCTATTAAGTGATGATCTACCAAAGAAGGATCAAGTCTAGGCATGCCTACATAAGATGTAAAATTTTATATTCCATTTTGGACGAATATTGTGAAGTCCTCTCTCTCTCCTGGGGTGATAGTGATGTTGTGAAGAATGTGATCTTGGGAGTATGTGTTATACCAATATTTATTTCCTATAATTACTCAACCAATATTGTAGATCTCTCTTGATATTTGTAAATGATGGGAAGGTAAAATCCTCCATCCTCAAGTACCTCAAAGAAGATTTCACCTTCAAATACATCATTTATTTTTACTTTTTCTTGATCTAATAGTGCCACATTATGGTTTTCACTATGAGATCATCTAATAAGGGTTGCACTGACCAAACCACACAAAACACAACAATAGATACCAACACAGAAAATGCGAGACAAAAAATAACCCACTTTCAATTATTTTCAGAAAAATGAAATTACAGATTCAAAACTTACATGCTACAACCTCATGGGCTTGATTCATTACAACAAAATCAACTCTGAAAGAAAACTATTATTCAGAGCCACAATCTACACTAATGGAGCCACTTCTACAACCCTGACTTAACCCTTTTGTTTTACCCAATAACCACCCTAGAATGTTCTAGAAATTTCAACTTTCCCTTTTTTTTTGGTGCCATAAGTCCCGCCATTTGATTTTTGGACTAGGAAGAAATTTTTAATGAAATTCACTTTTTAGAGGACCAACTTCGCGAGGCCATAACTTGTGATCTGAGTGTCTGATTTGCTATTATTGCATATCGTTGGAAATATCTTGACAATATCTACAATGCACAAACCCATCATAGGTTGGTTTGACCACTTTTCAAGTTGTTTTGGGGCCTCCAAAGTTTTATTTTTGAATTTGAAGCTGCATTGGAGAAATTTCCCAGGACAAAAACTTTAATTTCTCCCAAACCATTTAGAGTATTGAGGCAATTCTTTCACGACTGGAAATGTTTTTCAGCTTTTCTCCTTCAGGTAAATTTTCAGGTCCAATGAGCCCATTTATGTTGACTTGCTAAAAATAGTAAGTGACTATTTTTCATTATTTTTGACTCTTGACTATCTTATGCCCCTTAAGTGCTATCATGGAACTCAAAACAACTAAAGGAAATAAAGAAAACATTTTTTTGGGTGATGCAAGATTGCCCTACATCGTTGGATGCTCCTACATCATCATCTTATTATTTTTATTTATTCACTTTTCTAACTAAAATATTTGGCCTTCTCACCAAAATATGCTTTGAAATTAAGCTATATGATGAAACCAGGTCTATGATATCCTAATGGTAGATTGTCTTGAAGCCCAACAACTTTTATGATAGATTCATCACCTTGAAATGTGTCTAGAACTAGAGGTCATTGTTGGTCCCAATCTATGAGCAAGGGATAAACAAGTGGAAGGTCTTTGGATTGTGATGTGGAGGTGAATGATATGGAGGATATAGTACAAATGAATGATCCTTGAAATAGTTTGGTGAGATACATGAAGGAATTGTCAAAGGTACCATCACTAGTAGTTTCAACAATGATTTTTTTACTACCTCACTAGGGTGCACTCAAGGTCTGAAGGCACTATTTCCAATGTTTTATGTCCAAGCCCCTCATATTTTTATCTCTTTATCAAAATTACGGGTTCCTTTATTCCTTGCTCATGAATCCTAAGACCACCTTGACATTTATATATGGTGTTCTTGATTATATGAAATCCATTAGTATATTTCTCAACTATTAAGGTAGATATCTCTTTGTCTTATTTATATAACCATGTAGATGTATCTTCTTCTATTATTTCGTTATTTAGTTCTCCTTGATGTTAAAATTTTGTGGGTTCATGTTTAGAACAATTATAAATTTTATTTAGATTGGTTGGTATTTTCTATATGATCTTGGTGAATATGGAATTTATCCAACATAGAAGGAGCCTTTCATGTCATATTCTCCACATCCTTTGTCATTGACTTGGACCTTGAGCTTGGGAATGGGAATGCTTGTAGTGGATGATGAAGATAGGGTGGATGGATCTACATCTGATGATGAAGATGGTATTGCATAATTATTATGTACTTGGTGAGATTTATGATATCTTCCCTCTATGTTTCTATAGTATTGAAAATGGCAAGGATCTCCATAAATAGTTATTTTAGTATTATTATGGGGGAATTTCAAGCATTGGTGGTATGTGGATGGTACAACTTGCATAGTGTGTACCCATGGGTGGCCTAACGAAATTTTATAATGGATATCTAGGTCCAAGAGATGACATCTAATATCTATTGTAGTGGGACCAACTTGGGTGGGTAACTTTATTATTCTTTCACACTCATGCTCAACATCACTGTTTGCTTTTATAGTGATACTTCTTTGTGCATCTATGTGTAGTGGAGTGAATTTTCACCCCTCAAAAATTCCCCATTTACACCCCTTACCTTATAAAAATCAAACCCAAAGATGTTATTCCACCTCATCCATCTGCTTTCCATCCATTTGGCAGTTGTTTTTAGTGGCAGTGGGGGGGTTTCTATCGGGGATGCTATCATAGCACACAGACGTCTACGTGGCACACTTATATCCTGAAAAGATTCCCATCTCTAGAATCTATAGAGGCATTACACTTCTCCATTGGAAATGAAGCGTAATGCCCTTGTACCCTTGACCAACCTTAAACGACTCTTTTGGGCTCCTATTCATTCTCAAAATACTATCTCTCACATTCAATTCATCTTCTTGAATCTTCTTCAAGATTCTTCAATCTCACTTGATCATATTTTATTTCTACATACTTCATTCAAAATAATTCTACCATTTTTGAAGCTCCAAGTTGGCACTTTTTTGGTTTTTCTCCTCTTGTTGTTTTGGCAATGTTGGGACTCATAAGCTTGTGATCTCACATCTTCCTTCACGTGCTTGAGGGTACCTTGTTGGGAGGTGATAATCATTCATTTAGCATTGTTGTATTGATTCTAGAGCATATTGTTGTTAGCATTGTTTGGTATTCTTCATTTTAGTTCTTTCTTTATCACACTTTCTCTATTGTGGCTATTTTGGCTATCCATGGAGGTGGGAGCACCAAAATGGGGATTTGACTGGGGTAAGCCCCAAAACAGCCCCAACATTTTTCCTCATTTTTTTGTGTGTAGGTGTTTCGTTTGTGTGGAGCTAGAGCAATCATAAGTTTCATTTTTTCCACCTTCACTCTTGTCAAATTCTATCTTTTAAGTTAAAGTATTCTTCTTGCTATTTATTCTTTTAGTTGTATTTTTCTTTCTATCATTGTATAAAACTACATTTATTAGGTTGTTAGTGATTTATTTGTTAGTACCGACTGCACTTTATACTATAGGTCTATACGAATGCTAGCACCCGATTGAGATGCCAATGTGCCACACTATCATCCATCATTTGCACTAGATTCCGTTGGAAAAGAGCTACCTAGGTTATAGTCTAGACTTGGGAATTCGCTCACATAGCTTCATAAACCCTTGGGTTGAAAAAGGACAGTGAAAAATCAGTTATCCTTCCTTTTTCACCCTCTCAAACACCAAACTTACCTTAAAAAATCCTTTAGTGTGATGTAGTTCAAGGTAGTTGATTATTCTAGACCCTCTCATGACCTGGGCTCCTAAGCACTCAGTCCCCCTCCTCTACATTTTGGTGAACCCAACGTGAAATTTGTAATTTCTATTTCTTTGTGTTGAGGTCCTTTCTCTCATGTCTACATAAGTTGTGGATTTGTGCATTGTGATACTTTATGAGCTTCACAACTATTTATGAATTATGGATACATTGTTAGGAGGAGTAGGCAACTGTGACACTTAGAGATGGACTTTATGAGGGTCACTTCAACTCTTGTCTCCTAGGAGATGGTGTTGACGGTAGAGACGAATTTCTTCGATGAAACCAATCGTGCCCCCACTCCACCTCTAGATGAAAATTAAGTCACCCCTATTCATAAATAGCACCTCATGTCTCTAGATAGGATGCTTTTGGATCTTTCAAATCATGTAGGGAGATATCAAAGCATGGTTAGGCTTGCTAGGGTTGTTAATGAGATCATATATATTCTAGAAAAGGATTAGATAGGCATATAGTTTCTCTGTGGCCTTACTAATTTAATGGAAGCATATGTCCATTCTTACAACCATAGGGAAAGTATTACCTGATGTTAGGTGCTTGAAACTTATGAAATAAAAATTGGTGTCTTGATGCCTATGACATCGACATGCTTAGCTAAAATGGGACCTTCCATCAACATCTTCATTCCTTATTTGCCTCCTACTATCAAAGCAAGTAGAATAACCCTAGGATTCAACTTTCTTCCTCATGGGGCAACTTTGTCTTTGACAGTGGGGTTTATAGCAAAATGGGGGCTAATGGTCCTAGTATGTCTTATGGCTTCAGTGGTGGCTGTGGTGGTTATCACATTGGTGGCCACACTTGTTACTTTGGTGGTGGTCATGGCGGTGGATTTGGTCATGGCTCTGACAGTGGCTCTAGTGATGGCTCTTGTGGTGGTCTTGGTGGTGGCTCTAATGGAGGCTCCATTGGTCCTACATCTTCATCTAACCCTATTTTGGATGCCCTACTATAAAATATGGGTCAAATGCAAAACTAGCTAGTAAGTTTATACCAAGCCTCTACCCAGCCTATCTTTCAACCTTTCTTTTGACATAGTCCCTTGTTAGTGATGATTTTGAACACTCCCATCCCTCAGGGGATGGAAATTCCTAAGTTTGAGAAATACGATGGTAAAGGAGACCTTGAAACACATGTGTTAGCTTTCAACATGATGTGTACAAACTTCTTTCACCACGATGCTCTAATGGCCAAATTATTTCCTCGATCTCTCAAGGAAACAACACTAGAGTGGTATTGTTCCTTGCCATATTCTCATTTGATCAACTTGTAAATTACTTTCTCTAATAGCTATAGGCTAACATTTGTCTGAATATGACCTTCTCGGATCTTGTCCAATGTAAGCAAGGAGAGCATGAGAAGATTACTATTTTTATTGCTTGATAGAAAGCACTCTTTTCATAAATCTCTTACCTGCTACCTAACTCAGATGAATAGAAGGTGTTCATTGGTAACCTACACCAACCTTAGCAGGAGAATTTTTCCTTAATGAAGTAACCTTCTTTCACACATCTATGTGTGGCATTGCGGGAGAATCGGCAGATGGTTGTTTAGTTTGGGGGATCTTTCTCACACTCTTGTCTTGAAGGAAGATCTATAGTATTGATTTCAGGAAAAATAAAATATGTTGCGAATGTAGTTGCCGCATCTAATGATAAAGGCCTCAAGTGCAATAGAAATTTCACTAAATTATCTTAATCTTATTCTTATATTCTACAAAAAAAATTGAAGGATAAGGCTATAACCTTGGAAGATCCTCGACCTCTTAGAGAGCCTTATCTCAATTGGTATGATCCAAATGTATTTTTCCAATACCATCATTTCCACTAGCATGATATTGAATGTTGTATGCACACACATTTTAGAGATACAGGATTGCATCGACAATGGTACCATTCGCCTTGATGGTAAAAAGAAAAATGTGAACAAGTCTATGGCTAACGCAAATAGTGAATTATAGATTTATATGGGCCCATTTTAATCTCACTCTATGAATTTAATTATTGAACCTTCTGGTTCTTCTCTTGAGGCCTCATCGTACATAAATTTGGTTTCGTTTACTCATAGTCCTCCCCCTCAACTTGTGACTATTTCACCAGATATAAATTTTACATCATAAGATCTACCCATGAATAACAAAGCTTCTCCTTTATACATTCTCACTCACGTCAATGGAAACATTGTGACAGGAGTCCTTGTGGACCTATGAGACAACTGAATGTTATTATGGAGGAGACTCTTTTGTTAAATAGTAACAAAGGGAGGAATATGAGAAGACGAAGACCACTATACGTACCCATGATGGCCTCTTTTTTGCTCCTTATGGCTCTATAACACTTTCTATCCTAGTAGGACCTAGGGCTATGAATACTACCTTTGACATCATTCTAGAATCTAACTTGTTAAGGGTGAAGCTAGGCATCCCTTGGCTAGTTTCCATGAGTGGAGTCACTTTCATTATTCATAGGTGTCTAAATTTTTTTCATGAAGGTGCAGTTTATATTGTGCATGACACTGGATATATACCATTGGTATCATGTGGGGGTATTCATTGGATCATTTTTGGCCCTCCTTGGTTGGTTCACTTCCTCCAAGAATAGGCATGTTTTATCAAGATTATGTTAAGTATAAGATTAGGGTAGGGCACAACTCAAAATAAATCACCTTGTAGCACAAAAATAGGCTACCTCTTCCTCCCAAAATGGGAAGCTTTCCCATGCTCAAGGCCCTTCTTCTTCATCCTCTACAATTCCACCTACCTTTGCCTCTCGCCCCGCTTTGACACCATCGACTTTCACCCCTTTGTCCGATAGTGCCCACTTTGTGGAAGGCCAAGCATCAAGTGTTCAACCTTCCTCTCTTGCCCATGGTGCCTTGGATAATTGTGAATGATAAGGGGAAGGGTCCCCATGGATCCACCTTTGTGTATCAGCCTTCGTGGCCTCCTACTATTGCTACCCCTAAGGTAGAAAATGGGAAGAGGCCCACCGCTGAGGTGCTTCAGTCTGCTTCCTTGCCTATGGTTACCTCTGCTTCTTCATCTCTTCCTCTTGTTCCTATCTAGGAGTCACTCCCTTTGTCAAAAATGACTATGATGAATACTCTGATGACTGAATAAAAGCCTTCTGCTCCCCCTCACGTTGCAGCCTCTAGCTCCCAAAGCAGAAGAAATTTCCTTTCATGTGAGTACAATAATTAGAGGAAGGCTCTTCTATTGAGCAGGCTACCTTGTGAAAAGATTAAGGGAGCCAACAACTCCTATTCTAGTGTCTTCTATTGTGTCCTTGTTGTCAACAAGGATTGCACCCAAATGCAAATATTACAAGCTCAAAAATCCTATGAAACATTCAAACACATTCAAGCATGTGGGTTGCTCATAATGAAGGTGAATCTCCATATTGTGGGTTGGTTCCCCTTTTTATCTCCAAGAAACTAATAGCTTCGATGGGAAAAGGTAAGAAGGATAACTAAATTGAAATGGAAATTTTTAATCTAGGAGGTGATGCACCAATAAAGAAACTAATATGCAAAAAATGACTCACAACTATCCCTCAATGAACCCTTTTTGCACAACTCAATTTGTGCAATCAAATCACATAATTAATAAATAAAGAGGCCTACAATATCTAATTCCTTGAAGGAATACAATGTTTTCTCAATTCAAAATGCAAAAAAGAGACAACACATAATGTACAACCTGTGATGGTTAATTTATTTTGTGTATATTTAATGAAAGAATGAGACACAAACTTAAAGGTTTTATCAAAACACAATAACCTTGCATCAAATCATTCAAGATATTACAAAACACCTAAAATTCAAAAGGCAACTTGATAGTCCTAAAAGATGGAAGGAAACACTACAAAAATCTAAAAGTAAGTTGGTACTGTATCATAAATGAATAATAAGTCTAAGCTACAAAAAATTTAGCCTCTCTCAATGTGTAAGAGAAGGTAAGAAAGCAAGAACTGAGGAAAAAAAAAACTAAGTTTGTTCTTCTATATACAAAAGATGAATCCAAAGTGTCGAGAGGTGGCACTAGTAGTTAACTGCAAGTAAAAATATCTCCCAAATATTTCTCCCACGAGAAAATATGAAAAGCCTCAGAAAAGGGGTCAAAATTTAAGTAACTTGAGAAAAAATAGGCTCAAACTCCCTCTCACAATCAATTTGATCAAGTTGGACTCCAAAATCACCTCATTTTTACCATAAGTCAAAAAAAATCTCCCAATAATTTCAAGTGCCTGAATCACTCCAATCTTCAGCCTTTGTTTAGCTCAACTTCACTCTCCTTGTTCTTTTGCATGATTCAAGAACATGAGTAAAGTGTTCTAGAATAGTATTAGTGAAGTAATTAAGATGAAGTTATGACTCACTTTGCTATGTGTCATGGATTTTATTATCAATGCATCTATATGATAAATATTAAAGTGATTTATAACTAATATTACCTTTAATACTTGTTTACAATACTTTACTTCTACCCTTAAATTATGCAAGAATATAGGGGCACTATGAACTCACAACTCAAAAATTACTCTTTACACCACGACCTAAGGTATTAGTTATCATATGTTTTTTATGAAATAAGAGTGGAAAAAATACCCAATACTTGGGTCATCCCAAATTAGGGCAAATAAACAACCCTAAACTCAGCCCCCATCCTTTCTTTTACACTTTCACTTTTATCATCATGTTGTTTCTACCATCGCCATGCTAGGGTTTGAATTAGAGTTTATCTTGCACCTTTCAAGAGATTTATCTGGAGAAACTTGTGTAGATTCATATTAAGGTCGTGGTTGGGTAAGCATTTCTGATGCTATTTTCTCCTTCGTTGTTTATTGCCTCTATTTTGAAGATTTACCTTGGTACGCCTCTGCCTAGAAGATAAACCCATGATTTTACTCTGTTGTATGAGAGACTGACATTTTTAATCTTGACCTCTTCATTTCCAATGAATTCTTTACCACCATTTTCTTTGTTTGTCCATGTATATGGTGAAAATTTGCAAATGGTTGATCCTAACACACACCATTAGTAGCATGATTAGTATTTCAAACAAAACAAACATTCAACATCCATATGAGATAATACATCATGCTTCAAAGATGCAAATAAATGACAAAAATGAATAAAGCATGTAAAACATGAAATATATCTACCCCATATTGGATTGGTGCTCTTTGAATATGTGAAAGAGCCCTTTCCTAATCCTTGATAAGCCAAATTAGATGATAGACAATGAGATTCTCTTGAACTCAAGTTTCCTATATTAAGGATGTTCTAAAAATGTAGATGATGAAATGAGAGAAAATGCATTGCATTTATAGGAGAAGTTGAGAGAGGAGAAGCCAAGATTAGGCAATGTGGGACTAAATCCCATCCAATAGGAGAGAGCCACTTGTCACCAATGGATTGGCCTATGCTTGTGCAAGTTTTGGCCAATGTGCCCATTCAAATTTGAAAATGGCAATAAATGAGTATGGTTGAGGGTTTTTGGGGGGAATTGTGTTTGTCCAAAAAAGTCAAACATGAGAGTTAATGAGGGCATATTCTTTGGGAATATGCCCTTGTGAGGGAAAATAGGTGTTTTGATAAATCAATTTAAATGATTTATTGTGCAAGTGGATTAATCTAGAGGATTCATATAATTAGGATTAAACTAATCATGATTTGATTAATCTAACAAGAGTTTAGGTGATATGATATTTGATTTAAATCATTGTATTTGTTTTAAATCAAATGAGAGGAAAATGGATTTAATTAAATGTGTATGATTTAATTAAATGAAGGGGCTTTAGGAAGATAATTAATTAATTTGATTTAATTAATTAAGAGGGAAGAATTATCAAATGTGATGTTTAATTAAAAATGTTAATTTTGTATGTATACATTTTCCCCCTCTTTGAGGCAATGTACTTGTTGCATTGGTTCAAAGAATGATGCCACTGACATTGAAATTAAAAAAAAATTGATCCTTGGCCTTGATCCTGATGTCTATTATTCCTCTAAAGCTAGTATTTTTTCATCATCTGAAAAGATAAATGATTTTGCAATATCTTTTGATATCAATTCTTCACTCAAAGGAATGCCATCGAACTGAGCTACATATGCATCCCATTTTTTTCGAAACCTTTTTTTCTATGCATGCAATAGTATCCCTTGTTGTATGGTTTCATAGTTCTCTTCAACATAGCATCTGATGTTATTTATTTGATGTGTCGTTACACATTTATCTCAAGCTATCCATTTGCTTGACAGTATCTCATGTGAGAGAATCATTCTAGTTTGTTACAATGCAATTTGAGCGTATTGAAGATTTATTTGGTCACATAATCCCTGTATTTTCATTTGTGTCCTAACTCTACCATCACATGAACTTCATTTTTTTTTGCAATGCTAGCTCTTTCTTTAATTCATAATGAGTTCTTTGAATTAGCATGTTACTAAAACCCATGTGATGAAGAAAAATTCTCTTTTTGGTGTGTGGCCAAATTTATAGATGATCTACAATGCCCATAGAATCTTACACCGACACCATTAAAACGTGTATATGTTTTAGCTTATGTGGATCATGATCTTGTTTCACCTACTAACCATTTGCAACAACAATATCCTTGCAACTATAGGCATTAACAACTTCGTGAGTTGATTCAACATTTTCACCAAAAGCCTTTTAAACAATATTGCACAAGGAACCCTTTTCACTAATGGTAGATCCTTTATTATTCTCCAGGCATAATAATCAATTAATCTTCATAGGCCCGTGGAGTCTTCAAGGTTAAAAATGAATGTATGCAAGACCTTGGGCATAGTCCATTCCATGACTTTTATAATCTTTGTAAGCCTAGCAGATCTTTTTCTTTGAAGACTTCATCATGCATTAAACTTACATTGGTGAAACTGTGAAAAATATTCTCTTTGCCCTCCTGGCTACTACCCAAAGTGTGACTTGAAGGCTACCACTAACTATTTGATAACTCCATCTGATGAAGAGTGAATGTAGACTTGTTCACTTTTGTTCAATATCAATTTAAGCATCCAAGTTTCCTTTAATTACTTCTCACTACCCTATGATAATATTATTGTGACTGTCCTCATGTCAGATACGATCAATCGACGTCATCCTTGGCTTTGCATTCTCATTGGTTAAGGAAAGATTATTGTCATAAATTTTATATTCTTGGTATTGATTGATTGTCTTAAATTCTCTTAGAGATGATGCCACTTACTTAGACCTGTCATCTTCCCTTCACCATAGGTTTTCCATCAACACTAACTTGACTATGCATTATAGCTTCATTAGTCAACAAAGTAGTCATGAATTTCCTTTAAAACTCTAGTTTTCTTTGCTCATTATCATGCTAGTTACTTGATTATTACTATCTCTTATTATTTCAATAGTTCATTTTATAGAAATAAATCTATCTTTGGCTCCCATTTGCTTGGATTACACTTGAATACCTCTAGATTATTTTACATAGCCAACTTCATGACATTACCATATAGTGCTACCTCCTTTACTTATTAGAAGCCTACCACTATTTATTTTTCTTGATATGATATCACTGTGCTCTTAGAATGCTGCTCCTCCATATTTGACTGTATCTTTATGCATGTTCAGTCCTCACTTAATGGTGATATGTCTATCTTTGAATCACTTCATAATGGCATATGAGACTACCTTGTCATTGTTTTAAATGATATGCCTTTTTAAAAACTTTTAGTGATTGTTATGACTAAAATCACCTCTATTGATTTAAAAGATACTTCATATCCCTCTGAAAATACAAGAGGGCAACATGTTGGGCTCAACCCTTGTGGGAGCCCACTTTCCTCCACATGTTATGATATAAAACAAGATGAATCATGTGATTATAAATGAACATGTACTTGCATAATGAACAAATAATCTAGATAAAACAATGAAGCTCGGTGCTCATGTGGTGACCTGAATTTTTGGCTCTCTTGTATACATGTAATAATTGCTGAAATGATCAAATGCATCATAGATATAGGCTATATTTTTGTCGATAGGACAAATGATGAGATTTATATCTAGAGCTCTAACCCAGTCCTTTCATTATCATGTAGCTTCATTTGAATATCATCAACAAGGAGGAGTTGGAGACAAAGAAGATCAACACAAGATTGTGCCACATGTAATGATGGCTATACTTACTCCTCATGCATTTTCTACTTTTATCTTTAGTTCAATAGCCTATCTTTATGTTGCATTAGTTCATCTACTCCCACGGCTTGTGTGGGACATCATATTTCATTGTAAATTGAATAAAGACAACAATACTATGCAAAATTGTGTAATTTTTTGTTGTAAAGAACATTTGCATAATAAAATTGGACTTCTTTTGAAAGCGTCTTTTGTGTAATGACAAAGATTTTAGTAGAAATTTATATGTACCTTTTTTCCCTAGCTACAAACTATGTTTCAACTCTACTTGATTGACCTACAAGTGAAAATTAGGTAAAATTTTGGTGACATCTTAGGGGTGTTTTTCTTGCTAAATAAATAGGATCAGTAGCCTTGCCATTGGGTATAGGAGTCATTCCTTGTCCTCTTAACTCATAAAACCTTAGTAACTCAGTTGTCAGGAATAACAACAAAACTAAACTAAAAACAACTACCATGGCTCTGTTTAGGATTGAACTAGCAAACATGTGCATCTATACTTATTGGAAATAAAAAATAAAATGAAACAATTCGCTACCTACCTACACTAAACAAATGAATAGGTTCTCTAGATGAGACCATTAACTGGACTTGCAAAGTAGTTACCTTTCTTGATGAGGTGAATATGCCTTCCTTGCTTGTAAGTGGCCAACAACTGGTGTGGAAAGGGTGGGCATCTAATGAACTTAGGTAATACCTCTTTAAGAAATAGAACAAATACACATACCCACTTGTTTTGATTGAAAGTACAGTTGTTCTGAGGTGGACAAGTTAGTTGTCTATTTTCTCTTTGTTGCTCACCTAATGCTTTCTCCTTGTTATTTTCTATCTATATTAGATGTCAAATTAGACATCCTCTTGATAATCCAATGTGAAAATAATCAATGCTAATTTGATGATCTACTGCCTTATCACTCTTGTTGTCCTCATCATTCACTGGCTTGGGATTTTCATCACTACAAGAATTCAAAAGGGTGGCAAGCTCTCTACACGATGAATATGTAGGATCTTGACAATCAAACAATGAGTTGTCTTGAAAATACTGGTCATCTTCAATTAGTTCACTTGACTACTCTTCAAGGAAAGTTGCTTTCAATTTATTCATGCTAGCCTCTTCAATGTAGTACAAAGGGAGTTTTGAAAACAAATCAGATGTTTCACATCCATGGAGAACATGATATTTTTTGTAAATAGGTCTCTCTTCTTTTGAGAGACTTTCTAGATCTTCTTCATCATTGTACCAGCTGGATACCTCAAAATATTTTTCAATGTTTTGTTGTTCAAACTGATCTTGGTTTTCTAAAATTTGTTCTTGCCTCTGAATTGCAGCTATTGTGGGTATGAGCATGCTTTCTTCATCTTGGTCAACAAAAGAAGCCAACTCATCAAACCAAAATGTAGAATCTTCCTTTTCGTCACCCCTTTCTTGCTTTTTATCAACTTGTTGTGTATGATTAACCCTACAAAAATCCCCACCTTGCCAATTCATTAGTGATACATTGTGTTGGCCATATTCAGGATGATAAATCTACTATTCTGGATCTTCTTGTGTTGCATCTTGTTGAATAGCAACATTATTTTGCATCATGAAGGCCTGATTTATCATACCATTCGAGAAAATTGACTAGTTGTGTGGTTGTTTACATAGGTAACACCAATCGTACCTTTGTTCCATATTTTTTTGTACTAGTACTAGTTCTTTGGATGAGTTGGTACCATGTTGATTATATGGCCTCATGCTAAAATTCCTTCTTTGTCCTTGGTTTTCAGCCTGATATGAAAAGTTTGTTCTGTTGGTGGTTTTGATATGGGGGCTAATAAGGCCTATAAATTTGATTTGGCTATTTTTTTATGTTCAACTCCTTTCCAATTGCTTGTACAACTCTTCTTGACCTTGTAACAACTTAGTTTTCTTTTGTAACAACTTTTTTTTTCCTTTTAAACTTATTAGATTAGACTAGAACAACATTAGTTTGGGAAAAACTTGATAGTTTAGAGATGGTATAGTAGGTACAACAAAAATAGGTGGAGTTTGTAGTGGGACTAGTGGTTGTATCTCTAGAAAAATAGGGATTTAAAGCTTAGGGGATATTTTACAAGCCTGAATTAGGTTGTTTTCAGCTCTTATAGAAATTTCATAGGAACTTGGTAATGTTTCACCACCCATTGACTGGACCATCATTGCTATATCGCTATTTAAAGCTTTTAGAAAGTATAAAAATGCATGATTAGTAGTAGGTCTTACCGTTGGTGTTATTTTATCCCAAGTCCTTTGAATTTGGAGGTTGAAATTAATCATATGCTCGTGTGGGGCTCTCTTGATGGTATTCAACTATTCAATCAATGATATGTTATCTGACTTGTTTTCAAATTGTTTATTTAGAGCTTCACCTAATAGATACCATGAAGTAATTGAAACTACAACCAATCCTCTAAACCATTGAATTGACTTACCCTTTAGAGATGCAGCCAAAAGCCTCACTGCAACATTCTCCTATGTAATATGATGGACTGAACATAATGTAGCCACATCCTTGATATGCTCAATTGGGGTAGTCTGATTTTCACAAGTGAAGAAAGGAAAGCCTCTCAAGGTTGCTACCGAAATATCATCGTGTTGTGCTAGTAATGGGCTACCAACATTAAATGTAACAAAAGGCAATTGTCTTTCCATTTTTCATATCAGGCCTAAATCATATGGTACTCAAAATATGAACATTAATAAAATCACCACCAACTTGATTCATTGTAGATTCTTGGGCTACTCAAGCTAGCTGATATATGCTTAGAGTCACCATGGTGTTTGATGATTTTTCCTCCAAAGGCTGATAACACTAAAGAAAATACCATATCCTTTAGTATGCACACTTCTCATGTGTTCTTCACACTATATTTTCTTGAAAATCATAGAACAGAGTCACCAGGTATGCTATTTTTTACCTCAAAAGGTTGAAACTCCGTTGTGCATACCAAAAAAACAAAGAAAAATTGTGTTTAAGTGGATTGAAAATTAGTTCAGTGTCCCATCAAGCAAGCCAAAAACTGTTGTCAACAAGGATTGCACCTGAATGCAAAGCTCACAAGCTCATAAATCCTATGAAACATTAAAACACCTTCGAGCCTATGGGTTGATCATAATGAAGGTGAATCTCCAAATTTTGAGCCGGTTCCCCTTTTGATCTCCTAGAAACTAATGTCGTGGATGGGAAAAGGTAGGAAGGATAACTAAATTGAAATGGAAAGCTTTAATCAAGGAGGTGATTCATTGATAATGAAACTAATATGTAGAAAATGACTCACAACTATCCCTCAATGAACCCTTTTTATGTAACTCAATTTTTACAATCAAATCATATAATTAATTCATAAAGTGGCCTTCAAAAGTTGATTCCTTGAAGGAAAACAATGTTTTCTCAATTCAGAATGCAAAAATAAGACAAGTGTACAATTTGCAATATGTGATGGTTAATTGATTTTGTGTATATGTAATGAAAGAAAGAGACAAAAACTTAAAGGTTTTATCAAAACACAATACCTTTGCATCAAATCATTCAAGATATTACACAACATGTGAAATTGACAAGGCAACTTGTTAGTCTTGAAAGATGGAAGGGAACACTACAAAAATCTAAAAGTGACTTGGTACTATATCATAAATGAATAATAAGTTTGAGCTACAAAAATTTTAGGCTCTCTCAATATGTAAGAGAAGACAAGAAAGCAAGAATTAAGGGAAAAAAATAAGTCTTTTCCTCAATATACAAAAGATGACTCCAAAGTGCCAAGAGGTGGCACTAGTAGTTAACTACAAGTAAAAATATCTCCCAAATATCTTTCCCACAAGAAAATATGCAAAGCCTTAGAAAAAGGGGTCAAAATTGAAGTAACTTGAGCAAAAATAGGCTCAAACTCCCTCTCACAATCAGTTTGACCAAGTTGGACTCCAAAATCACCTCATTTTAACCATAAGTCAAAAATAATCTCCCAATAATCTCAAGTGCATGAATCACTCCAATCTTCAGCCTTTGTTTAGCTCAACTTCACTCTCCTTGTTCTTTTCCATGATTCAAGAACATGAGTAAAGTGTTCTAGACTAGTATTAGTGAAGTACTTAAGATGAACTTATGACTCACTTTTCTATGTGTCATGGATTTTCCTATCAACGCATATATATGATAAATATTAAACTGATTTATAACTAACATCATCTTTAATACTTGTTTACAATAGTTTACTTTTTCCCTTATGTTTTTTCAGTCTCCGTCATGCTACATTTTGAATTGGAGATTTCTGTGAAAAAACTCATGTAGATTCATATTAAGGTCATGGTTGGGTAAGCATTTCTAATGCTATTTTATCCTTCATTGTTTATTACCGCTATTTTTTAGATTTACCTTGGTATGCCTCTACTTGGAAGATGAACCCGCAATTTTACTTTGTTGTATGAGAAACTGAATTTTTCAATGTTGAACTATTCATTTCCATTGAATTCTTCACCACCAATTTCTTTGTTTGTCCATTCCTTGGCCTTGATCCCAACGTCTATTCTTCCTCTAAAGCTGGTATTTCTGCATCATCTGAAAAGAGAAATGAATAGGATTTTCCAATATCTTTTGATATCAATTTTATACTCAAATGAATGTCATCGAACTTAGCTACATATGCATCCCATTATGTCTGAAACCTTTTTTGCTATACATGCAACAATAGCCCTTATTGCATGGTTGTGCAGTTCTCTTCAACATAGCATCTCAAGTTATTTATCTGATGAGTCATTACATAGTTATCTCGAGTTATCCATTTGTGTGATAGTATCTAATGTGAGAGCATCGTTCTAGTTTGTTACAATGTAGTTTGAGAGTATTGAAGATTTATTTGGTCACATAATCCCTGTATTTTCATTTATGTCCTAACTCTACCATCATATGAACTCCAAACTTCTGTGCAATGCTAGCTCTTTCTTTACTTCATAATGAGTTATGTGAATTAGCATGTTACTAAAACCTATACGATGAAGCAAAATTTTATCTTGTTGGTGTGTGACCAAATTTATAGATGATCTACAATGCCCATTGAATCTTAAACCGACACCATTAAAACAAGTATATACTATAGCTTTTGTGGCTCATGATCTTGTTGCACCTACTGACCATTTGCAACAACAGTAATCCTTGCAACTGTAGGTGTTAATGACTTGGTGAGTTGAGTCAAAAAAATTACCAAAACACTTTTGAACAATATTTCACAAGGAACCCTTTTCACTGATGGCAGATCCTTTATCATTCTTCAAGCATAATAATCAACGAATCTACATAGGACCATGGAGTCTTCAAGTTTAAATAGGACTGAGTGCAAGACCTTGGGAATAGTCCATTCCATGAATTTTATAAGCTTTCTAATCCTAGAAGATCTTTGTCTTTGAAGACTTATCATGCATTAAACTTACATTGGTGAAATTGTGAAAACTCCTCTCTTTGCCGTCTTGTCTGCTCCTAAAAGTGTGACTTGAAGGTTGCCACTAACTATTTGAAAACTCCATCTTATGAAGAGTAAAAGTAGACTTGTTCACTTTTGTTCAATATCAATTTAAGCATCCAAGTTACCTTTTATTACTTCTCATTTCCCTATGATAATATGATTGTGAATGTAATCATGTTAGAGACTATTAATTGACCCCATCGATGGCTTTGTGTTCTCCTTGGTTAAGGCAAGATGAATATCACAAATTGTATAGTCCTGGTATTGATTGTCTTCCTTAAATGATTTTAGAGATGATGCCACTTACTCGGACCTATCATCTTCCCTTCACCATAGGGTTTTCCTCAACACTGACCTACTATGCATTATAGCTTCATTAGTCAACAACCCAGTCATGAATATCCTTTAAAAATCTAGTGGTCTCTACTCATTATCATGCTAGTTACTTGATTGTGACTATCTCTTATCCTTTCAAGAGCTCATTTTATAGGAATAAATCTATCTTTCGCTGCCATTTTCCTAGATTACACTTGAATACCTGTGGCTTATTTTACATAACCAAATTCATGACATTAATATATAGTGCTACCTCCTTTACTTATTAGAAGCCTGCCATTGTGTATTTTTCTTGATATGATATCACTGTGCTCTAATACTATTGGTCCTCCATATTTGACTGTATCTTTATGCATGTTCAGTCCTCACTTAATGTTGATATGCCTATCTTTGAATCTGTTCATAATGGCATATGTGACTACCTTGTTAGTATTTTGAATGATATACCTTCTTGATAACTTGTAGTGACTATTATAACTAAAGTCACCTCTATTGATTTAAAATATACTTCATATCCCTCTTAAAAGACAAGAGGGCAGCATGTTGCCCACTCAACCCCTGTGGGAGCCCATTTTCCTCTGCATGTTATGATATCAAACAAGATGAATCATGTGACGATAAATGAACCTGCACCTATATAGTGAACAAATAAGTTACATAAAACAATGAAGCTCAGAGCTCATGTGGTGACCTTAATTTCTAGCTCTCTTGTATACATCTAATAATTGCTCAACTGATCAAATGCATCATAGATATAGGATACATTTCTTTTGATAAGATGTATGATGAGATTTATATTTGGAGATCTAACCCAATCCTTTCATTATCATGCAAGTTCATATGAAGATCAACAATAAGGAGGAGCTAGAGACAAAGAAGATCAACACAAGACTATTCCACAAGCAATGATGGATATACTTTCTCCTCATGTTTTTTTCTACTTTTATCTTCAGTTATATAGCCTATCTTTATGTTGCATTTGCTCAGCTACTCCGATGGCTTGTGTGGGACATCATGTTTCGTTGTAAAATGAATAAAGACAAAAATACTATGTAAACTTGTGTAATTTTTTGTTGTAAATAACATTTGCATAATAAAACTGGACTTCATTTGAAAGCATCTTTTGTGTAATGACAAATATTTTAGCATAAATTTATATGTACCTCTTTCCCTAGCTACAAACTATGTTTTAGCTCTACTTGATTGAGCTATAAGTGAAAATTAGGTAATGGTCCTCCTCTTACATGCCTTCTACTTCAGTTTTCCTTCTTCAAAATTTGGTTCTTTGTTGGCTTGCATCATCCTAGCAACGAAGGCCACCCCGACATCCCTAGAGTTTGTCATTGTCCCTGAGTCTTTAGGTGATGTCAATAGTGGATCTCAGGTGCCTCCTTCATCACCCACTCAGTTGACACATGGAAATCCCATAAAGTGCATGCTTAACTCTTTAGACGATGTCCCAGCTTTGTCAATGATTTTTGTGAAATCATTGACGTTTTCCTCACAGGAAATGAGTGAAGAAGACCTCGAGGGGACCTCTTCCTTTTCTCTTATTGTAGGAGATTTGGAGGGCACCCCCCTTTCCATCTTTCCCTTGTAGGCTCATTTTCCCTCCCCTTGTAATGATCTAGATTGGGAGAACTGTGAACTCTTGCATGATGAGGACTAGGGGGTGCCTCTTCTTTATCTATAGATTAGATTTATGTGTGTTGTGTTCCCCTATGCTTATTTTTTATGTTCTTGGAGGACCCTTGTCACCCTCGTAGGTACTTGGATACATGAGTGTTTTGTGTCGTACACTTCTTCTATTTGTCACATCATTCTTCCTTTATTGTGCCTTGATTTTTGATAATTGGGGACGATGCAAAGTGTTGGGGGTATTTAGGCCTCCCTTCCACATTGACCCGATTTTTTATTTTCAATTTTTTTCACGTAACTTTCTTCACATGGTTTGATATAATAGGGGGTCAATGATAGTTTATTTATATATATTTATATTATATCTATTTATATTTATGAGCAACTCTAACCATGAAATATCAGATCCCCCTATCTCCTAATGTATGTGGTTTTGTTTGTGTTATCTTTTCTTTGGTTTCTTTGTGATGTTGTGGTGCTTATGTGTTGTCCCTCACGTGTGTGACAACATTACCATGATTATATCTCATCATGTTTTGTGGGCCACAACATCACTTTCATTCTTTTTTTTCTCTCCTTAGGATGTCACATGCCTCTGATTTTAGCAAACACCATCGTAAGGGGGCTATCATACCGCTTCAATTTTTAGAAGGTGTATTCAGTGGCCCGTAAATGCCTCATTGAAAATCCTTTATTTTTTTCAAAAATTGAATTCTTCAACATGGATCCCTAGAAAAATGTTTATTTCATCACAAATTCATAAGATAGAATCTAAAAAATTACCTTTGAGAAGGGAGTACTTTTTTTGATGAAGTCTAAAAACTTGCCCTTGTGAGGGAGAATTCTTTCTTTCAAATTCCTTGATGAAAGGAATCTTTCAGAAGGATTCTTTGATGCTAGAATCATTGGCAAAAAATTCTACACTTTTCAAAAAATTTATCACTTTCAAATAGAGCATCCTTTGAGCGGACCCCTTTTCTTTTGAAGGGTTCCCAAGGGACCCCTTTGAAATCTCCTCCTTCAATTGTTGATTGTTTGCATGATTGTTTGTTTGTTTGCCTGCATGGCTTTTTGTTATCTAATATATTGTTTTTGCAGATTAACATATTGCTTTGTAGGGGAACCTGTGAAGCTATTTTTCAATCAACCTTGGAAGACTGAGCACCTACAAGGGCCCATCAAACTCTACGAATCCTCTCATATCGAGCTTCCCTCAAAACTGAGCACCTAGGTGCACCTCCTTTGCAAGTCTGAGGACCTTTAAAACAATTTCATCCTATAATTCTCTTTGTTCAACTCCATAGTATAGAGAACCTATAGAGCCTTTTTTTCACCCTTCAGGTATACTTTCATATTGTGGTCTTCTTCCTCAATGGTTCAAATGTACTTTCTTTAAACTCTTTTGATCTACTTTACCTCGCATTTGTTAGCACATATGCTCGCTAAAGTGGGGGAAAAATGTAATGGAGTGAATTTTCACCCCTCGCGAATTCCCCTTTTACACCCCTTACCTTAGAAAAATCACACCTGAAGATGTTATTCCACCTTATCAATCAAATTTCCATCCACTTGGCGGTTGTTTGTAGTATCGGTGGGGGAATTTTTGTCTGGGACGCTAGTGCAAGAGCACCTAGTTAACATTGGTCAATGGATGTAAGTATGATTCAAGTGTGTATTTTAAGGTTTCAAGTCACATTTTAATGTAATAAGGTCCATTGTGACCATTTTTGGTGTTTTCAGGTCATATAGGGTCATTTTGTTAAGTTTTGTCAAGTTTGTAAAAATATTGCAAAAGTTACTTGTGCAACTTTGCAATTTTATCATTTTTGGGAAGTTGAATAGTCAATGGTTCGAATGGTGGATATGAACCATTTTTTTGATGTTGTACAAGTTTAAATAGGCCTCAAAAACTTTGAGGCAAGTTTTTGAAGTTGATTTGAAGTGCAAACAATAATAAAAGCTATGTTTTCCTGCAAATTTTTGTTTAAATCTGTTGCTACAGGCATTGGTACAGTTATGTACCATATCTAAATGACATAAGGTGAATTGGGACTGATGGTGGCATGAGTTAAGAAAATTTTGGTTTTGGTTTGAGTTAATTCCATGAAATTTTAAGTATTTTATAGGCATTTTTTTGGAAGTGGTCGGTAAAACAAAGTTTTGAAGCCCATTCCATCATTGAAAATTGGCTAAACTCAGTGGATGGAGGGGTTTAGAGTTCTTTTAGAGATTTTGGAATTTTTTAGAGTATGAGATGGATATTGGCGAAAATTTGACCAAGCCCTATCCTAACATCCTCATGTGTTAGGCTTAGGAGACTAAGTAGGTTTGTAATTTGTGATGAATTGTGGTGATGAAAATTGCATAAGGGGACCCTATATTATATGTTAGAACCCCTAGAGTAGAGATTATAAATTTTGTGTTTGAATTTGACATACTGTCTTTGGAAATGTGGCCTAATTTGGCCTTAGAGAAGAAAGCATACCCAATTTGAAGGATTTGGTCCAAAATAACCTTAGTCCCAATTTGGATATGTTAAAAAGAGGCCTAATGGGTATCTATAATGATGTTTGATAAGTGGTTTTGTAGTCTTATATAAAAGATATGCCCAAATTTCATGGTTTGATGTAGTACAAGGAGAAAAGATAGGTTGTGTGAGAAACCACCATAGTTAGGGTTTTGAAACTTGAAGAGTTTTTCAGTTATGATTGTATTCACATACTTTGCCCTGCTCTGCATCAAGTTGTATCAGAGCATAGGTTTTGATTGTGAAGTGGAAAAGAGGTTGAAGGTTTGAATATGCAAGATTCCTCCTAAGATAAATCATATAGGCAAAGAAGTAAGAGAACTAAAAGAACAACATGCCAATGAGTTGAGACAAGTCAAGGAGTCTCATGAAGTTGCCCTTGCTAGAATTGCAGCATTGGAATCTAACCAAAAGAGAGGTGTGGTCAATGGAGACCAAACTAACCAAGAGGAAGAGGGTGAGAGTGAAAGCCCTCAAGGAGGAGTCCAAGATGATGAAGAATTGGACCCTTAGGAAGCAAGAATGGTTAGTATGTTTAAAGTTGTCAAGGGGGATACTCCTAAGTTGAAGATGGAATTTCCAATGTATGGTGGGAAGATGGATAGTGAAGAAGTATTTGGTTGGATAGATTCTCTTGAAACTTAATTTGAGTACAAGGAGGTAGAAGATGACAAGAAGGTGAAAATTGCAAAGACCAAGTTGAAATAACCTTCCCTAACATGGTGGAACTATGTGCAAGAGGAGAGAGCAAAGAAGGGAAAAAAAAGATAAGCTCATGGGATAGAATGGTAGCTAAAGTGAAAGGAAAATTTCTACTTGTAGATTATGAAATTCAGACATTTAGGAAGTTGCAGAGTATAAAACAAAAAGAGTTGGATGTCATGGAATACATTGAGGAGTTTTGTAAGTTAAGCATTAGAGCAGGACATCTAGAGAATGAAAGATAAAATGTAGCAGGGTACCTAAATGGACTAAGGTACAACATCCAAGATGAGATCAGCCTCACAACACCCAAGAAAGTTGAAGAATGTTTTCAAATGGTTATCAGGGTAGAGGAAAGGATAAAAAGGAGACAAGAGCAGCAAGGAAGAGGTAGAGGAAATAATTTCAAAGGTAGAGGTGACTTTGGTGGAAGAGGATAGTCGCAAAAGAAACAAGGAGAGCCAAGCAGCCAACAAGATAAAAGTGGTGAATCAAGAGGCAATTTTAGAAGTAGAAGACCTAATAATAGAGGTAGATTTGGTGGAAAAGGGAGAGGGTGAAATACCTTCATAGGCAGATGCTATCAATGCAACTAATTTGGTCATCTAGCATGGAAGTTCTCGAACAAGCAAGCCTCAAGTGCACATGGAGGTGAAAGGAGATCCCAAGTGGTGCAATAAGAAGACATTGAAAGTGTCCAATCCCCTTCCCAACATGCTGCTCCAGAGATAGGTGAGTGTTTGATGATGAGGACACTTATTAAGGTGCCAATAGTCAAAGAGCCTCCACAAAGAAATTCATTGTTTAGGACCACTTGCAAATCACAAGGAAAGGTATGTAAAGTAGTTGTTGATTCAGGCTCTACTAATAATTTGGTTTCCTTAGAAATTGTTGAAAATTTAAAGATGAAGAGGATTCCACACCCCACACCTTATCAGGTTTCTTGGCTAAATAAGGGTCAAAAAGTCTTGGTCAATGAAAAAACATGGGTTGAGTTTAAAATTTGGGGGTATAAAGACACAATCTTGTGTGACATCATCCCCATGGATTTTTGTCACTTGCTACTAGGAAGACCCAGAAGTATGATAGAAAAGAAAAACATGATAAGGAGAAAAACATCTATGTGATAGAAAAAGATGGAGTTTCATTCACATTGACATCACTACAAGATGTGGTCTTAGATAAAAAAGTTGGGTCTAATGTTATGGTAGTTGGGGAGAAATAATTCTTGAAAACATTGAAGGAAGAAGGTGGAAAGGGGTATGCTTTAGTGATCAGACCCAAATATGTTTTAGCAACAACTAAGGTTGAGGGTATACGAAGTGAGGTTCAAACTTTGTTGAAAAAAATACAAGGATATTGTATTTGATGAGTTACCTAACTCTTTTCCACCCATGAGAGATGTAAGCCATCATACAAGAGAGATGTAGCTGAGTTCAAACTTTGTTGAACAAATAAAAGGATATTGTAGTTGATGAGTTACCAAGTGAGGTTCAAACTTTGTTGAAAAAATACAAGGATATTTTAGTTGATGAGCTACCTAACTCTTTTCCACCCATGAGAGATGTAAGCCAACATACAAGAGAGATGAGCTACCTAACTCTTTGCCACCCATGAGAGATATAGAAAATTTACCAAATAAGGCTTCATACAAGATGACTCCTAAACATAATGAGGAGATAAGAAGGCAAATCAGAGAATTGTTAGATAAAGGCCTAATAAGGGAAAGTTTAAGTCCATGTGTTGTCCCTACTATTTTAGCACCTAAAAGGATGGAGATTGGAGGGTGTGTACAAACTCAAGGGCAATCAAAAAAATCACCATTAGATATAGGTTTCCAATACCTAGAATGGAGAATTTGATGGATTTTTTAGGAGGAGCCTACTATTTTTCAAAAATTGACCTTAAAATTGGCTATCATTAGATTAAGATAAGAGAAGGGGATGAGTGGAAAAATACCTTTAAAACCAATGAGGAGTTGTATGAATGGATGATAATGCCATTTGGATTGTCAAATTCTCCAAGCACTTATATGTGATTAATGAATGAAGTTTTGAAGCCTTTCATAGGGAAATTTTGTTGTTGTGTATTTAGATGACATACTTTTGTTTAGTAAGACCAAGGAAGAACACTTGCAACATTTGTACATGGTTTTGTAGATGTCAAATGAAGAGAATTTGATGATAAATATCAAAAAAAATGAATTCATGAAAGAGGAACTAGTGTACCTTTGTTTTTTCATCTCTAAGGGTTCATTGAAGATGGATCCCACCAAAGTAGAAGCAATTCTCAGTTGGTCAACTCCAAAATCAATAGGGGAGGTAAAAATATTTCATGGTCTTCCTAGTTTCTATAGGAAATTTATAGAGAATTGCAATCATATCTACTCACCTATTATGGACACTATCAAAGGGGACCGAAGGAAAAAGGTTTCAATGGACCAATGAGGCAGAAAGAAGCTTTCAATACCTAAAAAATAGAGTGGCACAACAACCCATCCTTGCATTACCTGATTTCAACAATATTTTTAGTATAGAATGTGATGCAAGTGGGTTTGCAATTTGAGCAGTCTTGAGTCAAGAAGGCAGACCTGTGGCTTTCTTTAGTGAAAAGATTAATGAAGCAAAAAGAAAGTACTCTTCCTATGATTTGGAGCTATATGCAATGGTACAATCCCTAAAGTAGTGGAGACAATATCTTTTTCCCAAGGAGTTCATTATTTTCACTGACAACCATCCTTTGCAATTTCTAAACAGTCAAGACAAGCTGAGTCATAGACATGTGAAGTGGGTAGAGTACCTACAGAGCTATACCTTCACAATTAAACACAAAAAAAGGTAGTCCAACAAGGTAGAATATTCCTTGAGCAGAAGGTCAATGTTGCTACAAGAAATTCAACTTCAAAGTGTGGGAATAGATGCCTTGAAAGGTATGTATGAGGAAGATGGGGACTTCAAAGAGGTATATGTTGTTTGTGATTAATTTAAAGGTTCTTTTCATGATGAATATTCTAATTTTGTGTTGCAAGATGGATTTTTGTTTAAAGTTGCTTAGTTGTGTATTCCAAAGTGCTCCATGAGAACTAACTTGATAAAAGAGAAACATTGTGGCAATTTAGGAAGACATCTTGGTGTGGATAAAATAATGGAATAGGTAAGGATATTTTATTTTTGGCCAAAAATGCAAGTAGATGTCAGAAAATTTGTGGAAAGTTGTGTAATTTTCAAAAGACCTAAGGGTTCAAGTTCAAATATAGGTCTTTATCAGCCCTTGTTAGTACCTAATAGACCATGGGAGTCTCTCAATATTGATTTTGTGTTAGGGTTTCCAAAACTCAAAGGGGTTATGATAGTGTGTTTGTTGTTGTTGATAGATTTAGTAAGATGGCTCATTTTATTCCATGCAAGTGCACAAGTGATGCTTCTTATATTGTAGGTTTATTTTTCAAAGAGATAGTTAGAATGCATGGTCTCCCATTAACTATTGTAATAGATAGGGATTCAAAGTTTGTAGGTCACTTTTGGAGGACCCTTTGGAGGAAGCTTGGAACAAACTTGACCTTTAGTACTACCTATCATCCCCAAATGGATGGGTAGACATAAGTAGTTAATAGTTCACTTGGAAATCTGATTAGGTATCTCACAAAGGAGCATGGAAAACAATGGGACTTGGTTCTTCCACAAGCTGAATATTCCTACAATGATTCAGTCAATAGAAGCATTGGGAAAATCCCATTTGAAGTGGTGTATGGATTGAAACCTAGAGGTGTGTTTGAGCTTAGGGATTTGAGTGGAATGGAGAAGAGGAGTGTCAAGGGAGAAGGATTTATAGAGGCCATTAGGGAGATACACCAGCAAGTTAGAGAAAAACTTCAAAAAAGTGTTAAAAAATACAAGAAACATATAGATTTGAGGAGAAGAGATGTTCAATTCAAGGTGGGAGATTTAGTTCTTGCACATTTGAGGAAATAAATTTTTCCAAAGCTAAAGTACACAAAGTTTCTGATGAAAAAAATTGGGCAATGTAGAGTGGTCAATAAGTTTGGAGCCAATGCCTATGAGATAGAAATCCCTCTCGGAGTTCCTATCTCCCCAATTTTTAATGTTTTTGACCTATACCATTTTAGGGGATATGTGATTGTAGGTATAGGTGATGATGCAAATGTTCCTGATGAAGATTGGGTTAAGGATTTACCACCTACTCAACATTTGAAGCTTGAAAGTATTTTGGACAAAAAGGAGATGAAAAGAACAAGGAACAAAGTGTATAATGAATATATTATGAAATGGAAATGTCTTCCCCATGAATATGAATCATGGATGAGAAAGGAGGAAATTAAAATTCATGGAACAACTTTTCAGGATATGATATCAAGTGGAGCCTGAGATTCTTTTCTCTCTGGGTGTATGGTGCAGGAGCACCTAGTCAACTTTGCTCAATGGATGTAAATATGAGTCAAGTGTGTATTTTTAGGTTTCAAGTCAAATTTTGATGTAATAAGGTCCATTGTGACCATTTTCTGTGTTGTCAAGTCATATAGGGTCATTTTGTTAAGTTTTTTTTAATTTTGTAAAAATATTGCAAAAGTTGCTTGTGCAACTTTGCAATTTTGTCATTTTTGGGAAGTTGAATAGTCATTGGTTTGAATGGTGGCTATGAACAATTATTTTTATGTTGTAAATTTTTAAATAGGCATCCAAAACTTTGAGGAAAGTTATTGAAGTTTATTTGAAGTGCGAACAATAATAAAATCTTTGTTTTCCTATAATTTTTTGTGAATATTTGTTGCTACAGGAGTTGGTATGGTTATGTACCATCTCTAAATGACATAAGGTGAATTAGGACTGAAAGTGGTATGAGTTAAGAAAATTTTGGTTTTTTTTTTAGTCAATTCCATAAAGTTTTAAGCATTTTATAGGAATTTTTCTAGAAGTGGTCTGTAAACCCTAGGTTTGAGGGTTTAAGAGCAAAAACAATGTTTTGAAGCCCATTCCACTGTTGAAAATTGGCCAAACTCGGTAGAATGGAGGGGTTTAGAGTGATTTTAGATATTTTGGCATTTGATAGAGTAGGAGATGGATTTTGGGGAAAATTTGACCAAGCCCTAGCCTAACATCCTCACGTGCTAGGCTTAGGAGACTAAGTAGGTTTTTTATTTTGTGAAACAACAAATTTGTGATGAATTGTGGTGATAAAAAATATATAAGGGGACCCTATATGATGTGTTAGAACCCCTATAGTAGAGATTATAAATTTTGTGTTTGAATTTCACATACTTGCTTTGGAAAAGTGGCCTAATTTGGCCTTGGAGCAGCGTAGCAGACCCAATTTGAAGGATTTGGTCTAAAATAACCCTAGTCTGAATTTGGATATGTTAAATATAGGCCTAATGGGTATCTAGAATGGTGTTTGTTAAGTGGTTTTGTAGCCTTTTCTAAAATATATTCCCGCATTTCATGGTTTAATGTGTTACAAGGAGAAAAGAGAGGCTATGTGAGAAACCACCATAGTTAGGGTTTTGGAACTTGAAGAGTTGTTCAATTGTGATTGTATTCACATACTCCACCTTGACCTAAATCATATGATAGTGCAATGCACATACATATATGTGGCACGCTTTTGTCTTGATAGGATTCACCCCTTTGGAATATGTACAGTCATTACACTTCTCCATTGGTGATGAAGCGTAATGTCCCTACACCCTTGAACGACCTCAAACGACTCTTTTGGGCTCCTATTCATCCTCAAAAGACTATCTCTCACATTCAATTCATCTTCTTGAATCTTCTTCAAGCTTCTTCAATCTCACTTGATCATATTTCATTTCTACACACTTCATTCATAGCACTTCCACCATTTTTGAAGCTCCAAGTTGGCACTCTACTCGTTTTTCTCCTCTCGTTGTTATGAAAATGTTGGTACTCACAAGCTTGCAATCTTGCATCTTCTTTCACGTGCTTGAGGGCAGCTTGCTAGGAGGTGATATTGATTCATTTAGCATTGTTGTATTGATTTAGTAGCATATTGTTGTTAGCATTGCTTGGTATTCTTCCTTTCAATGCTTTCTTTGTTGCACTTTCTCTATTGTGGATATTTTGGTTGTTCATGGAGGTGGAAACACCAAAATGGGTGTTTGACTATGGCAAGCCCCAAAATAGCCCCAACATTTTTCCTCGTTCTGCTAGGTGTAGGTGTTTTGTTCGTGTGGAGTTTTCAGGAGGTTGGACCGACCATAAGTTTGATTTTTCCACCTTCGCTCTTGTCAAATTCTATATTTTAAGTTAAATTATTCTTCTTGTTGTCTTAGTCTTTTAGTTGTATTTTTCTTTCTATCATCATATAAAACTACATTTATTAGGTTGTGAGTGAGTTCTTTGTTAGTCCCAACTATACTTTGTACTCTATGTCCATACGGATTCTAGGGCTCAATAAAACACCAGTGCACTATGTTGTCGTTCATCTTTTGTGCTAGAGTCCTTTGGCAGAGAGTTGCCTAGGTTACAGTCCAAACTTGGGAATTCACTCACCTAGTTTCCTAAACCCCCGGGTTGACAAAAGGACAATGACAAATCAATTATCCTCCCTTTTTTACCCTCTCAAATGTCAAACTTACCTTAAACAAATCCTTTAGTGTGAGGTAGATCAGGGAAGCCGATTGTTCTAGACCCTCTCATGATCTGGGCTCTTGAGCACTCGGTTCCCCTCCTCTACACTATGAAAACATCAAAATATCCCAATTTCTTTATTAATTTGAGAGTGCAAATATTCAATCCCGGTTCATATTTTATCAAGAATCTTTTGATTTTATGTTTGTGCATGAAGGCTTCTAGGTATAGAGCCTGATTATGAGATGTGGTGGATGGGAGTTCATTTTCAATTAATACAAGATGATGGGGGGAGTTAATGTGTCCAACCATGGCTTGAAAATGATTATTATTTTTGTCAATAGGTACGAAAGAATCCTAGAGTACATCTTTAGATCTCCTTCTATGTGGGGGATACGTGAATGAGTTCTAGGATGGATATTTGAGTGCGTGTTTTTTTAGGTGATCTAATATTTTGTCTTTAGTTGAAGAATGAGGTGTGTATTGAGCTCCTTGAAGAGTTACTTTACCACAAGTGTAGTGACTACACACTCAAGATTTTTTCTTGTAATGAATATAGTGATGATTTGGGTATTGGTTTTTTCTATATGACCCAAATGGAATCATATGAATAATTAAAATTGTTGTATGTATTTCCCTTTTTGGGGGTGTTTCCTTTTCTATGCTCATGGATTAGATCCTTGTAGATGTCAAGATCATTATTGGATGAACTGTTAGGATGATGTTTAATGGAAATGTCACCTTGATCTATAATATCTTGAATAAGATTTTATAGTTACATATAGTTCAAGATATTATAGATCAAGGTGACATTTCCATAGTTCAAAGTTACATATTCTTAGATGTAAGATGAATGGATGATAAAGGATATGTTGATTGTAGATCAATACAAGTTCAAAAAATATTTTCCAAGTTGTCAAGGATAATCTCGAATCCAAAAGTGTGAGATGAGATATTAATGGATAGGATATGGCATTTGACTCAAAATTTTAATAATGGACTAAGTGGTGGAGATGATAGACTCATCTAGGATGTTTCAAGTATACTTGGAAATTTTTTTATTAGTTTGATTTTATAATAGTCTAGAGTTTGAGGGATTAATAAAAATTTCCAAAGTTTTGATTAGATGCACAAAACGATAACTTAAAAGTGCAATATAGTGACTTAGAAGTGTAGTAAAGTGGCTTAGAGGTGTAGTATAATGACTCAAAGTGTAGTTATATCAAGCAACACTAGAAAGTATCTTTGAAAGATAGGTAAATGTTTCACAAGTGTTGTTCTATCATATAGATGTGTAGGAAACTAGATCAAATGCACCAAATAATTGATCAAAACACAAGGATATAGATTAAAAGTGTAGGAAAATGAATCAAAAGCACAACTATATCAAATAGATGTGTATTATGATAAATATATAGGGTGTTTCTTACAAAAATAGGATTGATAAACCATAAAGAACCTATTTTCCCAATTTCATTCAAAATGTATGCTATAAAATGCAAATGAGGAACAACAATTAAATCTGATAGAAACAATAGTCAAAAGGCAGATCTGGAAAGGGGAAAACAATGTGCACCTTTCATCAAAAGTCACCTTTTGATGCTCACTAAGGACTCATTCGCCCTATGGCGAATGGGTCCTGGCTAGGGCTTATGGAAAATGCTTTCTAGGTTCTGGTCTACAATGTCTACACTCTCAAATTCTAGGTGTTCACTATCGGACAACCGAAAAAAGTCCCGTAGAAGAGTTTTTGTTATTTGACAACTTTTCTTGCAACTTTTACAACTTTGCAACTTTCTTCATTTTTTCTCTTCAAATGATCTTCAACCTAAAACCTGCAATCACACATCAAAGAGAGAAAAATGTTGTTTTATTAAGGAATGGGGGTTTTCCTTGGTCAAACCCCATTTTGGTAATTAAAATTTGAAATGAAATAGAAAATCATGAAGGAATTATGAATGAACAAATCAATGTAACAACTCACCAAACCTTATTTGAACCTTGGTAAAAAATCTACAAACTAGCATGAAGTGGCCTCAATGAATGTAGATCTTGATCATGAAACTTGATGTTCAACAATGCCTTTGAATGCTTGAATAGATCTTAAACACTACATCACCATATTATCTCAAACAACATGCATGATGCAAGAAATATTTGACATGATGAAAGGAATCTTGATTTTTGCAATAAAATTCTACAAATTTGCACTTGAATGCCTTGAAATTGCTCTTGATCACACTTGCTCATTAATTTTCTAGAATGCTTGAAGACTTGAAATTTCTAGGATGAAACATAATGAAATAACCTTATATTTATACATATCTTAAGAATAATTCTCAAAATTCAAATATCACAAGCTGACATTGAATTGTAGATTTGAAGTCATTAAAATATCACCAAAAACATATTTAAAAGGGGGGTCCTAGGTCTAAGTGAGGACCTTCCATTTACCTAGGACACACATTAGTTAGTGTTAAACATTATGTAAAAGTAGGGTCCTACCCATTTTCCCTATGGTGAATGGGTCCTAGGTCACTTACTTAGGACACACATCTTCCAAAGTTAAGTGATGTGTAATGGAATTTATGAATGTCGAGTTTTATCCCTCAAAATTTGTATTTAATTAGGCTTGGATTTGAATTAAAGGGGCCAATTAAGGCATAATTAACCTCAATTAATTAATAAATCCCTATATTAGTGTGAGTGTAAAGGTACACCTTACAACACCAAAAATAAGGCACAATTAAGTCCATTTCAATTATTAATTATTTCCAAATTAAGTGTAAAAAAGGGATGCATTTTCCTACACTACATTATATAACACCTACCATATAGGTGGGAACATTGATTGGTATGATACATCACCACCAATATGCACTCTACTTGCCCAACTATAAAACAACAAACCACATAACATACAATGACCGATAAGAAGAGCCCATAGGAGATAAAAAAAATTGACACAAAAAAACACCATGAATAAACCAAAATATATTTAATGGTGTATTAGAATGTAATTTGAGGTTGATATAATTATAGATGGGGCCATACAACTTGAAAGATCATTTTGATAATAATTTCAAGGTTATGTCATGTACCTACAAATATGATATTATAATGTATTTAGGTGGATGGATATGCCAACATGTGGCAAACATTACTATAGCTATATCAAGTCATGTGGATAACTTGTGTTAAATAAGGTGATGTATAGGCCTTGACAAGGTTTACCACTCCATTATGTTATTAGGAGATGGTCTATATAAAGTAGGTAATTACCATAGTAAGGAGATGTGTCAAGAGGTTGATATCATCTTTGGGATCTCTTGGAGACATAGCATGAAGTGGCTTCTTCTATAAGGAGTATTGTATAGTGCTACCCTACCTCAAGGGTTCATTTTATTTGTGCATATATGTGATATTAGAGAATATTTTCTAAGAAAAAATCTCTTGTATGGTATGTGATCTCTATCCTATTATGCATTATTGAAATATTATATTTGTGTACCTTATCAAAGCTACTATTTAGGCAAATGTGAGGAAAAAACCCTAATTTTTAATTGAAAGTGGAGGAGCACATAGGGAAGCAACAATCCATAATTAAGGTTTTGACCATCAATATTGAGGAGTCATTAGAATTTTATAATTTCTTATTAATTCAATTTATAGATTGAAAATCATAGTATTTTAATATTTTTACATCTCCAAAAAGCTTGCCAAAATTTCTTAGAGGTCTAGTATTTTTTGAGAAAAATATAATACTAAATATTTCAATAAAATTTGGGTATATAGTAGTAATTTACAAAACCTATTTTTAATGGGGATCCCTAATTTGGTGTAAGTGGAGATGCATTGGAATGGTGAATCCAATTCAAAGTATTTTATGGTCAAACTACATAATAAAAATTATATTTTTTATGTAATATTCTAAGGTGAATCTAGCAAGTGGTTTGTGTCATTGCATAGGAACATTTATTATTTACATGAATTGGAACAATTTTTCTTAGATAGTTGGGAACAAAAGGAAATAATAGAAGGGAGAAGGAGAAGAAGGAGAAGGGGGAGAAGGAGAAGGATAATAAGATGAAGATGAAGGAGATGATGATGATGATGAAATAAAAGAGGGTGATGGAGAGAATATGAAGGATACAATTATATGGAATTTAGTCCCAAGGAAGGAATATTTGATCCTTGAATTTTATTATTGTATTAAAAATTACAAGATTATTTTTTATGAATTTTATGCTATTTTTTTCCTCAAGTTGCATGAGTGTATTCGAACGCTGCAAGTTTCAGGTGGTCTACTAATTTGTAGGAGTAATAGACTAGTTCCTCAAGTGCCTGATATTAATATCACACTTCACACACAAGCAGCAACAACAAGTCAAATGCACTTTTCTTCTCAAGGTGTGCAGGATGAGAACTCAGTTTTTTGCCCGTGTAGAGGTGGAGTTAAGTCTAGTTCTTTCTAGAGTATGTCAATCAGGGAGGGTTTGTAAGTAGATTTCAGATATTGTCATGTAATGCTTCAGTCATTTTAAGGGCATAATTCAGATCTAGTGTCGATATTTTGAGGGTCTTTGAAAAAGTTTTGTATGGGTAGAAGATATAATCAGTGTTTATATTTTGTATGGGCACAATTCAAATCCAATGTTGATATTTTGAAGGTTGGGTTTACTAGAATTGTATAAGGGGTTTATTAAAAGAACAAAGGGGTCTGCAATTAGGAGTATTTTAGATAGAGATAGACATATTCAGAATGTTTTGTACTTATTTGAGCTACAACTAGAGGCTTTCTTTCTGGTTCTTTCCTATTGGTATGCTCTTTCGAACTAGATTTTGTTTTATTTATTTATAGATATAATATATTATAGTGGCTTGCCACTTTTTCCGAAAAAAAAAAACAAATATAAATACATAAACATGAAATTACCCAAGAAGTTATAGGTACAAATAAAGCACATCAAGGATAATCAAATAGCATGTTAAAGGATATTTTATTTTTTTAATATTTGAAGATCTCTCTAGATAATATTTTTTGTGTTCAAACTTTCATTCTTTGGATATGGATGGGATGGATATTTTTCTTACTTCTTTGTGGTTAGAATATATGGGATAAATACACATTGATATACAAAAGATATTCATAAAGCTTTAGTATATGAGGAAAAAATTTACATTATAGGATATTACACATAATGAAGTCTAAAGAAAATTCAAGGAATAAAAAGTTTAAGAATATAATGAAGATTGCACCAATGAGTTAGAGGAAAAACAAGATGAGAAAGATGCAGAGAAAAAAGAGGAGACAATTATTTCTCTTCACAATCCAATAAAATAAATCATAAAAAATGATAAAGAATTAAAGAAGGTTTGAGTGATAACCAAGGGGACAATATATATGAATCCATACCATTGTGAGAGGAAAGGATCATGGAAGCATGATAAGAAAATGAATTAATAATCTAATCACTATAGATCTACACAAAATAAAAGGAAGAAACACAAGAATTAATGCAATCATAGAAGTAATATATATTCATAATAAAAAGACTTAATGTGATACAAAATTGAATGGAATGGGTGTGGAAAAATATGAATCAAGAATGAGATTTAGGTACCATGAAGCTAAAAAAATTATGAATGTCAACTACAGATGATTGGCCATGGAATCATATTTTTAACAACTTATAATAATCATCCTATTTAACCCTTTCTCATGTTTATGGGATGAAAAATGTTGAGGACAAATGCATGTTATGTACCTAGGGCTATTAAATTATAATATATTTAGGTGGGTGGAGATGCTAACATGTGGCACACACATCCCTTAAGTTAGTTATTTTGGGTCATGTAAGCAACTTGTGTGATTAATCATATTTGGTGATGATTAGGCCTTCATTGGGTTTATGTCTCCATTATGTTAAATTAAGAGGTAGTCCATATAAAGAAGGTAATTATCATTTTAAGGAGATGTTAAGTATGATATTATGTTTGGGATCTCTTGGAGATATGATATGGAGTAGCTTATTCCATGAACAGTATTGTAAAACATTATCCTACCTCAAGGGTTTATTCTATTTATGTGTATATATTAGATATTAGGGTATCTTGGTCCACAAACATCTCTTGTACGGTATGTGGTCTCTATTCTATATTAAATTATTGCAATTTTTATATTTGCAGACCTTATCAAGTTAAAAGATAATAAAAAGATATGGTGCAAGATTAAAAAATAGGGTCACAACCAAGGTAAAGCCAAAATATCTTTTTGGGAGAGTTTTTTAATGATATCACCAATATAACATGTAAATGATGTACAAATAGCCTCATATGAAATTCAAATAAAAATTTATACTCAACAACTTTTTATTTCAAATAATGGGTAAATTGATGTGATTATTTATATATTAAGAAACATTTAAAAAGTTTGTATGCACAATTTTAGAATCTATAATTTATAATGCTACAAATAAAAAATCAAAAAAATCTTCTAACAATGAAATATAATATTTGTAATGTTGAAATACAAAAGGTCAACTAGGAAATCCAACCAGTATATTAATGAAATCCAATAACAACACTAATAGAAACTAATAATAACATCAATGGAATCAATTTAAAATAATCTATATCAACTATTTCATAATGAGAATTGGACCAAAATAAATCTAAATTTTAAAAAATGATGGTAATATTAATAATGTGTCCATTCTCAACCCAATGCCCCCTCTAAGAGAATGGCGTACTTAAAATTTTTGCATAGCTAAAAAAAATATGAGCTACCATCCTGTGCATTATTTCTCTAATAAGAACACAATTTAAAACAATTATAGTTGTGGATATAGAAAAAACCTAACAAAACAATAAAACACACTCCTTTATTTCTTATCACTTAGAACAAACCACTTTTTCCTTGTATTTTTCCTTGTAGCGTATTAATGTCAAGCTCATAAATATCAACCACCTTAAGCATGCTTTGAATTACAAAGAACTCAAGTATTGTATGATAATTTATAATGCACAATCCTATAACATAAATTTGTAAAAATTCATTCAAAAATCGAATAAAATGATATGATACCATACCTAAGAATACAACTTAGAACACATATTTAAATCTCTTGTTCATTATGAAAGATCTTCGATTAAATCTTGAGCTACAACCATAGGAAAACTATTTTTTTCAGTCCAAAAAATTGAAGATAGTGACCCCAAAAAAGAAATTGCAAACATGTAGGACAACACATTGTTAAGGTACAACTATCACCTTGGTCGCTTCCCTCTTTCTCAAATTTTCCATGTAAAAAAAAAATTCAGCAGACTTACCTTTAAAATTGTCATATAACATCTTTTGGCATAAGAAGGGCAGTGGCTATCCAGCCCCGGGAATGCACCGGGGCATGGATGTCGCATGCCTCCATGCATAGTCTGTTCATACCCACCGTTAATTATTTTGTCAGTTCTAAGTACTGTAAACTTGAAACAATTTAAATTTAATTTTTACTTGTTGTACATTCATAAATCGATTCTCTCATATTTTTATTCATTTTTAAATTTAATTTTTACTTTTTATTGATGTGTCGTGTGCATTCACTGTGTATTTTTTCTCTATCTTATTTTATTTTATTTTTTGCTATTTTATTTTTATTTTTTATTAGACAAGATTAGATAATAAAATAAAATGAAAATATTTTAAAATATTCAAAGTTAATTATTTAAAAAAAATATGAAATAGTTTTTTGTTCTTTAATATATATATATATATAATTAATTTTTATATATTATTTTATTTCATTTTATTATGTATATATTAATGTTATGCATATATATTATTTAATATAAAATATGGAAGCCATATTTTATATTAAATAATATATATGGATAACATTAATATATGTATAATAAAATGAAATAATATATATATATATATATATATATTTATAATGAAAATATTTTAAGATATTCAAAGTTATTTTTTTTTTAAATATGAAATATTTTTTTATTCTTTAATATATATTTTATTATATATATATATATATATATATATATATGAAATATGGATGTCATATATATTATTTCATTTTATTTTATTTTAATATATATATTTATATAATTTTATATATATATATTAAAATAAAATGAAATGAAATAATATATATATATATATCTTAGTTGTTGGAATATCCAGAGTTCTACATTCCCGAATAGCAGTATATTCTTCTTTTTGATTGAAAATTATTACAATATCGAGTAATTTTTTCATGTATCTAATCCCCCCTAGATCCTCTTGCAATTTGTTCAATTCTCTCTTGAGTATTGTTGCTTCTTTCTTCATAAATCGATCAAATCCTCCCATATTTTTTTTATATTAAATTTTTAAATTTTTCAAGTCTTGCTTCTGTAGTAAACCAATTAATTAACATACCCGCGAGCCATTTTATATATATCTATATAAAATAAAATAAAATAAAATGAAATAATATATATATATATATATATATGTATTATTTTATTTCATTTTATTATATATATAATATGGTAGCCATATTTTATATTAAAATATATATACAAATATATAAAATAAAATATATATTAAAGTATAAAAAATTATTTCATTTTATTATCTAATCTTGTTTGATAAAAAATAAAAATTAAACAACAAAAAATAAAATAAAATAAGATAGAGAAAAAATACACACTAAACGCACACAACACATCAATAAAAAGTAAAAATTAAATTTAAATTGTTTCGAGTGCAGATTACGGTACTTAGAGAACTGGCAAAACAATTAACAGTGGGTATGATTAGACCATGCATGGAGACATGTGGCATCCATGCCCCAATGAATTCTAGGGCTAGATAGTTGCTGCCTGTTTTCACCGTCTACTTGCATACCAAAGTCTACATTGATCAATTATTGGGTGATTGATAATGAGTACTCATTAAAGTTTGACATACTAGCAGAAACAGTTTCGCCATCTATACATTTAATCTCCCTTTAACGCCTAAGATTACATAAGGCACATAAGGGACATATATTATTGAGCACTTTAGAATACACAAGTTTACTTATATCTTAAGATTGTAATTTGTGTTTGATCTATGTAACAAGATATCACATAGAAAGTTTCAGAAAAGATTAGTGAATTTTGATATTATTTTACAAGAAGTGAGTTTTTTTTTTTTTGAATGAAGCATAAAGAAAGATACAATAGAATAAATATCAGTTCAATAAAGGGACTAGGAAAGATAAAAGAACTAGGAACCAAAGTTCCAACAACATCATATAGACTCAACTAAATTTATACAAACATAATAACCTAGTTGTAAGTATGCATAGAGCATAACAGTGACTCAAAGAGCAATAACATCAACACAAAATAAAGCATACCACTCTAGTTATGGAATACAAACACAATGCCCAACTGAAAATAACAATACTACATCATTGGTCATAAATAACAAAAGCCAATTTAACCTTAATTTGAAGAAGTTTTGTATTTTTCTAGCACCATGAAAATCCCCCATGTTTATCTGCAAAAGTTGAAGTTTAATCTCATCCAATTTATTTTTGAAATCACCATCTTTGAGCTCCTTATTTTGCTATGAACATAAAATGATGAATTGAAACACGATGTCAGAGTAAAGCATTAGAAGGTTTGTTTCATGATGCAAAATGTGGTTACAAAACACTATTGAACATCTATGTTTCCATAAATGCATCAAAATATACTACCTCATAGTATCAACAACTAAATTATTATGAAGTTTGAAACCAAATATTGTTTCTTTCCATCGTGATGCATGATCAAAAACTATAGGAAGCTATCCAAAAATTATATTCGACTTTTTCTTTGCTTTAAAACAGTCCCAAAAAATATGTTTTATGTTTTCATTTTGCTAACAAAATGGACATTTGGCTGGTTGGAGCTTCAAATGCTTTAATCTATCCCCTTCAGGTAACTTATCATGCAAAACTTTCCAAGCCAAAATTTGGGCATTAGCCTCAGCCTTAGACTTCCAAATATGAGCACTAAGACTACTCCATTTCTTTTCTTGAAAGCTACAATTCCATTTTCTATTAAGTCTCAAGTTCAATTTCATGCTTGGGAGAAGCTTAAAATATATCTTCTTCAGAAGAAACCATAAGAAAGGATGTGTGTCAATCCATAACTAGTCCTTGAAGAAGCTACAATTTAAAGATGTGCAAATTTTCATGAGGAGTTCTATAGGAACCAATGATTTCATGAAAAACAAAATCCTTTAAAATTATTGTGAAGAGTAAAGACACTCTTGATATCTTCCATCTGGCCCAATCCATGGAATCGAAATTCCAAAAATCATTAAACTATTTCACTCCTTTTTGAAGAAATGGAGAGGTTGTTTAGGAAAGCTAATAGCTAGTGATTATCCATGATAATGAACAAGCTTGTTCCACCAAATAGAAGAAGTAGCAAAGTCAAAACCATGTTGTAGAGAATTCCTTCTCCAATTTAAAAATATGCAAACTTGTTGTCAAGCCTTCCAAACAAATATATTGGAGTGGAAAAGAGGCTTTAACACAGAAAAAATGAGCAAGAAGAATCTTATCCAACCATCCCACATTTTTCCATTTATTATTCATAGCAACCAAAGTGATACAATACTGAATCAAAAATTTCCATTGTTATTCTCTTGTCAAAATAACTCTTATTATCCATTTGGTAGATAGGCAAGTCCCTTGGGTCTTAGGATCCAAAAGGCCTAGACCCCCTTTGCTCTTAGGTTGTATGCAGTGTAGCCAAGAGGAGGCCCTAAAACCCATTTTTCTATCCCAGTTTGACCATAAGAACTGGTGAATAAGTTAATTTAAGTCTTCATAGCCTTTTTTGGAAGGAATCCAACATGAGGGATAATAGACATGAGAGGCCAAAAATATCCGATTTATCACTTTTATTTTACTAGCTAAAGATAGGAATTTATTTCTCCAATTAAAGATTTTATTTTTCATTTTCTTGATAAACCAATTCCACATATCATGAAGTGAGACCTCTAATCCAAAAGGTATACCAAGATATCTTGTAATCTACCCATGCTTAATTTATTTCCATTCCTTAGGAATCTAGTCATGAACTGGATCAGACTAGATAATTATGAATCCAATTTTATGGTAAACCATTTTCGAGCCTGGAACCTCGAAATAAAAACTTAAAACCTACTGAACATTATTGATTTATGCTTTAGAATTTTGAATAAATAGTAGACTGTCATCAACAAAGTGTGAATTTAACACAACCTAATTGTTAGGGATATAAATACCCTTAATCAGATCCATTTGATTATATTTTTTCAGCAAATAACCAAGAGCATAAGCAACTAGAACATAAAGAAATGGTGATAGAGGACATCCCTGTCTAATTGACAGTTGTAAAGGGAAAGTATCAGATAAAGAATTATTGATCACTGGTTGATAATTCACCTCATTAAATAACAATTGAACATGCCAACATAATTTGGGACCAAAACCCAACCACTACAACATCTTGAGAATAAAGCTCCACCGCATCCTATGGGCTTTGTAAAAATCAAGATTTACCAACAGAACATTTTTCCCTATTTGTTGGGCCCATTCATTAGTTTCCCAAGCCAAGATTAAAAAATTCAAGTATAAATATGCCACCAAGGAACCCAGTTCGTTTCGATATAAAATCCCCTTTAGCCATTGGTTTAATCTTAGTGGTTAAGGCTTTAGCAAAGATTTTATAAGATGTGTTGAGCAATGTAGTAGACCTCCATCCAAAGATCATATCTAAATTTTTCTATTTTGGCATAAACTTGATTAGACCGTTATCTATTTATTGAAGACATAAAACATGCTATTTTTTTAATGGCCCTTAATAAAAGTCTTAGGATTGATGGGATCTCAATAGAGTTCTATAAGACTTGATGTGATAAAATATTAAGGAATATTTTTATCTTTTATACTTGGAGGTTTTTGAGAAAGGTTCATTAATATTAATAAATTCCTACTCAAAATTCTTTCAAAAGGAAAAAATTAAGATGCTATATTTGGATGGCATCTTATTACCTTGCTTAACACCTCTTATAAAATCATTGCTAAAGCCTTAGCTATGAGAATCAAAACAATAGAAAAAGTGATAGTTAGAATTGAAGAAATAGGGTTCCTTGGTGGAAGATTTGTCCCTGATAACTTAATATTGGCTTGGGAAACTATTGAATGGGCTCACCAATTGGGCCAAAATATAGTGTTGGTAAGCTATATTTTGCTAAAGCTTATGATAGAATATGATGGAGCTTCATCCTCAAGATGCTGCATTGGTTGGGTTTTGGTCCCAAGATGTTTAAGAATTTTGAAATTCTATTCAATGATGTTAGAGCATAGCTAATAATTAATAATTATTTATTTGATCTATTCCCTCTACAATAATTTAGGTAGGTTTGTCCTTTATCACCATTCTTTTATATTCTCACTATTGATACACTTAGTTATCTATTACAAAATATAACCAAATGAATTGATAAAGGGTGTTTCCATCGCCAACAATAATGTTTTGCTCAATTCAAATTTATTAACGATGATATGCTCTTTCTTCAAATTTCTAAAAAGGGAAATTAATAATGTGTTAGATGTTCTAAAATTATATTATATTTTTGGCTCAAAGTTAGTACAAGTCATAAAATCAGATTTTTCATGGTTTAATTTGATCTAGTTCTATAATGGATTCCTAGAGAATGGAAAAATAAAACATGTGTAGATCACATATTACTTGGATTCTCTTATTTCTGAGATTTGGAATTGGTTCATCAATAAGTTGAAAAATAATCTTTATACTTGGGAAACAATTTTTTCCACTATCAGGAAAGATTCAAGTTGTGAACCACATATTCTTGGATTCACATGTTTATTATTCTCCATGATGGATTCCCTCCAAGAAAGGATATGAGGAATTAAATTAAATATTCATCAAATTTTTGGTCTAATTAAGACAAGAAAACTGATTTTAAATCTACTTCTTGGTTACATTTGATACAACCAAAAGCTAAAGGTGGTTTGTGTATTTTGTATGACAAGACACAAGGAATTTGTTTATCAACTAAATAGATTGTTAGAGTTGTTTTAGGAGAAGAACCATGGAAAAATCTGGTTCTTCATCATATTAGTCTTGCTTCAATGGGAAATGATAATTTGTAAGATGGTTAGATAAAATCCTTCTTTCCCTCTTATTTCACATAAAATATTTATTTCATTTGCATTGCATCTGGAAGGATTTGTAGTAATTTTGCACGTTCTTACATTAGAAAAATTCTTCCTTGCAACATGGTTTCAATTTTGTGACTTCTTCGGTTTGGTGCAACATACTTGTTCATTATCACAATCGACCTCTTTTTGTTTATTTCCCAAGGAAATATTATTATTTATTTAAAAAGTGGGTTCAATATAGTTTGGCGACATTTTGAAAACTTTAATATAGTTGACTGGGCTACCTAGTAAAGCTCTAAGAGCATTTTTAGTTTAAATAGGGGTATAATTTTTTTTTAATATTTATGAAATTGTTGGATCTTGTGGACTTCATTATGAAACTATGTACACCTATACAATGTAATTTTACAAAGACTAATTGTGGCTTGCTAAGTACCAATTCTTTTGCTTCCCTCTAAAATATATATAATTTAAGTATTCTTCTATTTTTTCCATTAAATCGAAGACTCAACCAAAATTAGAGATGTAATTTTTGAGAAAAGAAGTGGATAAACTTGAGTGTTGAAATTTGGAGGTCTAAAATTGATGCTAATGCTCACATTATGGCTTGTAAAGTCATACACTACAAGCTACGTATGGGGGATAGATTGAAATGCATGATGGTTCAATCAATTAAATTACCTTTTTTGTTAGCATGTGATGAAAGTTTGAAACACATTTTCTAGGATTGTTTATGGACAAAAAAATATAATATTATTTTCAATCATTTATCTACTATTTATTTATTTTATCATGTTTTATGCTGAAAAGAAGCTACTTTGGGTAATGGCCTTCATAATAATGTTGTGGTCATTACTATGAGAGATTATTTTCCTTATTATATGGAAAATTAGATGCTTGGTAGTGCTTTTGAATAATATTATTCAATAGAAAGAAAATATGCTAAAGTTTTACTCTAACATCATATTTCAATTTATCTCTATTTGTTCTCAACTAAATGGAGTCTCCAAAGAAAATTCCAAGATTAGTACTCTTTTGGATGATATCAAATTTTAAATTCTCTAGATTATCGAATATGATATATTGTTCTCTAGGCAACTTCAAAGCATGCTCAAGTTTAGAATATAATCATGCTCTTCAACTACTCCATGCCCAAAGTTCTTTCCAATCCTTTTTTCAGGACTATAGGAAGGAATATTGCTAATCTTACATGCAAAAATAAGCATGTTATATGAATGTGTTATTTAAATTTAGAGTATTCATTCAATTGTAATGGTTGAGAGATAGGCTTTATGATGCTATTTCAATGGTGTTGGATGTTGTTTGAAATCAATTAGGTGTTATATTATGTTGATTTTAATGTTATTTATTTTACCACCATTTATAATGCATACTTTAGTTATTCATTCAATTAGGTCAAAAGTTCTTGTTGTCCATTGTTGCTTCCTTTTGGTTATATTTGTTGTTGTTCTTATTGTGGCTTCACCTTACAATATTTTAGTGGGTTTCATATTATTTTGGTATTCTACATTGTATGGGTCTAATATAAATAAATATTATGAATTAGAGAAACATGTGTAAACAATGGCACATCAACAACATTAGAGGATCAAAAGGATGATTTATTGGCTATAATATCAATTCAATTTGAAGGCTATTTTGTTACGATTTTTTGTTATTTCTTGGGATTCTTCATTCTTTGCAAGATCTCTTTAGAGGGATATTTTCTCCTTTGTAATTCTACATTGTTCAATACAAAAAAATAAAGTGAATTTCTAATATTTGCCTCATTACTTGTAGTTAGAGGACATCTTTTACCTATAACATATTATTAACCCTAGATTCCCCAATTTTGAGAATCATCAATCCTACTGATGTTGGCACATGTATTTAGTCATGAGAGGTGACATGAATATGTGTTTCAAGATATTTGTGTTCTGATCCATTTATTATCATAATTATCTTACAATGACAAAACTTATGAATTGTTACATTATATCCGATAATCTTATGATGACTATTTACTGATGATTGGGTGTTTACATATATGCCATATTTTATGCCCTACCTACAACATTTATTATTGGACTTGATTATTACTATGGGGCTAATATTAGGGATAGAATTAGACTTATATGTACTTTCATGATCATATCTTTCATAAATTTGTGCGTACAAACATATTTTTAATTTGATTATACACTTGATTTTCTCACATGACCCTTATCCACCCTTTGGGTCCATCATTAGTTCATGATTTTCTTATATTGGGGGCAACATTATGCCTTGATGTTCATTACTAGATCTTACCAATCTTACATACATTCACTATATGGCAAAGATGTACTACATGATTATTATTCAATTGTCATGCATTTTCAACATAAATGATGTGCTTACATGTTGATTTTTTTTATATATTATCTTATTGTCACATGATTCTTATTTTAACAATTTATTACATGCTTATACATGTTTTTCAATTATTTTATGCTCCCATGCTCATATCTACTTTATTAATTCTAATAGCATGCATTGTTTCTCCTCTCCTTCAATTCTCATCTTATAAATGCAACTAATCAAATGGTATATATGATTGCTACTAATATATATGGTTGAGATTTCAAATAGTGACTTATGTTAGACATATAATCACCACCATACCTACATAGAATTGTTATTGCATGACACTCTCATTATGCACAAGACTATTTCTACATTACATGAAAACTTATGATTGTATTTTATAGAACTTGTATTGCATGACATGCCCACATCAAAAAAGAGTTGTGATTACATTACGTAACCATTATTACATGTCATATCCACTTGCATGAAGATTTGTTAGCCCATTGCAAGAAAACTTATCACTACATCATGCAAAATCACATTGCCAAATTAGGTGGAGATATTACATAGTCATATATTGCATTTTCTGTCACATTGCAACATTACATGGAATATTATCATATTATTTTTTGTACATGTAGAATTTTCTAACCCTTCTATTTTGCATTCTTCATTTTCATAAATAGTTTTTACACTTGCATTTTGTGATTAGCTTAATAATAATGTAGAAGCTATTTATTGTATATCCTTTTCCTATTTTGTAGGTTTGATGAAGTGCTCATATAGAAAAATGTAAAAGAAAATTGCAATAGTGATGTACTATTTTATATGGATCCTAGATCCTTTTTATGAGTGTCTAAGTATTTACTTTTATGTTTTTGATTAAAAAATTAGGGGAGAGGGCCCCTAAACCTAGACAGAGAAAAAGATCAACCCTCACAACCAATAATACAACAACAACAAAAGAACAACACTAAAACAATGGACTGACACCAAACAAAACAAAAAAATTTCAACTGACCAAGAAACACACATCACCAAGAGAGCATTATAAGTCTAGATGAAACAACCAAAACATAGTAAACAGGATCAAACCAGGGGGTGCACAGACCCAAGTAAGACCAAGCTCGTAGGCCATAAACTTAAGAAACTTAAAACCCAAACTAGTTTCTGGGACCGCAAATTAAGTCCCATTCCATATTCAGCAGCTCCAACTCCTCGCTCCATATATCCAATTCATTTGTTGCTTTGTCCTCCTCTTCTTGAGGGGGGTTCTTCCTCCTCTGTCCTTTCCTAACTTTAGCCATGTCATTTACTATTCCAAATATTTCCCTCCTCATAATCCCCAGTGTGATTGAGGTTATCCTATTGAATGCTTTATCCATCCTGTTAAAATTTTTTTGTAGCTCACAGAACTGGATCTTATAATACTCAAAGGAATTTTTTTCCTACTCCATTTCAATTTTAGGGTCCTCTATGGCTTGCAATTTCACATCTTCCATGGCTTACATTTCTACCTCTTCTATTTATTTTGTTGTTTGTTGCTCTCCTTCATCCTCGGTATCCTCTAAGTCCTACACAACCTCTCAATTGGAACCCTCCTCCTCCTCCTCTTCTTCATTACTATTAGATTCCTCCTCAAGCTCCTCATGAAGAACCACAACTATTTCCTTCTTACTAAGGTCTAAGGTCCCCTCTTCATCTGAATGCTCATCTATAGGTTCATTAAAGAAAATATTTTTACCTTTGGACCTTCTTCCACCTTTCCCATTACTTGAACCATCCACATTTCCCTATTCATCCTCATCCCCAATTTCAATTGTGACTTTTTTCACCATTTTTGGTTCAGAGCTTTCTTGTCTTTTTTGTTTGACACCCGACAAATTTCTAGAAGGGTTTCTAGAAATTTTCATGTCTTTCATAGTTGAGATAGTTGGGTCCCCTTTATTTAACATGCCTTTAATAGAGTACTGCTTAGTTATAGAGGGTTGGCCAGAGTTTTTCTTTTGGGGTGGCTTAGCCAAGGAATTATCCTCACCAAGAATTTTATGAGGATTAGGATTAGTGTGAGGTTCAGGGCTTCATTGTCTTGGGGGTCAATTTTCATTATCAAGCCAAGTAGACGCATAATAGCAGAGACATAGTTATAAAATATTTGGATTAGGCCCTAGTGAAGGTGTGATGTAGCCCCTTTGGCCTTACACTACTTAAGAGAAGAAAGAAAAAAGAATGAAATATTCATCTTTTCATTTCTCCTAATATGGTTTAGAAAAGGAAAGTGGTACCCATGGATAGTAGTATAGGTCTACCTTCCAGCATGAATTATTTCATGATATGCACATTGACCACCCCGTATGGAGTCGGGAGCCTTTCTCTATCATATCAATTTTGGTAGCACTAAAGTTTATCCTCTCCTTCGAGGAAACTATCAATGAATCTTTAATAGTTTTCATTACTAATCTTCATGACCTTTAGACAACTACACTCCAAGCCAATCGCCTCCACTATCAACTTAGGAATCACCACAAACGTAATGCTACCAATTTTAACTCTATCTTCATGCCAAGAATTGTAGAATTTCATGGTAATATCATCGTTGTAACCTCTCATAGCCATGAAGAAGCGGGTTAGACCAACATTCTCAAAGATCCTCCAGAGCTCAACATTTTGCTGTAACGACATGCAAGAAAGTGGCTCAGACTACTTCCTCGGACCCCCCACGACTTTACTATGACTATAAGAAAATATTAAATTTTTACCTTCAACAACAACTGTTGCAGTGAGAAAGGGATTATCGCTTCACAGAATAAGATAACCCTCACAAATATGTAGGGAAAAATTAGAGGCCCATACGTCCGCTAGAAAACCCTTGCTAAAAACTCTACCATTTTGGAAAGATCCATCATGATCTTTGTTTATGATCTTTTCATGGTTCAAAGACAGATAAATCTTAGGCTGGATATCCATGATCTCAGGTTGGTACCCAAAATTCATGTGACTGAAGGCACATATAGTAATAATAATAGGGATATTAATATCCACTTGTAGCTCTAGGGCCTTTTGAAGTGGCGTCTCATAGTAGGAGGATTTGAAAACATGCAAGAAACTTTGATAGAAGTACTCCACGAACCCAGAAGCATGATTAAATTAATCCTCAAGGCCTTTGTGAAAGGGAAAATTAATTCAAAGGTCTTATCAAAGAGACCCCCTTTGCTAAACCAAATCTGATTTAAATGATTTCCTTTAGGGTAATTAATTTTATAAGGGTTGGTCCCGTTAAAATTGGCCTTTTCATTCTTTCTTGTCTTTTCCAAGTTCATAGTCCGATCATTAGGAGAATTTTGATCAGGGGGAATCTTTCCATTTTTGCCATCCTTCTTAATCATGCAATACTCAATTATCCTCCAAACCATATAAAAGCACATGGTTAAATGACATAAGCCAACTAACATCATGAAAACACTTTGTTCACCACCATTCCCTCTCTTCTTTTACACATCATTACTTAAGATGGATTATTTAAATTCAAAAAGGGGTAGGAAAAGCTAAAAATTAACCGAACCCTTAGATAGGTGTCCATCCCCTTAGCCTGTATTATTTGAAGCCCCATTTTAATGAATAGAGTAGACACCTCTCAAGTGATCCTTAGAAATCCAATCTTTTATTTGAAGTAGAATATTTTCAAAATTCCAAAAAGGCCATTGGGAATTAGAGAGGCCCATGTTAGCGACTGAGTTAGTAGATTTTTTTTCCCTCTCTGAAGATATGGAGCAAGGAGTACCTATCCAGATAATTAATCACATGTTTTGAGTCCTAGATCAAGTTCTTGATCTTCTAGGGGGGCTCGTCCCAACCTTTAAGAAACTTGATTATCAATTTAGAGTCCCCCTCAATCATGGCTTTATTAAAACCAATTTTTTTTTAATTTCTTTATACCTCTCCAAGCAGAAATAGCCTCTACTTCCACACTGGTATCCATTCCCATGCACTTAGCATAGTCTTCAATTCATCTCCCTTTATGATCTCTTATCAAACCCCCAATAGCAGCAAACCTTGGGTTACCTTTAGAACAACCATAAAAGTTTAATTTTACCCAATCCACTTGTAGAGGTTTCCATATAGTCATATTCCTACTTAGGATTTTGGCCCAATTAATCTTAGTTGAGTCATGGTTTAGACCCCATAGCTGTTTGACTCTAGGGTCTATAATTTGGCATAACTTTTGAGAAACCAAAAACTTTGGAGTTCAAGTTTTCCATGATTTGTTGTTTCATACTATAGAAGACCTATCCACTGTTCCTTTGTTTCTCCCTGGATATTCTATCGTATCTCTCTTTCCACAAGTGCTAGGAAACAAAGGGGGGAACTTATGCCATAATTCTTTAATGATAGGACGCAATAAAGGGCTAGATCCAATCATCTTCACCACCGTGAAGAACTAGACAACAATCTCCAATCAGGGAGTTAAGAGTGGCAAATAGATTAGAACTAGCCAATACATTATTCCCTCTTCTTAATCTTGGGTCTTAGAAATCTTTAATGATAAGATGCAAGAAAGGGCATAGAATAAGATGATGAGGAATTGATTCTTCCACAACAAGGAAAAGGGAACATCTATTGACAAACTAAAATACTTTCCTATTAAGGACATCAACAGTGATTATTCTACCATGCATAGTGTCCCACCAAAAATAAATCTTTTTTGGAATTAACTTGGCATTCCAGATCAAATTCCAATTGAAGTTCTAATTATTAGAAGGAGCTTCATCCAATCTAAATTATAAGATTTTTTGACAGAGAAATATCTTGAGGGTTTATCACCCCAGATCCAATCATCTTCACCATCTTGAAGAACTAGACAACAATCTCCAATTAGGGAGTTAAGAGTGGAAAATAGCTCAAAACTAGCCAACACATTATTCCCTCTTCTTAATCTTAGGTCTAAGACATCTTTTTCAAAATCTCTCCATTTGGGGATGTCTTCTAACCAGTTCACATAACCATAGAGAGAAGTTCCATATAATCTTGTAAGGACTTATCTTAAAGGAAATAATTGGGGCATCGAAGTCAGAGCAAGACCTCTTCCCCACACTTCTTCCCAAAATCTAATAGACCTCCCATTCCCGACTTTCCTTCTAGCTCATTGCTGCAATCTGTTCCTAGTTTTAAGAATATTATTCTAAAAAGTAGAACCACTACGAAAGCCTTGAGAGGACAAGCAGCCAGAGGGGTCATTCCTTATATACTTAGCACTAAGAATGATATTCCAATATTTCCTTCCTTGAATCATATACCCACCCATTTTAGTTAGCAGAGACTTGTTAAACATCTTTAATATTCTAATCCCCAGTCCCCCTAACTTCTTTGTGGGACAAACTTTCTCCTAGCCGACAAGAGAAATCCTTGTTCTTTCTTCTATCCCAGTCTAGAGGAAGGTCCTTTGGATTTGTTCAATCTTTCTCATAATGAAAGCTAGCATCTTAAAGAGATTAAATAATATTTCTAGAACATTTTGAAGAGAAGACTTCAAGAGATGAAGCTCACCCACTAGACTGAGCAATTTTCCTTTCTAACCAGCTAGCTTCCTTTGGATTCTCTCAATAATGTCATTCCAAAAGGTATTAGGAAGCTTTTTTGTCCTAAGAGGGAGGCCAAGGTAAACATCAAGGATACCCACTTCCTGACATCCTAGGATTCTTAAAATCCTATCCTTCACCTGTTGAGTAGTGTTAAAAAAATACAATTTACTTTTGTTATAATTTATAAATTGGCCAAAAGCTTCAACATAATTGTTAAGAATAGCCTTCCATTTTGTTGCTTCCACAACAAAGGAAATTCCAAACAGAATCGTGTTGTCAACAAATTGTTGGTGGGAATCCAAATCCATGGAAGAAGCAACACGAATCTCTTGCAAACAACTACGGGGTATGTGCAGGATCATCATGGAAAAAATAGGCCCTTAAGTGGTGATGAAAATTCAAAAAAATCAGAGTTAGACAACTTGACGTAAAAATTTGAATAAGTTATCTATATTATTTGAAAAATATGTAAGAATAGAATATGTAGAAAATTTAATGTAGTTTCTAAACTAATAGGTTTATTTATTTTTTAAATCTATTTAGTGAAAATTTGAAATTTCAATGCAGTAGTACATAAATTTCAGGGAAAAAATAAGTAGGTGTTTGTCTGACCACCCTAACCACAATAAAATGATAATATTTTAGATATAAGTAGAAGAACCATGTCCCAATGTGATGCATATTTTTTTGTAATTTTTTTGCAAGTAAATAATTAATTATGAATTTTTTTATTACAACTTTTAAAAAATATAAAAACTCGTATGTCTGACCACCTTAACTTGGTCAAAACTTCATGAAATTCAATTTTTTTTTTAATCCTATAGTATGTGAAGCATATAATGTGACACATGTTTCGGATTCAAAAAATGTGATACCGTTTGAAAGCTATAGATGTTTCTCAATCAACCTATCAATCAGGACTTTAGTCGTAATTCAAATAGAAAATAAATAATAATTATGTATTAAATTCAAAGTAAAGCATAATTTATATTGGTGGAAAGGTGATAATCTCCTCTAAAAGCCCTTTTCTTTTCATCAATTTTTGGTAAAAAAAATCGTCATCCACATGGGTGAAGTCTAGAAAAGCAAGGTAAGCTATTAAACACATTTTTTATGTTGACTTCTTAGGATTGGAATGCCCTAGCCAAATTATGAAGCAAGCCCGAGGCTAATCCCTAGGTAGTAAGATTTGTGTCAGACATATCAAATATCTGATTTATTTTATATATGATTTTAAAAAATGTAATATAGTTTATAATATATGATTTAAAAAATGCAATAAATAATTTATAGTTTCTTTTAATATATCTAGTTTAGAATATACAATATAGTTTATAATTTAATATATAATATAAAATTTATGATAATCTCTTAGGGAATTATGTGTAATACATAATATATTATATTATTATGTATAATATTTAAATATTATTTCTATATTTTAGTTAATGTATATATATATATTAAGTTAATATATAAAATATTATCTCTTTCTCTCTCTCTCCATGTCTCTCTCCATCGGGTGAACCCACATAAGTGGTGAACACTTTTGTGGAGGAAGGGAAAAGTCATTTTTTCCCTCTACACAAAGTGAAAGGGTTCGGCCGAACCAAATTGTTCAACCGAACCTTTAACATGGTTCGATCAAACCACAGGGTTTGACTAAACCCTATGTTCGCTCGAACCCTATTGACATGTGAGCATAAATATTAAAATAAAGGGGTTCGAGCAAACTAGGGTTCAGTCGAACCCCCTTAATAGGGATTTAAAAAAAAAAAACCTGTCATTTTCTCAGACCCCCTAAATTTCCCTCATTATTTTAAGAGGTTCTACCGAACACCCTTCTTCCCCTATCTCCTCAAAAAATTGATTTTTTTTGTAAAAAATTATCGTTCGAAGCTCAATTTGAAAATGAAAATGCAGAAAAATTTAGAAACCCAACTAGATAATGATAGTCCTCAAAATGAGCTATCCGTCGAATATAATTTTAATATGATTTGGTTTTATTATGTATTTTATTTTATAGTTTTATTAAACATAGGTTTTTCACTGAAAAATCAAAATCTTTGGTTTGTACATGTGGAAAAATAGCAGATTATCAAAATATTTTTTTTAAAAATATGTTGAGGCTGGGTATTGATGTCCTTGATCCATTAAAAAAAAAAAGAATTTTGATTCATATAGAAAAAGTTATGTTGTATACAGTCCGCCTATGTCTGAATTGCAATTGGTTTGACTTTGAAAATTGATTAAGGGAAAAATATTCAATAAAAAAATATGAGACCAAATGAAAGTACTAGATATCGTAGTCACAAATCTAAATTTGAAAAAATGAGAATTTTATCCTTCATACAAAAAAATTTATGTTGTATACGATGAGCGTCACTTTTTAAAAATGTTGTTTTTTGAAAAAAACCAGTTTTCGTGGGAGATGGAAAAAAAAGTGCAATCTGATTCCAAAAAATTTGAAAAAAATATTTTTAGAATCTACAGACAAAATGTGATGAGACTCTAGTTTGCATCATTTTCAAATCCCTCACGGTTTAGCCGCTACAAAAGCCCGAAAGTGAAGATTTAGTTAAAAATAATAATTGCAGTGTCCAGTTTGCCCAAAAATTGTAAACCACTATTGTGGGATCACCCTATCTCTCTCCCTCCCTCTCTTTCTCTCTCTCTCCCTTTCCCTTTCCCTTTCCCTATCCCTTTCCCTGTCCCTCTCTCTCTCTCTCATTCTTCCCCTCTTCCCCTATCCCTTCCCCCTCCTAATTCTCTCTCCCTCTCTTCGACCCTTCTTCCTCTCTTCCTTCCCCCTCCTCTCTCTCTCTCTCTCTCTCTCTCCTTCTTCCCCTCTTCCCCTATCCCTTCCCCCTCCTAATTCTCTCTCTCTCTCCCCTCTTCCCATCCCTTCCCCTCCTAATTCTCCCTCTCTCTCTATCCCCTTCTTCCCCTCTCTCTTCTCCCTCCTATGTGTCTCTCTCTCTCCCTTCCCCCTCCTAATTCTCTCTCTCTCTCTCCCTTTCCATCTCTCTTTCCCTCTCCCTATCTCTCTCTAGATATATATATCTCTCCCTCTCTCCCTCTCTCTCCCCTTCTTCCCCTCTTCTTCTCTCCCTTCCCCCTCATAACCCTCTCTCTCTCTCCCTGTATCTTTCCCCCCATCTCTCTCTCCCCTTCTTCCCCTCCTTCCCTCTAGTTCCTCTCTCTCTCTCTCTCTCTCTCTCTCTTCTCTCTCTCTCTCTCCTTCCCCTCTTTTCCCTCTTCCCCTCCTTTCCCCTCATAGCTCTCTCCCCTTTCCCTCTCTCTGTCTCCTCTCTCTCTCCCCTTCTTCACTCTCTTCCTCTCTTCCTTCCCTCCTAATTCTCTCTCTTCTCCCTTCTTCCCCTTCCTTCCCTCCTGATTCTCTCTCTATCTCTCCCTTCCCTCTTCCCTCTTCCCTCCCTTTCCCCTCATGTGCTCTCTCTCTCCCTTTCCTCTCTCTGTCTCTCTCTCCCTTCTTCTCTCTTCCTCTCTTCCTTCCCCTCTAATTCTCTCTCTCTCTCTCCCTTCTTCCCCTCTTCCCCTCCCTTCCCCCTCTAACTCTCTCTCTCCTTCTTCCCTCTTCCCCTCCCTTCCCCCTCTGCTCTCTCTCTCTCTCTCTCTGTCTCTCTCTCCTTCCCCTTCCTAATTCTCTCTCCATATCTCTCCCATCCTCTTCTCCTTCCTCCTAGTTATCTCTCTCCTTTCTCCCTCTTCCTCTCCCTTCCCCCTCATTCTCTTGCCTCTCTCACCTCTCTCTCCTTTGCCTCTTCCCCTCTCTCTCTACTTTCCTTTGTCTTTTGTCTCTCTGTATCTCTCTTTGTCTCTCTTCCTTCTTCCCTCTTCATTTCTCTACAATTCTCTTTTCTCTCTCGGCTCCTTCTTCCCTCTTCCCCTCTCCTTCCCCTCTGTTTCTCTCTCCTCTGGGTCCCCTTCTTCCCCCTCTCATTCTCCTTCTTAATGCCTCTCTCTCTCTCTTCTTCCCCTCTCCTTCCCCTCCTAGCTCTCTGTCTCTCCCTTTCCCTCTCTCTCTCTCTCTCTCTCTCTATCTCTCCCTCTATTTCCTCTTCTTCCCCTCTCCCTTCCCCCTCCTAATTCTCTCTCTCTCTCCCTTTCCCTATCTCTTTCCCTATTTCTCTCTCTATCTCTCCCTCTCTCCATCTCTCTCCCCTTCTTCCCCTCTTCCCCTCTCCCTCTCTCTCCCCTTCTTCCCCTCTTCCCCTCTCCCTTCTGCCTCTTAATTCTCTATCTCTCTCCCTTTCCCTCTCTCTTTCCCTCACTCTTTCTCTCTTTCTCTCTCTCTCCATCTCTCTCCCCTTCTTCTCCTCTTCCCCTCCTTCCCTCCTGTTCTCTCTCTCCCCCTTTCCCTCTCTCTCTCTCCTCTCTGTCTCCCTTCTTCCCTCTTCCTCTCCCTCCCCATCATAATCTCTCTCTCTCTCTCTCTCTCTCTCTCTCTCTCTCTTTCCCTCTATCTCTTTGTCTCTCCCTTTCTCCCTCTCTCTCTCTCTCTCTTGTCCACCCTCCACCTCCTAATTACTCTTGGGTCTATTTGTGCAAAAATCAGATATTTGATTCAAATCAGTTGTCCAATTTGAATCAAATATTCGATTTATAGCACCAAAATCTTGCCGTTACAATATATTTTGAAGTGTTTTTCAAATCAGATATCGGATTTTATCCGATATCAGATTTGTGGGCCATAGAAAAACCTTAAGTGGGCCATTTTGGGCATCCAAATAGACCCTACATTCTATTTGGAGGCGACAAAAATGTAATTTCAGACAAGAAGAGAGAAAGATAAAAAATTTGGAGCATCTTCTACTCAAATTTATCATAAGCAATCATTTTTTTAGCATCTTTTTGGACGTATAATGGGGAGCAGTAGTCGTCAGAAGCAAAAATATAAGAGAAAGCTTACAAAAGAAAAAATTGAAGCATATAGACAAAGAGATAGAGAAATTCATAGGAAGAGAAGAGAAGGTATGTCAAATATTGGTGAACTTGAGCCCTTTGGTCTTTCAAGTGAAGAGGAAATTGAATATGTTCAAGGTGAAAATGTTGAACATGATAATGAAATTGAGAATCTTAATGTTGAAATTGATATTGAAAATGTTCAAGGTGAAAATGTTGGAATTGAAGATGTTGAACATGATATTCAAATTGGGAGTGAAATTATTGAAAATGTTTAAGCTGAAAATGTTGGAATTGAAGATGTTGAAAATAATATTGAAATTGGGAATGAAATTATTGAAATTGATATTGAAAATGTTCAAGGTGAAAATGTTGGAATTGAAGATGTTGAACATAATATTGAACCAAGTGTAAATTAATTTTCACCAAATTACAAGAGAAATGAAGAAAGACATATTCAAAATTCAAGACCTTCAAGAACCCCTAAATGGTTACTTGAAATTGATGAGAACATTATAAACAATTTTGAAGGCAAGAGGTCAACACGAACCGTTCGGTTGTGGGCTACACAACTTTTCAACCAATATTTTAGAAATAAGGCATTGACTGAGCAATACCAAACTTTTCTACAATTATAAAAATACAAAAGATGAGACCTTTGCTAGCCAAATTGAAGATTCATGTGAACAAGAAGACCGAAATTTTTTTTATTATTATCAAAAATAATTTTTAATGCTCTCAAGTCTATTGGAAAATGTAGACATTGAAAATATACAATTCAATCTGACGTGCTTGATCCTGATTACTAGTGACATTTCCTCCTAAATCATACTCTCAGCTTATCATCACCTTTTCATCTCTTAATTAGATAAATCATTATTTATTTAATTAAGTCTTTCTCCTATGTTGATTAAATTAATCAATTTAATTTAATTAACCTTATATCTCTGTTTATTTAAATAATTCATTTTATTTAAATCAAGTCCTTAAAGTCTTCTCATTAAATTGAATAAATTAAACCTTATTTAATTTAATCTAACACTATCCTCTTTTGTTAAATAAATCAAATCATTTATTTAATTAATCCTTTTCTTCTCAATTATTGATTTAAATCAAGTCATAAATTTGAGTCAAAATTGTCAAATCATCTAATCTCTCATTAAATTGATCAAATCTTAATTAATTTAATCTCAATCACTAAAATACTCTAGATAATGCAACTTGCACAATAAATCAATTACTTTGATTTATTAAATTGCCTATTTTCTCTCAACATGGAATAAAAGGGGAATATTCCCTCAAATTTGAATTCAAATTCAAATGGTCTTGGTCCTTCCAACAAGGCATTTAATGTCTCTTACATGTCCTTTGCCTTGATCCAAGTGACATTAACTCCATTTATTTCTCCCTCCAACATGTCACATTCAAATTTCAAATTTGAATCTCATATCATTTATCATGCACATTGACCAAAATGTGTTCATTCATCCTCCAATCACATGTGGACAAGTGGCACAATTCCATTGGATTATCTTTTATCCCACATTGCTCAATTTCACCCTCTCTTCCATTTTTTAAATCTATAAATGAGAGACTCTTCCTCTTATTCGATCACCCACAACTTGAGTAAACTTACTCTACTCAACTTCATCCTTAATGCAAGATATTAGCTAGGTTATTACAAGTTTTCTCAAGAACTCATCTTGTTCTTCATCAACAAAGTGGATCAATGACTCATCAAATCACAAGGCTTACAAAGGATTTAGGAAAGGGCTAATTTTGATATATCAATTGATACCAACTCCCCCATGGGATCAAGAGTTTGCATTTGCTTAATTTAGGATTTCATCTATATTTCATGTTTGTTCTTATTTTTTCCTATTTTGAGTATTTGTGAATGGATTTTATGGGGAATCCTCCTTTTATCTTGCATATCAACTAACTAATGTGCTTGTTTGTCATGTCTATGCAGGAATAGGATTGGGGTTTACATTTTTGGCACTAGAAGGAGGGCTTGAGCAAATTCTAATCACATTTTTTTGTAAAATTCTGTGTTTTTTTCATTTCTTTTGCAAGTTCCAGGAAACTGTGCTACATACAAGCCCATGGCTCTATATTGTGCTGCATCCGCAGGTGCAACGCTATATCACACTACTCATAATCCAAACTACGCCACACTTGTTTCCCACAACAATTTTTCAAATTTCCAAACTCTATTGCGGACCTGTCTGTCCAAACTTTGTCGCACCCAGTCTCGCGACACTTTATCGCACTGCTTTTAGAGGTGCAGTGCTATATCACACTGCACTTTTTTCCAAACCACGCCCCACCCGCTTTCTCGCTTGAAATTTTTTTAAAATCCCCAACTTGGCCACGGATTTTGAGTTGCAAATTGCGTCGCTTGCAAAACTCTACCACCCCTGCACTCTCTATTTCTACAGAGTGTCACACCTAGTAAAACGTGTGGCACTATATGGCACCAATTTTGTTCCAAACTGCGCTGCACCCACTAACTGCACTACGAAAAATAGTCATAAATTCAAATTTTAACATGTGCCTTTTGGGTTTTTAATTTTTTTAAATTATTGACCTATTTGTTGTTTTTGTACTCTCTAGTTTTTGTCATCTTGCAAGTTAGAACAAGGGAGAAAGAAAAATAGGAGGTTTCATCATGGCATCATTTTCATCATACACAAAGTGTTTTTAAACACTATATTGTTGTTTAACACTTTTAGAGGATCTTTAATTTTGTTTTAAAATGAATTTGTTTACTTTCATGCCTTAGAAAACACTAATTTTTTTTTAGGGTTTTAAAAAGAAAAAACAAATTTATTTTTCAAAAATTTTGCAAAAAGGGCTTAAAAGGAATCTTAGAAACAATCTACTAGATTTGGTTTAAGGCTTAAAAATTGAACAAGGAAACTTTCACACTTAAATTTGGTTCTTTAAAAAGAATTCATTTTGCTTTGTGGGATTAAAATGAACAAATGCTATCTTGTTTTGTAATTATTTATTCAAGTTAATATCATCAAAAGGGCGTATGCCCTTCTCTCGTGCCTCATGGCGATCTTGAGAATCAAAAGTTATTTTGGTGATATTAAGTTGAATAAAATAATTGCCTCCACATTTCATTTTTTGGAATTAAAATTGAACCAAACATGCGATTGTGAGCATGGTATATTACGAGTGTTCTCCCTTTGTTTTTCAATGAAGGTTGATTGAACTACGAGATATGCTAGCTTACTATTGTTTATCTTAGAGGGCCTACCTTGTGGGAAAAAGTAATCACCCAAGGGAATGACCCAACCGGGAACACGCTAAAGCCAAGCGAATTCCACCCGGGATATAAGTGTGGATATTGGAACAAAGGCCAATATCACGAGGATTATTCTGATGAAAAGGGAAGCAATGGTCTCTCGCTGCATGGATAGTCCCACACGAGCGGAATGCCTGAATTAAAACCCCTTGTTTAGAAAAGGCCAAAATTCTATCTATTTGTTGGTAAAGGTCATGTCATTTGAAGCCGCCCCACATTATACATGTGGTTCTATTGTAGAGATGAAAAGTATGCCATGGGAGATTCATGGGTACTGATGCTTGGTTGACCTGAGAAGCGAGTGCACTATAAGGGGGAGCCTATGTGGTCAAGCATCTAGTCATCCACACTGAATATGCACAACTGGATTCGTCCAAGTGGGAACACAACAAATATTATATTTTTAGCCTAGGGTTGTGCATGTTATTCAAATCAAAACACCTTGCTTGGTTCTAAAACATTGAGAAACAAACATTCACAAAAGCTTTGAAATTTCAAACCCTTTAGGGAAAAAAATACCTTTGACGAATCCAAGTGCTCTTGCTTGCCCTAGGGATTCCATCCTTAGAGGTTTCTAAGTGCTTGGGTTTAATCATCATTTTCTTTCACCAAAGTCAACACTAGGAAACCTTTGCCTTGATTTCCTTGATTTCCACATAATGCACTTTGTGGGATGAAAAAAAATTAAGACATTGGACATTTAGTTTGAAACATAATCAAGAAAGTGTTTGTGGTAAAAATAACCAAACCTAAGAAATTTAAAAGATAATTGAACCACACATGTGTTTGGTGTCTTTTGGGTCATTGGGTTTTCATGCCAACATTGGTCTTTTGGTTTGAACCACTTTTAGGGAAAAACATGTTCTTCATTACCTTGGTCTTGTAAGTAGGTCCTCGTAGGGTCATCTAGGATCAAGTCAAACAATTCACCCATCCCTCAAACATCAATCTAATCCCATATCACCAACAACTTTTGGAACCTTGGAAAACATCACTTATGCTAGACTTTAGGAAAAATCAACATCACCTTGTTTGGCTTAACACACCTAGCCAAATTATCCTTTTTGTGTACACGTTTTCTCTAGGATAACACAACTTCCTAGAGTTTACAAGTGCATTATCACTTTGTTTGAATTAACACACTTAGTCAAACTATCATTAATCAAAATCAAAATCAAAACAAGTCCTAAAGTCTAGCATTGATCCAAAGTTCCTAAAAATTTCAAACACCCATATCATTCACCCCTCTCATCCTTCATCTCATCATTGGTCCTAAACCCCTCATAGGTCAACAAGGTAAAAACACAAGAGGAACATGGAATATAAACCTGATTCATCCATCATGAGCAGTCCAATTCAACCAAACTATCCAAGCCTTACAATGCCAATTGATTTTCAAAACTTGCATTTGTACAATCCATACATGGGATAATTATCTCCTACAAACCTCAATGGTACAAAAAATGTGAGTTTTCCCAATCTAAATTTTTGAACACCTTTCCCTTTGGTAGATTTAAATCAAATTCAAAACTTTCAAATCTATCAACCAAAAAATCAAGGCATGAGCCTTTCGAGCAACAACCCCTTCATAAATCAAAGCATCATATCAAATCCTCCCATTTTGCCATCGATGTCGCAAAAAAAGATGGCAACCATTCAAGCAACCCCAACAATCAAAACCATTCCCAATCCACCAACACAAATGCCAAAACACAACATGACAAATTCATTCTCCATCATGTTGAAAGCCACTCAACAAGCTTCCTGCCAAAAGGTGCTCCAAAACCAACAACCTGCACAAGCCACACAAGCTACACAAGTGACACAAGCAACCCAACAAGCACAAGCTCAAGCTCAAGCCCAACACCAGGCTCGACAGACGCAAGCACAATTCTGAGCATTATTGCAAGCAATCCATCAACAAGTGTATCAACAAGTAGCACAACAACAAGCCCAACAAAAATCATTGTTGGCACAACAACAACATGACCAACAACAAGCATTGTTGTCTCAACAACAAATGCAAGCCTTACTCGAGTAGAAAATCTTGCAACAAACTCCCACCACAATCATTGAAAATGATGATCAAGATCCTTTGACCAATGACCATGTTGAAAATGTCTCTACATCACCTAATGAGTTAGAGGACATATCTCAAGAATTTATTCCAAAGCATGATCAACATATTTCACCAAGGTCTAGCAATGATCCTTTCCAAAACATATGGACATCCTTTGACCTCTCGACATTTGAGAAACTTCCTATGCCTAATGAAGATATCCAAGAAAGCAATCCATTCTTTGAAATTGACCCATGTCAAGAACTTGATCCAAAGCATGTCAGAAGCAATTCCAAAATCATTCAAGATCAATAATTTGTATCTCCAAGCTACTACAATGATATACTGGACACTCTCCTATCTATACAAGATGATCATATCTGCATGAACATACTCCTCCATCTACCCATGAGATGATTTCTTTGAATGGACCCATAGATGATCTTCATTCAAAACAAGAGTCTCATACTCTTGATATCATTACCAAGGAACAAGAGTCTCCTACTCTTAACATTTGTGCACAAGACTAAGATGTAGAAAAATCCAGAGACATATCAGAAATGGATCATGAAGAAGGTTTCTACAGAAATTGTGAATCAAAGACATCTTGTGTAGACATGCCAGAAAAAGAACATGAAGAAGGCTCCTGTAGAAGTGGTGAACCCAAAACATTCTAAAGAGCATATCAAGAATGAATAACAAGGAAGACTTTTATGTGGACAGTGAAGCATCAACACCTCTTGAAGGAGCATTACAATTTGATATCTCACAAGATCAAGCTAAAGATATCAATTAGACATTCATCCCACATATGGAGGATCCTATCACTTATAAAGCTGGATCACTTACCTTTCTTAGGGAAAGATGCCTCATCAATAAAAAATTTGTCACCTTTGAAGATCCACCACATAGCAGAGAAGGAGTAGCACCCTATTTCCAAGGTAAATCATATCCTATTGCAGATAAAAAATTTCAGCAGATGAATTATCAAGGTAGAGGATTAGGCCTACATGAATAGGGTGTCTTGGAACCAGTGCAGATTATTGGCAATCTTAAGCATCAAGGCCTTAGTTATTCGATAGTTAAGGGATCTAAACATATCAGTAATACCTCTATGAAACTGGGGGCAACTTCATCTCAAGCAAATTTCAACATAGGGAGCACAAAGAATCCTTATGATGAAACCAATGTGAATACTACAACCAACCACGTCATGAATCTTCATCCACCAATCACCCCATCCACAAATTGGGACCAACATCAAACGAAGGTTTTGAATCAAAGCACAAAGGCTGTTATCAAAGAAAAAAATCTAAGAAGCATATAGGACAAATCAAATACATGTGGATACCAAAAAATACAAAAAAAGATGATCCCTATCATACTCCATTAGTCAAAGAAACTATGGGGAAAAATAAAAAATGGAAAAGTATCCATCAAAGATGTTCACAAAAGCAAAAACAATCTTCTCAAGCAACATACAAAGTGTATCAAGCAGTTGGTCCTAATTCCATGCACACTTTCGTATCCACCCATCATTGCTCATCTTCTCAAGTTTGGAGAGTCAAAGGTTCCAAAATATCAACCAACCCATATTTTATTCCTAAACACACTCCATCCATGCCCCCACACATGATATACAATTCTTAAATTGACCATGTGTTGGAAATGACCCTTCATCATAAGGATTCAGAAGGCACTCTATCGTGATGTGCACACAAAGATAGAGTTAACTCTGGTATCAGCAAAGCAGATCAGGGATCTCAAAAGTCGCATTCAAGTGCACGTATCTTGGCAAAGTAGCTTCTTCAAGCAGGATACTGATGGCACATTATAACAAAAGCATCTACGTCAGCACCACCAGGTGGTTCAACATGAGCTTAAAATCTTTCAGAAAATACAAAAAAATATAAAAATATAAAAATTCAAAAAAAAAATCAGAAAGAGGATTGAAAAATAGTAAAGAGAAAAATCATCCTCTAGTGAAAACCACTACAGTGGCACTTTGGGCAAGTACCATGATGAAAACCTGGCAAACAAGCATCATGTGTAGAATTAGCATCTATGTATGCCATTCAAGTGAAAGTATCTTATCACATCCACAATAAAGCTAACATATAATCCATATCATATGTTCATCCATGAACCGTTTATCCAATCCATCTTCATCTATCTACATCCATATTCCAAGTTATCTTGATCTTGACAAGTTTAGTGCACACTTTACACTTGCTTATGGTAGACATCTTGACATGGGTCATTTTCATTGATCCTATCCTACCCAACGTTGTCTGAGCCTTGAAGCATTATCTAAATGGGAATTCCTCTGTTCGAACACCTTATCTTGTCACAAGATAATCCTTGGAATCCTTTTCATGCTTATCATATCTATCCACTCATATACCAATCCAAGAATCCACCCATGGCATTCCATACATTGCAAGACACTAGGGAAAAAAAATTATATCTTTCTTCGGGAATAAATCTTGATCTATATCGTCCAACTTATGTGATGATCCGAACATTAGCAAACATGAAATCAGATTGGTCAAACAATTTGTGAGCCAAAAATCCAAATCACTAGCCCATGGCATATTTTGACAAGAAGACGTTCCTTATCAAGATTTATCTTTCGTCAAACATCAATCTGAACAATCAATATCAATTGCATCTAACTTGCATGTCAGCGTCACATCAAATCATCAAAACAATTTTGTTCCAAAACAAGCTTCATCAATCTTGATCAATCGAATCCAATCAATTATCACCTTGTTTGAGTTAACACACTTAGTCAAACCACCTTTTTGTGCACGAGTTTAGTCTAGGATAACACAACTTCCTAGATTTTATGAGTGCATTATCATCTTATTTGACTTAACACACTTAGTCAAACTATCAATCCATCAATCCAATCAATCAACATTAAGCTTGGTTTTTAACAAAATCCCAAAATAGAGCACTGATATCACATATCCATTTCTAAATCATCAAATCAATCAGAAATCCAAAAACATTCAAAAAGTTCGTCAAAAATTCAAAAACATCAAAAAAAAAAACAATCCAAAACATCTCAAAAAGTAAAAAAAAATCAAAAATAGAATCAACCAGCCGAACTACGTCATCTCTGAGCTTGAACGTAGGCAAGTTTGATCTTTGATCATCCCCCAAGAAATTTTGGGTTAGTCCTTTAGGCGTCCGTTGCAATGGAAATCCGTTTACCCCTCTATTTCTCACCCTAGGTCAGTCCTTAGGCGTCCGTCGCAATAAAATGACAACCTATTTGCCCATCTATCTTATCATTGAGTCAAGTTTCTCATCTGCACTATATCATCTCTGAGCTAGAATGTAGGCAAGGCCATCCTTGATCGGCCCCCGAGACACAAAATACCAAAACATTCATAAACCTCAAAAATACCAAAAACATTGAAAGTCCAAAAATAAAAATATCCTCAAAACATTTCAAAACACCAAAAACATCCAAACAATTAAAAAATACAAAATGGTTCTTTCATCTCATCTCCTTTCACCTGTGATTATCATCTCATAATAAAATCAGTCATCATCATCATCCTTTGGTGAAGCAATCAGAAGCAAGTCTAGCAGGTTCCAAAGTGAACACCCAAGTGTCAAAAGTCCTAAAGTCTAGGTCAGTAAGCAAACAAGCTGATCAACTCAGAGTATCAATAACTTATCACCCAATTAGTCTCACCAAAACCCTAATCACAACATGGCATAGGATGTATCCTTCCCACAATAGACATAAGCATCAGGTATCTCACAGTAGTTTAGCCTTAGCTACCGGTACGAAGAACATTAGCTTGTTTGTTTACTTTATCTTGGTCTTTTAGACTTATCTTATTTTGTGCTCATTCCAAGGACCTCTCAATGATGCCTAATCTTATCTTGGTCTGTTAGGTCCGTCCTAGCAAGGTTTTCGTATGTCAAGTGTGAACAAGAATACTCCTATATGAGTGACGAGTCAAATTCCATCACACTAGGTACAAGGCCATCCTAGTCTTTTATACCTTGATGCATCGTACCTATGTGTGTTATCAAACATAAAGTAATTGGACCTTTTAAAATCCCAACTCTTGGTAAGAAAATCATCATCATCATCATAGCGTAGGCTTGTTGGATCCTCCTTCCATCCATTTTATTCTTCTTATTCTTCTATCTTTACTAAAATTTCTATATAAAGTAGATGTGAGATCTCAAAATATACACGAGGCTACCCATGGTCGATGACTATCTATACATCATCAGAATTGTCTACATCAAAGAATTATCTTTCATCCTCTGATCAATAGAACCACCCCTTTCGCAATCGCGATCTCGATCTAAAAATCATACATTTCTACTTGATCTCTCGAGGGGGTAGTATACCAGCATAATCCTTCTGCTAGGGCGACAGTGGGGAATTCGAAAAATCATATTTTTTTTATGTTTGATCACAACAATTTATTCTTTGAACTAATGCAACAAGTACATTTCTTCAAAGAGGGGCAAAATGTAGACATGGAAAATATACAATTCAATTTGACGTGCTTGATCCCGATTACTAGTGAAATTTCCTCCTAAATCATACTCTCAGCTGATCATCACCTTTTCATCTCTTAATTAGATAAATCATTATTTATTTAATTAAGTTTTTCTCCTGTATTGATTAAATTAATCAATTTAATTTAATTAACCTTATATCTTTGTTTATTTAAATAATTCATTTTATTTAAATCAAGTCCTTAAAGTCTTCTCATTAAATTGAATAAATTAAACCTTATTTAATTTAATCTAATACTATCCTCTTTAGTTAAATAAATCAAATAATTTATTTAATTAATCCTTTTCTTCTCAATTCTTGATTTAAATCAACTCCTAAATTTGAATCAAAATTGTCAACTCATCTAATCTCTCATTAAATTGATCAAATTATGATTAATTTAATCTCAATCACTAAAATCCTCTAGAGAATGCAACTTGCACAATGAATCAATTACTTTGATTTATTAAATTACCTATTTTCTCTCAACATGGAATAAAAGGGGAATATTCCCTCAAATTTGAATTCAAATTCAAATGGGCTTGGTCCTTCCAACAAGGCATTTAATGTCTCTTACATGTCCTTGGCCTTGAACCAAGTGACATTAACTCCGTTTATTTCTCCCTCCAACATGTCACATTCAAATTTCAAATTTGAATCTCATAGCATTTATCATGCACATTAACCAAAATGTGTTAATTCATCCTCCAATCACATGTGGACAAGTGGCACAATGCCATTGGATTATCTTTTGTCCCACATTGCTCAATTTCACTCTCTCTTCCATTTTGGAAATCTATAAATGAGAGACTCTTCCTCTCATTCTATCATCCACAACTTTAGTAAACTTACTCTACTCAACTTCATCCTCAATGCAAGATCTTAGCTAGGTTATTGCAAGTTTTCTCAAGAACTCATCTTGTTCTTCATCAACAAAGTGGATCAATCACTCATCAAATCACAAATATTACAAAGGAGTTGGGAAAGGGCTAATTTCAACATATCAATTGGCACCAACTCTGCCAAGGGATCAATAGTTTGCATTTTTTTAATTTAGGATTTTATCTATATTTCATGTTTGTTCTTGTTTTTTCCTATTTTGAGTATTTGTGAATGGATTTTATGGGGAATCCTCCTTTTATCTTGCATATCAACTAACTAATGTGTTTGTTTTTCATGTCTATGTAGGAATAGGATTGGGTTTCACAGAAAAAATAACAAGGAAAAAGATAAGAGAGCTACTTGGAGAGTCATCACAACCGCCCTAGTAAGCCATCAATTGAAAAAGGCTCGCTTTATGAGACAAACTTGTATTAATTTTGACATAAATCGTAAAACTTTGGATAGAGCACTTGCAAGAAGAGAAATAATAGATGTTCCTCTTCAAAATGATATGTGGGCTTTTGCCAGGAGGATTCCACGTGTTGATAATAAGCTAACCGATAATGTAAAGTAGGTAATTCAACAATTTTGGCATGATAATGCTAGAGTATCACCCAATGCAAAGGATGTTTTAAAGATAAGAATTGGAAATTGAGACCGTACACTGCATCATAAACATTTCTTGGAATCAAGACAAAAAATGTTGTTCAATTTTTTTTATTGAAACACATCCAAATATGGAAATCTCACAAAGGAATTTTGAAGGTTTGAAGCCATTTTATTGTGTGCCTCTTAAAATTCGTAATACTTGTTGCAAATACCATGTGGAGTTTTCAATGTACCATGAACTATTATGCTATATCCATTCTACTTTGCATACTATTAATGAAATGTTGCAGGAGTGTGGTGCAATGCATCTTCTAAAATCATCAAGGGACTTGCTAGATCTATTTTTATGTTCTAAATATGATGGTTTCCTTTTCTATAGAAATGATTGTTTAAGTGTGAATTGCTCACAATGTGGTGGCTTGTCAAAGTTTGTTCAATATTTTCATGAGGGTTCTGAACATGAATTTGGAAAGAATCTTGTTGAGAAAAAGAGATATGAGATAGTGAAATATGCTATGCAGAGTGGAGGTGAAGGTTCTAGATGCGAGTTGGTTACAAAAGAATGTAGTGTTGCTGATTTTATTTCAAATTTTAAGTACAATCTTTTCTACAAGCATGCAAGGCATATCCATAGGTCTCAGTGGCTGGATCAATATTTCAGGATGTGTAAGAACTCTTTTATGATTGACACTATTATATCAGTGGTTGATTTTGCAGAAAACTATACATTGCAACCACAAAATGAGGTACAATCTCAATATTACAATTCCATTCAGATTGCTATTTTTTCCACATAACATATAGACATGCACTTGATAGTACAAAAGAGGATTTAAAGATAATCAAAGAGTATCATTTTTATATGAGTGATGATAGATTTCACTCATCCGAGTATGTCCAACATTGTTTCAATAATTTTATTGAGTTCTTGTAGGAGAGTGATATAGAAGTGGGTCGACATCTCATTTGGTCAGATAACTACATGGGTCAATTCAAGAATGCTCGTATGTTTTATTGGTTGAGTAGAATGCATGTAGAGAGGGGTTACCTCATATGGGAAAGGGGAGAATGATGGATCAAGTGCATGTGTAAAGAGAGCTCTAGTTAAGAAGCAATTGAAGATTTCAAGAGGAAATTTCAGTGATGTGCGTTCTATTGTTGATTAATGTGGTTTAACACTATCACAGGGAGGGACACTTGATTCAATTATTAGTGAGCAAATTATTTTGGCTGGTTGAGGAGGGTACAATGGGAGGAAAATTGGATTGTCATACAATCAATGATTCTTCAAAGATGCATTCATTTTGAAGCTCAGATGCAAGCACATGGACCATTTGGACACGAGAGTTGGCTTGTTTTTGTTAGAGTTGTATTCAGTGTGAGTGGGATCAATGCGAGTCAAGTGAGTGGGTGGATACATGGGTTCCATATTATCTAACTCCTTTATCTCAAACAATATTCATGAAAAATGACACAATGGAAAGTTCAATTGATTACGACCGTCTTTCAGATCTACTACAACCAAGACATATTTTTGCAGTTGTTGCACCGCAGGGGAATGAAGAGAGATCAGACTATTGGTTGGCTCGATGTGTGTAGGTAAATCATAATCTAACACAACCAATGGAAGATGATGATGGGTTCATGTATCCTACAGGTTTAGTTGTGGTTGCAGGAACTTGGTTGCAAACATACATTATTAGAAAGAATGGCATACCTGAATTTGAAGACTACGAGAAACACAAAACCATTGTTATGTATTAACACCTTGTTATAGCAACAAATGTTAAGTTGTTGAAGCATCATGCCAAACCAAAGACAAAAAACTATGGACACTTAGTAATGTTGATCATGAAGAAATATTGGATACTCTTAAGCAAAGAGATGACCCTTCAGGCACACTTGAATAACATATTCAAGAATGGAAGGTACAATGCTTAGGTTCATTATACTTAAGTTCATTAGTGTTCTTTATTTAATACTTGCAAAAAGTAATTGGTTGGCTAATGGGACAGTTAGGATATAGTTGAAGAAGCTGGATTTAAGGTAGTGCTCTGATATAACTGTTGAAGAAGGTGAAATTAAAGTAATGCTATGATATGTATACAATATTTTCAAAGCTTTTAGTTCCATATGCATCCTTTTGCACTTTTTCTATCTATTATCCAAATGAAGAATTCTCCTCAATCTTTTTTCATTTAGTCTTATTACTGACACATTTTTCTACTATGGTAAACTGTATTTTCAATGTCTAGAGTGAAGAGAGGAGGACTAGTAAGCATGTTCAAAACATAAGAGAACCAACAGTCACTCCATCCAACGAAATTTTGAAGGAAATACAGGATCTATTTCCTTCCCCTAGAGGGAAATATGTTTTGTAGTATTGATATATACATGAAATTTTATGTCCATATGGCTCCTTTGTACTAAGCCTATATGGATTTTTTGGATATATTGTATATATACCTTTATCAATATATATCATTGCATAGCCTTACGAATTTTTGATTAAAAAAAATATTTATTTTCTACTGCCTTTCTTGAATGATGTTATCATGTGTATTATGTAAATTGTATGTTTGAATGTTGTAGACATGGATTTTTGGTGCAGGGCCACCATGAAAGTTTGAATTTGCAAGTTTTGGAAACATGGTCTAGTATTAGGTATGTTAGTGGTATAATAAGGTCATATAGAAAAATTTATGATGCAATAAGTCATATTAGTGTGGTTTGGGGTCATTTGAGTTAATATTGCAAAAATTGCAAAATGATGTAAAAAGTTGTCAAACAAAAGTTGCAAAATTACAAAATTTGTAAAGTTGGAGAAGGCCAATGGTCAAGTAGGTTAGGAGTTAGTTTTGAAGAATTGAAGTTGGTGTGAAAGTCCTTAAATATCATTGTAAACTTTTAACCAAGGTTAGTGTTGATGAATTTGTGAAAGAAACTCAAATAAAGTGCCTTGTTTCTTTAAAATTATGTATTTTCCTTTATAATTTGTTGTTGTAGGTTAAATAACTTTCCCGTACACAAATATTAAGGCTAGATCTAGATTTTTTTTAGTGGATATACCTCTTAAGACCATTTTGGATTTTGTGTGTTTGGTGGTTGATTTTCTATAGGCGGGTGGCTCGGTGGAGTGAGTTTTGGTGATATTTGATGGTTTAAGGTTGGTAAAGGTTGTAAAACTTGGGGTCAGTAGGTTTTGAATGCATTTTAAGTTTTTTCAGGTCATTTAAGGCATGTTGGGGGTTTTTCCATGTTGAGTTAAGTTGTGGATGTTGGGTTTTCAATAAACCCTCCTCTAATCAAGCATTTTTTAGGGTTTTATGGTTGGAAGGGTTAGAAGGCTTTTCCTTGAAAAAGAGAAGTGGATTTTGAGTTTTTGTAGGTTGTTAATTGAATTTATATAGGTTTTTCGGGTTGGAAGGAAGTTTTGAGAGAACTTTCTTTGTAAAAGTGACCTAATTGAAGGTCTACAACAATGTAGATGCACCAGATTGAGGGTTTGGTTCCAAAATAACTGGTGAGATTTTTTGATATGATGTATAAGAACATAAAGGGTGTTTGAAAATTTATTTTTGTAGTGGGTTTGAAATTGGATTGGGGAGTTGAGGTCAAGAAACCTCTATTGGACACCTACAAGAGAAACTAGGTGAAGTTGTAAAGGGTTGATGCAATAGGTTTTTGAGAGTTACAAATATGGTTCAAAGAAGTTTGAATTGTGATTAGAAACAAGTTTCCTCCCTACTCTACATCAATTTTTTTAACATATAATAAGCCCCATCTAAAGTGTATTGTATAAATAAGCTCCATTCCTAGTGGTTTGCATCCTTTGGAATGCTTCAATTACTCGAGCCTCACTTATTCACATGTATGCTTCACTTATTCACATATATACTTCACATATATTGTGTGTATTCGTGTGTATGCTTCATGCTTCCAATGAATAGCAGAAAAAATCTTCTGGGGAAAAATCAACAAACCAAAAGTATAAGAGTTTTTGAAAAAATGGGGAAAAAATCATATTAAAAAACAAACATAAAAAATTGTAGAACAAGAGATAAGAACTATTTTTTTTGAAATTGAAAGGTATTTCCATAAAATATAGAGATGAAAAAATTTCACATTGCATAACTAATAACTAGATGCTGATAGATGACAAAAATTAAATTACAATATAGTTCTTACAATGTCAACCTAAGCAGTTATGCAATTACTTCACATTGCATAACTAATAACTAGGAGCAGCTGCAAATTGCATTTTCTTACCATGGCATTCTATGAGACTAGATTTCTTTGAGGTATTTTTTCAAATAGTTCACTACCTTGTCTATGTTACCATATTTTTCATACATGTCTACCAAAGCATCTTGTCAAATAGTTCACTGCCTTGTTGCTATGGCTAAAAGCCTAAAACAAGTTCTTTCGAACAAGATATGGATGCTTTCATTCCCACAAACCAAATAACAATCTAGACACCCATTGAGGCCTTCAAAAACATATCTCAAAAGATCATTAGGTCACTTTGGACCAACACCTCCAAAACAATGTTGCTGCATTGCCCTCCTTGGCCAATTAGGCCACTTTTACAAAGTATCACCAATATAAACATGTTTCCAACCTTAAATAACTATTGCATGATCATTAATAGGCTACAAATAGCCAAAATCAACCACTTTTCTCAGGGGACATGCTCACCAAGTCACCTATTACCAAAACCCTCACTTTTGATAAGTTTCAAGGGGGTTTATTGAAACTCAATGTTCCCAAACCAATCTCACCTTAAAAATTCCTCAAAAAAATTACCATATGCCTGTACATGCTTAGAAAATCATCTTCCAACCTCTAGCAATTCATTTTTTCCAAGCTCTCATACTTAGCCATCATTTGTCAAGCAAAACTCAAGGAAATTCACCTAGGGTAGCATCAAAAACTCATCTAAACACCCTCCTTGCTCAAACAAACTCCATAGAAATCTAATCCTACCCTAATCCACCCATTCCACCAATCTATAGAGATATATAACAGTGGAATGGGTGTTCAATCCATTTTTAGTGCCTTCAAACCCTTAAAATAGGGTTCTTAACCCGCCTACAGTAAAAAGCTTATAAAAACCATAAATCTTAATGAAATAAACCCAAATAAATGCAAAAATAAATTTAACTCTACTTCCCACAAGATTCAATGCATTTGGGGTCAAGTCCAATCAATACGGAACCGTACAAAGATCTGAAATAATAATTTTTTTGGAAAACACAAAAAAAAAAGAGGTTTCTTAATGCTTTTCTTCACCAAATGTACACCAAATCTTCAACAACAACTCTCTTCAACCCAAGACATTGTATTTAACCTATAGAAACCAAGAATAAACCCAAAAAACTGACTCAAACCAACATTTAAGTTACTTGACCATTGGTTTCCTCAATCTTGCATTTTTTTGCATTTTTGACAACTTTTGACAAAATTTGAAAAAAGAACTCCCAACTGACCAAGTGACTCAAGTTACATTATAAATGGTCTATTTATGACCTTATTTGCTTGAAAAAATACTTAACATACCAAAATTTATCAAAAGACTAAGCTAGACCATGTTTGCAAAATATGATGAACTTGGTGACAACAACTACAGTTCGAACTCCTAAGGGATTCTGCATGTTTTGGTGCATAAGAGGACCATGCCTAGCATAAACTTACCCATCCAAATGCATCAGAATAGCCCATGGTGCAACTTTCAACTACTTGTATTCGACAAATTTTTTCCCAAGCAAAAATTTGCCACCATAGGAAAATGCCTCTAAGATAATCAAAACTGAGCGAGGTTATTGTAGAGGGGCCCAACATGATCCAATAGGGTTAGACAAGAAGTTTTTGAGCATCACGGTGTCTGAATATGAGCATGCTAAAGTTTGCAGCCATTTTGCACTTTGGACTCTTAAGGGATTCTATCGATTGAATGTAGCTCGAAGCGATTCCACGTGTTTTAGTATGTAAGAGGACCATGCCTAGAGTGTAAATGTACCCATTTGGATGTTTCAGAATAGTCTATTTGGTCACATGAGTTGCAGAATGAAAGTTGTACCACTTTGCAACTTTTAACTACTTTCATTTGATAAATTTTTCCCCAAGCGAAAATTTTCCACTATAGAAAAAGACCTTCAAGATAGTGAAAACTGAGCGAGGTTATTGTAGAGGGGCCCAACATGATCCCATAAGGTCAAGCAAGAAGTTTCTAAGCATCATGGTGTCTAAATATGAGCATGCTAAATTTTTAAGCCATTTTGCACTTTGGACTCTTAAGGGATTCTACCGGTTGAATGTAGCTTAGAGCGATTCTACGTGTTTCGGTGCATAAGAGGACCATGCCTAGCATAAATGTACCCATCTGGATGCTTTGAAATAGTCTGTTTGGTCACATGAGTTACATAACGAAATTTGCACCACTTTGCAACTTTCAACTACTTGTATTTGACAACTTTTTCCCCAAGTGAAAACTTGCCACCACATGAAAAGGCCTCTGATATAGCGAAAAACAAGAGAGGTTATTATAGAGGGGTCTAATGTGATCCCATAGGGTTAGATGAGAAGTTTCTAAGCATCACGGTGTTTGAATACAAGCATGTTGAAGTTTGCAACCATTTTGCACTTTGGACTCTTAAGGGATTATGTCGGTTGAATGTATCTTGAAGCGATTCTGCATGTTTCGACACATAAGAGGATCATGCCTAGCATAAATGTACCCATTTGGACAAGCTTGAAATGGCTTAGAAGAAGGGTTTGATGCTTTGGTGAATTTGTGATTGTTTCCCCTAATGAAAATAGTTGATTCTAAGGTTTTGAAACCTATTGAAAGTGTTGGAACAGAGTTTGGAAGTCGAAGTGAGGGATCCCTTAAAGTTGCTTTGAAAAAGTGGCCTAATTGGCTCAAGGGGCAGCATACCAGTCAATTTTAAGAGGTGACGGTCTGAAACAAGCATATGCACAATTGAGGGATGGTGTCCTTATATATAATTTTTCAACCCCTTCTCGAGTTGGGAGAGTGTCCTTATATACCTATCATCTATCCCAACCGTTTACAACCACTTGTTAGTCATTTTTTTAATAAAACTTCATTTTTGCACTTTCTTGCAAAAGTTGCTTGACAACTTGACAACTTGACAACTTAGCAATTTTTTAATAAAACGTCATTTTAGCAACTTGACAGCTTTTTACATTTTTTGACAAATGACCCCAAATCACTTCAAAATAACTCTAATTGACTCCTAATGGTCATGGATGACCTTATTACACCTAAGAAACACAAAATCAACCAAAAACCCAAAATGATCGCCATGTATGCCTATGGAGCTCCTGATGCCCCTACATCAGTGGATAACCATTAAAGCATAAATGATATAGGAATTTTGTCACATGTATTATATTTGTAGCTTCCTTTGTAGGCATGTATGGAAAGTGTACATTTTTTTTCATAGCTAGGCTTCTCATATCCTTTTTGGTGCAAGGGCACCTAGCCTATGCTTTTGCAATTAGGGATCAAGTATTAGTGATGTAGAGTAGGGAGGAAATCACTCACCAATCACAATTCAAACACTTTGAAACAACTTTTCAACTCTTAAGTTCCTATCTCATCAACTCTTCAATATTTCACCTAGTCTCACTTATAGATGTGCAAACCTAGTATTTTGAATTTTTCTCTCAACTAACTCTTCTTACCCACAAACCACTCACCTTTTTAGACACCCTTTAAGCCAACATAAAACATATCTCAAAAGTAGTATAGGTCACTTTGGACCAACTTTCTCAAAACCCAACTTCTACGTTGTTCTAGACCTCAAATAGGTCAAATTTACAAAGCAAGTATACTCAAAAATTAGTTGCACCTCCAAAAACCTATGGAAAATCTCTTAGTGGGTTAAAAAACCCCCAAAACCAATATTCTTTTCTAGAGAAATGCTCTCCTAAACACCTAACTCCAAAACCCTCATTTACACCCTTTTCGAAGAGGGTTTATTGAGAGTATGCCTTCCCACACTTGACTCACTCAACCAATACCTCAAAAATCCCTTATTAGGTCTTCACATGCTCATAATTCCATCAAAACCTTCTGCCCCCAGGATTTAATCCATTTCCATTCTCAAACCACTCAATTTCACCCAAAATGCATAAATTTGCCACCTAGGCCATCATGCAAAATCACTTTCAAGGCCTCCCCTACTCTCCCAAACCATACAAAAAAATATACCTACTCTATTGGTCCCATTCCACCAAGTTACATGACTTACAAAAGGTGGAATGGGCCATTAGTGCATTTTATGAGACTTCAAAACCTTCAACACAGGGCTAACAACCTGTTTCTTGAGAATTGCCTACAAAACACTTCAAACATAGTGATATCTCACAAGAATAGATTCAAATAAAAGCTAAAATGGTCCTCTATCAAATTATATTCAACATCGATCAAAATTATTTTGTACGGGTAAGTATAGTGCCTTGAATTTGTAGATTATAAAGCAAAACATAAAAAATTCTGAGAAAACAGTTATTTTTGTATTCAAGATTCAAATTCTCAAGAGCTAATCTCTCTTCAAACGTTCACAAGGAATTTTAAAGGAATTAAAAAAATGACTAAACAACTTCCAACTACTTTCCCCATGAACTACAACAAGATGACTCTTGAACTTCCACCATTTGACAATAAGTTGCAATTTTGACAACTTTTACACAATTTTACATTTTTTGCAATATTTTGCAACTTAGACCTTCCAACCAGCTAAACACATATAAAATGACTCATTACATCATAAAAAGGTCTAAATAACCTTATTGTTTGAAAAAAATAGACTCAAATACCCCTAAACAACCAAAAGACCTCAATTGTCAACATTTGCATAAAATGCTCTTGGTGCCCCTGCACCAGTTAGTGTTGAGGGTGTCTTAATGTTTTTGGTGATGAATAAGGTCCTTTGTGATGCAATGAAAAGGAGGTCCACAACTATCCAAACTCAAATTCACTTGAATAAATCAAACTTCCAACCTTAAAACCCTAACAAGGGTGACTCTTCTCAACTTCCCTATTCAGTGTTGTACGTGTGCAACCTAGGTTTTCCTCTCACAAATTTCAACAAACCACTCAAAGACACAAAAAACTACCATTTTAGGAACCCATTAGGGCTCTTTTAAACATATCATAGAATCACATGTACTTACTTTGGAACCATACCATCAAACTGACCTAGAATGCTAGAAAAGGGACTCCAGTTAGCCCGCTTTAACAAAGGAACTCTCCTTAAATATTTATGCCCACTCAAAATACCATTAGCCAGTTCTCAAATTTCCTCCAAAACCACAAATTCTTCAACCATTGAGTCAAAACTCGCTTGCTAAGACCCTCTTTCATGAAACCCTCATTTTTCACCAAATAAGCAAGGGTTTATTGAAAAACCCATCTCTAGACCTCATTCAACCTTAAAATATTTTCAAACACTCTTATTTCACCCTACAAAAACTTAATTCATCTTCAAATTATACTGCCCCCAAATTTCTCACACATTTCCTTCTTAAAACCTCTCAAATTCACCCATTTTCACTCTTTGTTCAATTAGGGCTTCAAGCCCAAACATCCAAATGAACTACCCTTTCTTTGTAAACCCTCTATCACATGAAGCTCCACCTCATAACACTAAAACAACTAGGTTCTAACCTTCTTCCAAACTATTTCTTTAATCTGCTACTTCAAGCTATTCCTCCTAGGCCTAAATTCTTTCTTTTTCCACAGGGGCAGTGTGGAAATATCCACCAAATGTCTTTGCCACAACTATATATCTATTCCTACACCTAACCTTATTCTAACAAAGCCCATTCCACTAAATCACAGCCTAAACAGTAGGTGGAATGGCCTCTTAATACATTCCGACCCTCAAACCCTTAACTACAACCTTAAACAAGCAACTTCAAAGAATGCACTCAACCTTCCTTCAAAGGCAATGCCAAGTCCTCAAATATTTTTCAAATTGAATTAAACACAATCTTAAAACAAGTTCAAATCATCTTAGAGAAAATTCCTATTGTACGGACCCATACATAGGCTGAAACAATGAAGATACATGGAAAATAACTATAAAATGCATATATTTGATTGATCTTTTCCTTCAAAAACCTTCAACAACCCTTCACATCGACATACTTCACATATATAAATATTTTCCCACCTAAAGCTAACTGTTTCAACTTCCTCCAATGAACTTTTGAAGCCAATGACCATTGGCATTCTCCAACCTTACATTTTTTGTAACTTTATAACATTTTCTCATGACAACTTTTGCAATATTAGTTATATTTACCGAATGACCCCACATTGACTCAAAAGACCACATCAACATTATAAAATGGCCTAACATGGCCTTATATGATAATATCATGACTAAAACAACCTAACTTGACTCATTCCACAAAATGGAGCAACAAAGTGATCTGCACCACTTTGAGACCATTTTGATGTAATTGGTGAGTTTTTGGGGTCTTTTCGTTCAATATGGTAAAAGTTGGAAAATGTTGTAAAATTAACATATGCAAAAATGCAAAATTGCAAAATAGGGAATACCAACGGCCAAAGAAATTCAAATGGTAGTTGTAGTCATTTGGTGAGGTGGAATTGAAGGTTACAAGTTTAAAAAGACCTCAAGAGGCTCGAGCAATGTTGGACAAGTTTGTATTGAAGATTAATCATCAATAAGATGTGGTTACTCTGCAAATTTCCTATATTTTCTATTGTTGCAGACTTGGTACGGCCCGTACAAACCTTTTTTTGCTATGATGTGAATTGGATTTAGTAATAGGTTGAATCTACTTTCAAGTACAGTCGGTCTGGTGCAATATCATTGAGTCTAGTGGGTTTCTAGAGCCCATTTTCAAGAATCTTCCCATGTGAGTTCCTCTTTGAGGATTTGAAGTAACCAAGAGATGTTCTAGGCCATTCCACCCATTGTATTCTACTATAACTTGGTGGAATATAATTAGGTGTAGGGGGCATGTGTGCATGATTTTAGGAGTAGGGGTGGCCATTTGGGGGTTTGGGCATGATGCCTAGTTGTCAAAAATATCTGTTTTGAGTGAAATTTGGAGGTTAAGAGTAGATAGTGATGGAAAACACTTGCCTAGGGAAACACCTTGTAAGAGTTAATTAAGCAAGGGCAGACATATTTGAAGGTGTTGGAGGCATTGAAACAGTGAGGAGAGGTCTAGAGGTGAGGTTTTCAATAAATCCCCCTTGAAACTTGTCAAAAGTGGGGGTTTTGAGTTTTGGAGTGTTGGTGAGTGTTTCTTTGGAAAATGATTATTTATTTAGTGCTTATGTACCCTGGTCATGACTTTCCAATGGTATTTTGTGTCTAGAAGGAAGATTAAATGGTAGTTACTTTGTAAATGTGGCCTAATTGGCCTATTGGAACAACATAGAAGCATCTGGTTGAGGGATTTAATTGCCATGACCTTCTGAGAGCATTCATCTTGAGGTGGGCTTCTTACTTATAGGCATTCAGCAATTATCCGCTCCGCACTTGGCTACCCAGCGTCTATCGAGGGCACGATAACTGGTACACTAGAGGTGCGTCCTTCCCGGTCCTCTCATACTAAGGAAAAGTCCTCTCAATGCTCTAATGCCCGCACCGGATATGGACTGAACTGTCTCACGACATTCTAAACCCAGCTCACATACTGCTTTAATGGGCGAACAAACCAACCCTTGGAACATACTACCACCCCAGGTGGTGAAGAGCCGACATCGAGGTGCCAAACCTTCCCGTCGATGTGAACTCTTGGGGAAGATCAGCCTGTTATCCCTAGAGTAACTTTTATCCTTTGAGCGACGGCCCTTCCACTCGGCACCATCGGATCACTAAGGCCGACTTTCGTCCTTGCTCGACGGGTCGGTCTTGTAGTCAAGCTCCCTTTTGCCTTTGCACTCGAGGACCGATTTTCGGTCGGCCCGAGGAAACCTTTGCATGCCTCCGTTATCTTTTGGGAGGCCTATGCCCCATAGAAACTGTCTACCTGAGACTGTCCCTTGGACAATAGGTTCAGTCGCAAGGTTAGACTTCTGGCTCTTCTAGGGTGGTATCTCACTGATGGCTCATGCCCCCCCGGAAGAGGGCCTTCTTCGCCTTCCACCTAAGCTGCGCAACAAGAGCCCAAAGTCAATCCCAGGGAACAGTAAAGCTTCATAGGGTCTTTCTGTCCAGGTGTAGGTAGTCCGCATCTTCACAGACATGTCTATTTCACCGAGTCTCTCTCCGAGACAATGCCCATATCGTTACACCTTTCGTGCAGGTCGGAACTTACCCGACAAGGAATTTCGCTACCTTAGGACCATTATAGTTACGACCGCCATTCATCGGGGCTTCGGTCGCTGGCTTCCCTGTCATCAAGTCACCAACTTCCTTAACCTTCCGGCACTGGGCAGGCGTCAGCCCTCATACATCGTCTTACAACTTTGCGGAGACCTGTGTTTTTGGTAAACAGTCGCCTGGGCCTGGTCATTGCGACCTCCTTATCTACAAGGAGGCACCCCTTCTCCCGAAGTTACAAAGCTATTTTGCCGAGTTCCTTAGAGAGAGTTATCTCGCGCCCCTAGGTATTCTCTACCTACCTACCTGTGTCGGTTTCAGGTACAGGTACCCATTTGTTGAAGGTCATTCGAGCTTTTCCTGGGAGTATGACATGGGTTACCCAGCGTGTTTCCACGTTGGAATTCATTAATACTCAGACATTGGCTTGAGGCATTTTCTCTACCCCATTCTGACCTCGCTTTTTCGGGGTCACCTTCTGACCTTGAACCTCAGAACCATATTAAGGGCTAACTTAGCCTACTCCGTCCCTTGGGACCAACAAAGGGTAGTACAGGAATATTAACCTGTTGTCCATCAACTACGCCTTTCGGCCTGATCTTAGGCCCTGACTCACCCTCCGTGGACGAACCTTGCGAAGGAATCCTTAGGTTTTCGAGGCATTGGATTCTCACCAATGTTTGCGTTACTCAAGCCGACATTCTCGCTTCCGCTTCATCCACATCTGCTCACGCAGACACTTCCCTCTGAGGCGGAATGCTCCCCTACCGATGTATCCTTTATTACATCCCATAGCTTCGGCAGATCGCTTAGTCCTGATTATCTTTGGTGCAAGAGCGCTCGAGCACTAAGCTATTACGCACTCTTTCAAGGATCGCTGCTTCTAGGTGAACCTCCTGGCTGTTTTTGCACTCCTACCTCCTTCATCACTCAGCGGTCATTTAGGGGCCTTAGTTGGTGATCTAGGCTGTTTCCCTCTCGACGATGAAGCTTATCCCCCATCGTCTCACTAGCTGACCCTTATTTATCTCTAGTATTCAGAGTTTGTCTCCATTTGGTACCGCTCACGCAGCCCGCACCGAAACAGTGCTTTACCCCTAGAAGATCCAGTCAACCGCTGCGCCTCAATGCATTTCGGGGAGAACCAGCTAGCTCTAGGTTCGAGTGGCATTTCACCCCTAACCACAACTCATCCGCTGATTTTTCAACATTAGTCGATTCGGACCTCTACTTAGCTTCACCTAAGCTTCATCCTGGTCATGGATAGATCACCCAGGTTCGGGTCCATAAGCAGTGACAATTCAATTGCCCTATCAAGACTCGCTCTCGCTACAGTTCCGGTGGGTCCCCTTAACCAAGCCACTACCTATAAGTTTCCGGCTCATTCTTCAACAGGCACGCGGTCAGATATCCTCCCACTGCTTGAGCTGATAAACAGGCAGGCGATCAGATTTCCTCCCACTACTTGAGAGCGTCATGGTTTCATATTCTATTTCAATCCCCGTTGGGGGTTCTTTTCACCTTTCCCTCACAGTACTATTTCGCTATCAGTCACCCAGGAGTATTTAGCCTTGCAAGGTGGTCCTTACTGATTCACAAGGGATTCCATGTGCCCCATGCTACTCGGGTTAGAGCGTAAGCTGTCACGATGCTTTCGGCTACTGGACTCTCACCATCTAGGGTGCGGTATTCCACCCACTGCTTCGCCTAGTAGCATGATGCTAAGATACAGAGGATTGGATAACCACGATGCATGATCGAATCAAGCAGATGAATGAAGAGTATCTGGTGAATTTAGAGATTTATAAAAAGTTGCAAGCTGATTTTAAAAACAAAATGGATCAGCCTTCTCCTGACATAAAATCCAGATTCAAAAAAGAGTTGGTTCGAATCAAAATTTGGGGTTCTATCTTCCAAAAGAAGAGCGTTCGATTCATTAGGAAGAAATTGCCCTATTTTATGAAAGTTCTTTATTTTAGGACGAAACTATCAGTTATTGATCTTAAAATAAGCATTTTCAATCTGATCGAGTCCAGTTTCCAACTTTACATGCAATTGACGCTAAAAATTGAACCAATTCAAAAACTATTCAATAGAAATAGAATTATCAACCCAATTATCAAAAAGGATACAAAACATATTTCTCAAGCATATGTTTTTCATAAAATTTGGCAACAAATACGATCCATGAAGGGATCCTATGCGAAGGATTTATTAGAATCAAGAGCATCGACTCCTTTAATCAAAAAAAATGTCAAAGAATTTTTAGATTTGCAAGGGATATTGGATTGTGAAAATCCTCAAGATTTAACGGTGAAACATTGGAAACAATGGTTAAAATGGTGTTCTGGCTACAGAATAGCACCCCAGAAAAAGAAAAATCGAATTGGTAACCGATTGGGATGGAGTGAATTTGCATCTTTTTTGGGAGAAGAAGAATTTGCGTCTCTTCTAAGACGGCTACAAAATAGGATCAAACGTCACAGATATGAACTTTTAGCGTACAGTTACTTGGATCATATGAAAGAGGATAATCACGGACCCGCGGTCCAATATATCCCGGAACCAGATCATCAAGCTATTGCCAAATTTCAAAAAATGAAGGATCCTTCTTATTCCAAAAAGAAGAAGAATTACAATTCTTCTAAGAGAAAACAGAACCCCGATTCTGCCAAGAAGAAGAAGAATTACGATTCTTCTAAGAGAAAACAGAACCCCGATTCTGCCAAGAAGAAGAAGATTAAGAGTTCGGATCCTGCGACAACTAAAAAAAATTCGTATTATTACTTCCAATTCTGGTTGTTCCCAGATATCAGAAGAAAGGTCAAGAACGCCAAAAGACTTGATAACCTTTATCCTCCGGATATACTAAGGAAACAGATTGGGCTAATGTGGGAGTTTAAAGAACTTGAAATAGACAAGGACTTTGATGCTGATGCTTTTGTGATGCAAAGTCTCAAGGAAAAAGCAGAAAAAAGGCGAAATAAGCTAGCAACAATCCAAAAGCTTAAAGAGGAGAAAAAGAAATGTAAGCAAGAAAGAGAAAAGACGAAAAAAGATAGATTACAAAAGCTCGAATCGGCAACTTCTCCAGAAGAAGTTAAAAACCTCAAAAAATCGTTCAAGATAGAAGATCAACAAAAGTGTTGGCAAAGGGGGAAAGATCAACAGTGAATTTTTACTATCATTAATAGCATTCAACCAACCGGGTAACCATATGCTTTTGCCAGCATTGAATGCTGGATCATTTGTTGAAGATAAGAGTACATCAAAACCATATAAGGCCTTACCATGAGCAGATTGTATCCATTGAGCAAATATAGGCTCAATCAAGATTTGTTTTTCTGGAGTACCAAAAGCGAGCATAACATCGTTATGAACATAAAGTCCCAAGGTATGAAAACCTAGGAATAAACTAACCCAACTCAAATGAGATATTATGGCTTCCTTATGCTCCAACATTCTCGCCAATACATTATCCTTATTTTGTTCTGGATTATAATCTCTAATGAGAAATATAGCTCCATGAGCAAATGCCCCTGTCATAATGAATCCGGCGATGTATTGATGATGAGTATACAATGCAGCTTGGGTAGTAAAATCTTGTGCTATGAATGCATAGGCAGGTAAAGAATACATGTGTTGAGCTACCAAGGAGGTAACAACTCCCAAAGAAGCTAGAGCAAGACCTAATTGAAAGTGAAGAGAATTATTGATTGTGTTGTAAAGACCCTTATGCCCGCGTCCTAATAAGCCTCCCGGAGGAATATGTGCTTCTAAAATATCTTTTATACTGTGTCCAATTCCAAAATTGGTTCTATACATATGACCAGCAATGAAGAACACAAATGCAATAGCTAAATGATGATGAGCGATATCAGTTAGCCACAAACTTTGAGTTTGTGGGTGGAATCCTCCGAGAAGAGTTAGAATAGCAGTTCCCGACCCTTGAGAGGTACCAAATAAATGACTACTGGAATCAGGATTTTGAGCATAAAGACTCCACTGACCTGTAAAAAGTGGTTCCAAACCTTGGGGATATGGTAATACATTCAAGAAATTATCCCATCTTATGTGCTGTCCTCTTGATTCAGGAATAGCGACATGAACTAAATGCCCCGTCCAAGCCAAAGAACTTACTCCGAAGAGTCCCGACAAATGATGATTGAGACGAGATTCGGCATTTTTAAACCATGAAACACTTGGTTTCCATTGAGGTTGTAGATGCAACCAACCCGCTGTTAAAAAGAGAGCAGAAAGAAATAGCAAGAAAAGAGCTCCAGTATAAAGATCTTCATTAGTGCGTAAGCCAATTGTATACCACCACTGATAAACACCGGAATAAGCAATATTGACCGGACCGGGAGCACCTCCTCGGGTAAAGGCTTCTACGGCCGGTTGACCAAAATGAGGATCCCAAATTGCATGAGCAATAGGTCTTATATGTAAGGGGTCGTGAACCCATGCTTCGAAATTGCCTTGCCAAGCTACGTGGAACAAATTACCAGAGGTCCACAGAAAGATTATAGCTAACTGACCAAAGTGAGAAGCAAAAATCTTTTGATAAAGGCGTTCCTCGGTAATATCATCATGACTCTCAAAGTCATGTGCAGTAGCAATACCAAACCAAATACGACGAGTAGTTGGGTCCTGGGCCAAGCCTTGGCTGAACTTTGGAAATCTTGATGCCATAATGCTTTTCAAATCCTCCTAGCCATTATCCTACTGCAATAATTCTTGCTAGGAAGAACGCCCATGTTGTGGCGATTCCACCCAGAAGGTAATGAGCTACTCCTACAGCACGTCCTTGGACAATACTCAAGGCTCTGGGCTGGATAGCAGGAGCAACTTTCAATTTATTATGGGCCCAAACAATAGATTCAATAAGTTCTTGCCAATATCCACGGCCACTAAATAGGAACATTAAACTAAAGGCCCAAACGAAATGAGCACCTAAGAATAAAAGACCATATGCAGATAATGAAGAACCGTAAGATTGGATTACTTGAGAAGCTTGTGCCCATAGAAAGTCACGGAGCCACCCGTTAATTGTAATGGAACTCTGTGCAAAGTTTCCTCCTGTAATATGAGTTACCACTCCCTGATCACTTATACTACCCCAAACATCGGACTGCATTTTCCAGCTAAAATGGAATATTACTACCGAAATTGCATTGTACATCCAGAATAACCCTAGGAAGACATGATCCCAGGCAGATACTTGACATGTTCCTCCTCTACCAGGCCCATCGCAAGGAAAACGAAAACCAAGATTGACTTTATCGGGTATTAAACGAGAACTGCGAGCAAATAAAACACCTTTAAGTAATATTAATACAGTCACATGGATAGTAAATGCATGAATATGGTGTACTAAAAAATCAGCAGTTCCTAATGGAATCGGTAACAAAGCTACTTTGGCACCTACTGCTACCAAATCACCACCTCCCCAGGTTAAGCTGGTGCTTGCTGTTGCATCAGGAGCTGTCAAACTGGGTGCTAAAGCATGAGTGTTTTGTATCCATTGAGCAAAGATAGGTTGTAATTGTATAGCAGTATCTGAAAACATATCTTTAGGACGTCCTAAAGCACTCATAGTATCATTATGAATATATAGACCAAAACTATGGAAGCCTAAGAAAATACATGCCCAGTTGAGGTGTGATACAATTGCATCACGATGTCTCAGAACACGGTCTAAAAGATTGTTGTATTGAGTAGTCGGATCATAGTCCCTTACCATAAAAATAGCTGCATGTGCAGCAGCACCAACTATGAGAAATCCACCAATCCACATATGGTGCGTGAACAGAGACAGTTGGGTACCATAGTCAGTAGCTAGATATGGATAGGGAGGCATAGCATACATATGGTGAGCTACGACAATAGTCAAAGACCCTAACATAGCTAGGTTCAGAGCTAATTGAGCATGCCATGAAGTAGTTAAGATCTCGTAAAGACCTCTATGCCCTTCTCCTGTAAATGGACCTTTATGAGCTTCCAAAATTTCTTTGAGGTTATGACCAATACTCCAATTGGTCCTATACATATGACCAGCGATTAGAAAAATAATTGCAATAGCCAAATGGTGGTGTGCAGTATCGGTCAGCCACAGACCCCCCGTTACTGGGTTGAGTCCTCCACGAAAAGTCAAAAATTATGAATATTCCGACCAATTCAGGGTGAAAAATGGGGTCAATCCCTCAGCAAAACTAGGATAAAGTTGAGCTAAAAGCTCACGATTTAAAATAAATTCATGAGGAAGTACTATTTCCCCTTTGAGATATGTTTAAGAAGACAATAATGGGTATCTAAAAATGTCTTGCTCTTGTGTAGAGATGACCTTCTCTAAAAGATATCCCTGAAGAACCACTTTTGGAGAGCTACAAGGTACCTAGCATGAAATGGAATTGTTAGGGATGAATTGTTGATTGAACCTAATCAAATTGGGTTTGTTGAGATTTTTCCACCCTGCTCTGCATCACTTTGGCATGTTTATCAACATAAAACTATGATATTTTTTGAATTTCAATATGTAATGATAATCCAATATCAATTATGTAGTGTGAGACAATGGCATTTGTGTATTTAAACTTTAAAGTTAAAGTTAACATTTTTCTTGTCTTCAAAGTTGTTTAAACTATATAATATAACCATAATATAACTAAGCAATATATGATATAATTTAATCATTATTCATTATTTTTTATTGTGAACTATATAATATAACCATTATTTTTTATGCTATTGTACATTGATATTTAACCATTGCTCAAGATTAAATTTTCAAACAGTTTAAACATGCACATGAGGAACAAATTATTTTGATTCTCAACTTCTATTTATCAAATTATTCAATAATCAAGTGTATGTCCATATACAAAAATGGCATCAATGCTAACTCAAACAAAGTTTTACAAAATGTGGCATATGCCATCTCAATATCTATTCAAAATATACATGCCAAAATGTCTATCTCATCCTAAACTACTGGTGGATCATCAAAATGGAGCCTCTTTGAAGCACTCTTTGGCTTTGAAGGTAACTGCACAAGAAAAATTCAAACCACAATTGAGAAATTAGTTATATTATATAATTTAAAATCGAATAATTAACATCAAAATCAATATACATTGAATTATAATTGAACTCTAAAATTGAAATCTTGATTACTTCATATATATGTATTTTCAAACCGTTAGGAGTCCTAGAATATGCCCCTCTCAAAGAACCAATCATACCAAATTTTGCAATGTCAATCTATATATGTGAACAAAAACATCAAATTGATACAAGTTAGCATAAAATTGTCGGTAATAGGAACATATTTACCAAACACAAAATAAAATAAACACATAACTCTTTAGGAATCTCTTTTTCTTTATCTCCTTTAGGTGTTTCGAAACCTCTTCCTTGAGGTGTTTCAACACCTACTCCTTCAAGTGTTCCAACACCTACTCCTTCAAGTGCTCCAACACCTACTCCTTCAAGCGTTGTGACACTTCTCAACAAGGATGTGTAGCTCATAACCGCTTGTACATAAAAATGACAAGTATATGAAACTACCAATCTATGTCGATGTATGTATAATCACTATAAGATTTTAACAATCTTAATTCAATCAAATTTGAGTTCAATTACCTTTCCCTTATCTACCATTGCACCTCCAAAGTCTGGACAACACTACACCTCACTCACTTTAGGTGTTTCCTACAAGAGGAAAATAAGATAAACATATAAGTTAATTTATAATTTCATTAATGATAATTCAAATGACAAGCAAGTATATAATAAAAAAATATAAACGAGTGAGTGCGAAAATATATACCGCATGCATTTCGAGGCCAAATGAAATGGCCCTAAGGGTGCTATCAGTAATCTATGTAAGCTCCTCCTCAGACATCAACTGTTAAATAGACCATGCAAATAAATATTAGTACTTAATATTATCTCTTATTAATATTCATTTAAAAACAAATGCAAGTTATGAATTTACAACTTAAATATTACCCAATTGTAACTATTCCAACATCCCCCTCTCTAGGAAGAGAGGACTCTGTAGGGTGTGCTCCAATCCCCTATGTTTGATATCCTATAACATCCACATCATGGAGTTCATAATCAAAAGTGTCCAAGGTATGCTCAACGGGCTGTACAAGAGGAGCCAAGAATATCTGGTGGCACATAGTGCAAGTATGTGGCACACATATATATGTGGACCTGAGGAGGATGATGCAACAACACTCGGTCCATCGTCAACATCACCAACATGTGGTTGAGTATGGGAAACCAAAAGATCACTCAAAGAGTGAATAGCCTGAATAGTCTATGTGGCTACATCCTTGATAATATCTAGATGATGTACTAGAGGTGGCTAAGGAAGGGGAGGAGGAGGAACATACGAGCCCTGGACTACTCTAACTGCCCTTGGTCTATCTTGGGGGATACCTCCACCTATGCCTTGGAAGGGTTTAATGTCAAAGTAATTGACATGATGCCCTAACAAAAACTCAACATATATTTTTTTAATAAAGTAAAATGGTACATCAATATTGTTGTTGGGTGGTTTATCAAAAACCATCCACCAACAATCCCAAAAGTTATCTACAATGTCCTTATTCGTGCACCATTTTATAGAAATTTTTGGTTTATTAACATTAACTAGCAGACCAGTGCAGGGGTTAACAAATAAAGAGGCTATTTGGGATTTTGTTATTTTGAGATCTTTCACCTCTTCGTAAGATAATCCATAGGAGTAATATTCCCTCATGGTTTCTCACCATGAAAGAATGGCATTATGTTGGGTGGAGAGGGTTTCTATATTTTTAATTATTTCTTTCAATGTGTTTTTCATATGGGATAATCGAGGGATTGCCTTATAAACATCACAAATGCCCCTCAATTGTTCCAATTTTTCACCAATTAACTCTTCAATTGATGGGTGTGAAGGTGGTGGAGAGTTTGGCATTTGTGGGTTTTGATTCTTAGCCATAATACCTGATTGAAGTTCAAAACAAAAAAATCTAATTGAAATTACACAATATAAATGACATTATTGTAAAAAATCCTAGTTTTTAATAAAAATCCGTAAAAAAACTAGTTAAAATTATACAAAACTAATACATAAATCGATTAAAACAAAAAAAAACCAAAAAATTACCTTAAAAATCAGATATTCGCTTAAAACCGATATCGGATTCACCCTCACCATCATTGTTACTATCGCTGCAGGTTTAAAAGGTTTCAAATGAGTTTAAATTGACCTTTTTGGGGTATATATTACCCAACCCAAATCGGATATCCGATTTGTACTACTTTGGCTTGGGCATTGCTATGGAGTAGTGTACTGACACCCAACCCAAAAAAAAGTCAACTCAAGATTTTTGCATTTTTTGGTGAATGCAAAACACTACTTTTTCATATAACCACTTTTTGGCCCATCATGATCCTACACATGCCTCACAGTCAAGAATTGTTTGAAGATTCTTACCCAAAACGTCAACAAGAATTATAAAGAGATATGGAGAAAGGGGGTTGCATTGTCTCAAACCCTTGCCACAAGAAAACTGTCTTTTAGGAACACCATTAAGAAGAACAAAGTAACTAGTTGTAGAAACACACTCCTTGATTAATCTTAATTTTATGTTGAATAAGAATGTCCGTACACTTTGAAATGCATGCTCATGATATATTTGTACACACATCAAAATGGAGGAAAATTATAATAGATAAATTAGTAATACCTATACCATTTCCCATTTAGTTTTGTGCTCACCTTGGTGGAATTTCCCAAATCCAATAACATATTGACAAGTGGAACCCTTGTTCTATGTTTGCCAAATTTACCCCTAATACATTACACCCTTTTCATACTTATCTTCAATACATTTTATCACCATCTCAAAATTATTATTTCATTATGTATGTTAATTTTTGCACCACTTTAGATTGTCCTTTTGGTATGCAAAAATGAACCTCAAATTTAACATTTAAAATTGAATTCCAAGATTTCTGCCCTTTCTTACTAGCCAATATGAGTTGATTTAACAAATATTGGTATGAAATTTTGTTATGTTTTTGTATATAATGGCATTCAATGTGTAGTTAATTCATATAAATTAACAATAAGAAGTTATTATAACACAGGTCTTGATTTTATAAAGGGATAAAGAATCAACCACATCATTTTTATATAGGCCATTTGCATGCTTGTGTATGTTTTCTTCAATATTCCTCATCACTATTAATCTAGCTCAACATTCCTCATCCTAAGAGAATATGTTTCCAATAAGTATACCAATCTCTTAAAGGTGTTTGTAAACTCTACCTTGACCATATACAACTACTAAAGAAGCAAAGGTGAATAGCTTAATAAAGCAACGTTTTTCTAGATCACTTATGTTTGGCACAATTTAATATCACATATTATATATTGAATCCACATGTATTAGGATTGAAAGTGACGGGTGTAGGATTGAATTGTACATAATAATAAGATTGGACAAGTTCTAACATTCATCAAACAAAAGACAATCAATCTCTATATTAGAATAAATAAATCTTACATGATATTAATAATCTTACTCTATTATTAATTCGAGAGCTAAATACCCTAACCTCTTATTTAATTATAATATTTATTATGAACTAGTTAAATTTAATCTAAATTAAATATATACTTAATGATTACATTTATTATATTTTCTTTATACTTTTATATGTTCATAGATTGATGCAGATCACCACAAGGAATTTATAAATTTGCTTCTTATAGTTAATTTGGCTTAAACATCACACTCTAAGCTTTGACTTGTTTAAGAGGCTCATATGAAACCACTCTAATAGATGTGTCTTAATGAAGATGTTAGTGTGATTTCAAATGAACTATCTAACAAGTCAAAACTTAGAATATACCGTTTAAACTTACCCTTATAATAAACCCATACTTTCATTCAAAGTATGAGTATCTCATAAGCTTCTCATTTGATAAGGGGCTACTCTTTGCATGAAAAGAAAAAAGGCACAACGTTAGTTAGATAGGCATCTATATATTGGCAATTTGTAGGAGTATGTGAGTAAGTCGATCAAACTTATAGAAGAATAAAAGAAAAATCTATTTAAGCATTCAGTTTTTATCAATCGATTATGAAATGATTAATTTTTTTCATATTTTGTGTGAGTGTTAGATGTTGATAAGGTGTTGTCCAATGCCATAAAAATTTATTTCAAATTTGGATTTTTTTTAAAGTGGAGAATCCAAATCGAGTTCTCCTTGCAGGTTTGCCTTCACTGGCACTTCTCCCATCCGTGTCAAGATAGCAAGAAAAAACATTATATTCAAATAAGAAGTATCATTCCATCTCTTAATCATGGGAAAGAGGTTCATAATTTTTGAAAGAGTTTCATAGTTTAAAGAGTGCTCTGCTATAAGGAATGAAGGGAATGGAATTTGACACTATAATTGTGGATTCTGTTGGGAATGTGTGGGTTCCATAAGGAACACATGGGGATCTCTCATTAAGGACAAGAAGATATCAGATGCATAGATTATGAATTGTCTTTTGATTGAGTCTAGACCTTCTTTGGAAAAAGGTAAGATGGTTCTTTATACGGATCAAGTTTTGATTTCATTTGAGAGTTCTTTGGAGAGGTTTGGATTCGATCTTTCATGATTGTTGTTATTGTTGAAATATATGCTTCAACAGTTTAATAGAATTGTACATATGTTGTGTAGGTGTCATCAAATATTGTTAAGGTGTCCAATTATGTTCAGTTTAATTTGTTGTCAAAGAATTACCGTCAACTATCATATTAGTTAGCAGATTTATAGAATATTAAAGTTCTACAACTATAAATATGTAATACTGATTGATGAATAAATAAGAAGTGACTTTCTACTATTACATTCATTGTGTTTCTTTGTTGTTATATTGTTCTATTAGTTATGGCTGTCTCTTTGTTAAGAGTTTGCTTTTTGATTTTCGGACATCTTTCTGAATTTAAAACTTATTTTTCTATAGGTTCTAGTCTCATTTTGTATTTGCTCTTTCTTGAATATACAGAATTCAGAATCCTTTCAAAACCATCTTTTCTCATAAAAGAACATTTATCTAATAAAAAACAAAACATTCACCAAAATTGAAAACAGAATATTAGAAATAAACCTCATTCAAACTGTCAAAGACAGTCGTTCCGCTGAGTGCCATCAGTGCAGTAACAAAAACAACAACAACGATTTAATTTGGGAAGCGCTCCATGGTGTAAGTCAGATTGAACCCACCAGCGCTATGGCCAACCAATATCACCTAGAAAAATATTGTCCTGTCAGATTTAGACTATTGTCATGCTACTCGTTTTATAGCTCAGTACTATAAAATATGCACACCTTATGATGGGAAGGAAAAGCCGTAAAGAAGTCTATGAGAGGCTGATTGTACTCCTCTAATGTGGAAATGTAATCTGCATCAGCGAGGTCGATGCCTTAGCCGGCCATGTCAAGGGGAGAGACAGTATGACCCTCTTTCATAATACCAACACCAGCTGCCCACCTTGGTGAAATTTTCTAAACCTTGTTCTAGTTTCTTCTCATGCCCTAGTCATTATCCATTTCAATTTATTTCCATTTAAACTAATGTGGTATATTTTCCAAATTCACCCCTCATTTATTATGCCATATTCATCATACTTATCTTCAATACATTTGCTAACCATCTCAGAATTATTATTTCATTATCTAGGTTTATATTTGCACTATTCTAGATTACTCTTGTGACATAAAAATGAGCTTCAAATTTAACATTTAAAATTGAACTTTCAAAATTTTTGATTTTTTTATTAGTTTAATATAAGCTGATTTTACAAATGTTTGTATGAAATGTTGTTATGTTTTCATATATAAAGATATTCAATGTATAATTAATTCACACAAATTAATAATGAGAAGTTATTTGAGCACGTCTTGATTTTCTAAAAGGATAAAGAATCAAAACCACATTATTTGCATATAGACCATTTGCATGCTTGTGTATGTTTTCTTCAATATTCCTCATTACTATTTATTTGGGTCAACAAGAGGATTAACCTAAGAAAAAATTTTCCTAATCAGTTTGCCAATCTCCTAAAAATGTTTGTAAACACTACCTTGACCACATACAACTATTAAAAGATTAAAGATGAATAACTTCATAAAGCAAAATTTTACTAGATCACATCCCTGTGACATAATTTAATATCATGTATTAGATATAAGCCAAATGTATTAAGATTGAACATGAGGGGTGTAGGATTCAATTGTACATAATTTTGAGACTGCATAGATTTGACACATTCATCAAACAAAAGACATTCAATTCCTACATTATAATGAATGGATTTTGCATGATATCAATAATCTTATTCTATTATTAATTCTAGTGCTAAATACCCTACCCTCTTATTTAACTGTAGGAGGTTGGTTTTATGTGAATCTTCCTTGGGTTTTGAAAAGAAATGAGGCACAGTGTTAAGTAGACAGGCATCTATTGGCAATTTGCAGGAGTATGTGAGCAAGTCGATCAGGCTTGCAGAAGAATGGAGAGTGATCCGATCCTTCTATCTCATATACCATTTGTGGAGGATTGTCTGCAATCATTTTTCTTTGGAACTCCTCAGGAAACAATTTATCTTGTTTGGCTACAACGTAAGCTCGGGGAACTCGTCCATAGTTTTCATTCGTGTAGGAAATAGCTCGCTCCCAGAAAGGAAATCTTTTGAGCAGAGAATCAGTCAAACAAATATCCTGCATGAATTCCATCATACCAACAAGTCAATCAAACAATTAAGTCTATTATACAGTTAAGCCCAAGAGTTGTTGATTTCAATAGTTTACTGAAGAGGGTGTGTTCTGCAACAAAAATTCTTGTGAAAACTGTTTGCCAAACTTTACGGATGTGGGCTTATTTTCTTCTCCATTCGCAAAGGAATATGTGGAGTCTCCCAAGTTTCCAAGTGCAGACAAAGCCTGTAGATGCACGAATATAATTAGAAATATAAAAACTGAAATTTAAATTTAGTACTGTAACTCGGACAGTTGTTTCTCCAATTCCAAGAATTAGCATTTAATTCTTGAGACTTCTAGATAGAAGTTAGTTAGGTCTAGATATTTAATTATTTAATTAAATAATTGATTCCTCTAGAGACTTCTAGAAACCACTTAGTTAGGGTTTGTTAGAGTCTAATTAATCTTAGCCATTGATTGAGATTAAATTTTGGCCATTGGTTTTCCAATGAGAATAGTTTAAAAGGGGGTCATTGGGCATTTGGAGAACACAGACTGATAGACACAAGTTGGAGAAATATTTGCAGTGATAGCAAATAGTCTTGCAGTGATAGCAAGGGCACAGTGATAGCGTTGGAGGCAGCAACAGTGGAATTTCAGCAGGAGAAATTAAGAGAAGAATATCCAGTGAAGAATATTGTCGGAGCTTTGTCTGTAAGAGGCAAGCAATTCTTTTGTATCTCTTGATTTGTTGAAGATTAATATAATTCCTCATCTATAGTACTGGTTTTCCCTCCGGGGTTTTTCCAGGGACAATTTGTCCAAAAATATTGTGTTTATTAGTTTGCATGTTTTCTTCTCTATTCCTGTGAGTTTTATTTGTGAAGTTGCAGTTGTATTATTTTTCAGTAATTGCTGTGAATTAATTTTCGGCAGTCAAATAATCTTTATAGATAGGAGATTAATAATCAGTAACTGCAATAGATTTTTCACATGGTATCAGAGCAGATCTAAGGGCAGAAAGAGCTCAGCGCAGGCACAGGAAGAAAAGAAAAATAGAGGGTTTATAAAACCCAGTTCTACCTCTTCAGTATTATTATTTTTATTATTACTATTTTTTGTTTGAGATGGCCTCAGCAGGTTTAAGAAATCAGGATAGATTGGATGGAGCCTCAAATTTTGGTGTCTGGAAAGCCAAAAATTTTTTATTGCTGGAAGAGAATGGTATCAAAGAATATGTTACTAGTGTTGTAGCTGTACCTACAGATCCAGCACAACTCTTAGCATATAAGAAGGAAGATGCCAAGGCAAGGAGGTTGATTCTTGATGGCGTTAAGGATCATATTGTTCCACATATCGCAGAGTTGGATACAACGAAGATGATGTGGGACGCCATTTTGAATCTGTACCAGAATGCTACCACTAACAGGAAGCTGATTGTCAGAGAAAAGTTGAGGAACACCAGGATGAACAAGGGAGAAGACGTTACAAGTCACCTCACCAGACTTAGACTTGTCAAAGATGAGTTGGCAGCTGTTGGAGATAAACCAGATGATGACGAGCTAGTGCGGATAGCTCTAAATGGGTTTACTAAGCAGTGGGATGTCTTTGTTCAAGTTATTAATGGACGAGACACCTTACCGAGTTGGGATCAACTATGGAGTGACTTCACTTAGGAGGAGCTTAAACTAAGCCTTGTCAATGGTGCTAGCAGTAAGAGTCAGAAAAGTGAGGCAGAACAGGAAAACGTTGCCCTAGCAGGAAAAGGTAAAGCAAAGAAGGGGTCTAGCAAAGGATCAAATCCTAAAGGCGAGAAGAAGAAGGACTTGTCTAAAGTCAAGTGCTACGGTTGTCACGAGTTTGGCCACTATGTCAACAATTTCCCACAAAAGAAGAAAGGCAAGAAGCAGACGACAGCTTCAACAAGTGCAGATGAGCTCTCTAGTAGAATGGAAGATGAGTTTGCACTCATAGCTTGTATGGTTAGCTCAACCTCACAGGGTGTTTGGTATATAGATAGTGGGGCATCATTTCATATGAAAGGAGTTAGAGAATACTTCTCCAGTTATAAGGAGGAGGACATCAGAATCCAGATTTCTATAGGGAACATGTCCAAACTAAATCCAGTTGGAAAAGGGACTATTCTATTTCAGAGGGAGAATGGCAAGCCGATTCCCATTCATGATGTGTTGCATGTGCCAGGCTTGGGTATGAATCTTATTTCCGTATTTGTCCTTCAGGATAAAGGCTACAATGTACTCTTTAGAGGGGCAAATGTGTTAATCAAGCACAAGGATTGAAAATCACCCATAGCTATTGGAGTTAGGAGCGGCTGACTTTACAGGTTGCAGTTTGATACTCATAAGGCACTGATGAGCAGCGGAAATTCTAGAGATCAAGGAGAGCTATAGCATAGGAGGATGGGCCATATACATCATGGAGCACTCAAATTGCTTCGTGAGACAGTGACAGGTGTTCCAAAAGTGAGCACAGAGCATGATGATGTATGTAAGGGATGTGTGTTGGGGAAGTTTGTGAAAGCAACTTTTCCAAGGAGTGACACCAGATCCAAGGGTGTTCTTGATCTAGTACATTCAGATATATGTGGACCAATGTCGACAAAGTCTCTCAGAGGATACGAGTACTTTGTTACTTTTATTGATGATTTCTTTAGGAAGACTTGGATATACTTCTTGAAGACCAAGGATGAGGTTTTCAGTCATTTCCAAGAGTTCAAAACTCTTGTGGAGAATTCGACAGGCAGGAAGATAAAGGTTTTTCGGTCAGACAATGGAGGCGAGTACAAAGGGAAAGAGTTTCAGGAGTTTTGTACCAAGGAAGGAATCAAGAGAGAGTGGACTATTCCTTACAACCCACAATAGAATGGAGTTGCTGAAAGGAAGAATCGGTCTATATCAGAGGCGGCAAGGGCTATGTTGTATGACCAGGATATGCCACGTTACTTATGCGCAGAGGCATGCAGTACAGCAGTATACATACAAAACAGGGTTCCACATAAGGTATTGGGCAAGAAGACACCAGAGGAGGCATTCTCAAGGAAGAAGCCAGATGTCAGCCACTTCAAGATATTTGGGAGTTTGGCATATTGTCACATTCCAGGTGCTACACGTTCCAAGTTAGATCAGACTGCAGAGAGAGGGTACTTTGTGGGGTACAGTGAGACCTCAAAGGTATATCGGATATTTATTCCAGGGGCTAGGAGGATTATAGTTAGGCGTGATGTCAAGTTCATGGAGGACAAGGCATTTAGAAGGTCCAGAGCTTTGCCAGCAGATGATCAGAGTGAGCAGCCAACAGAAGCTCCAAGGATTGAGCAACCAGATCAGGGATAGCGAAGCTCGAGTACAGTGACTAGTACAAGCACAGGCTCAGGTACTAAGAGTTCGCAGAGTATGGAGCAACAAATGCAGCAGATCCAAGAGATGCATCAGGAACACATGGGGGTTGATATTTCATCCTCTACAGTTGGTAGCAGTAACCAACAGGATACTCAGGAGTTTGTGGGAGCTCCTAGGACAAGTAGTAGGCAACAAAGACAACCAACCAGGTATAATGACTATATGGCTTTAGTTAGTCAGTTGGTAGATAGTGAGCCTTCCAATTATCAGGAGGCCGCACAACAGCAAGTGTGATGAGATGCAATGGTTGAAGAATATACCTCAATAGTGCAGAACGATGTGTGAGAGGTTGTGCCTAGATTGACAGATAGGGCAGTGGTTGGATCTCGCTGGATCTATAAGATCAAGCATGGTGTAGATGGTAGCATCGAGAAATACAAGGCAAGGTTTGTGGCCAAGGGTTTCTCTCAGAATGAGGGAATAGACTATGAGGAGACATTCGCTCTAGTGGCCAGGTATACTTCTATACGAACTGTGATCCCTCTTGCAGCACAGATGGGATGGCAGATCCATCAAATTGATGTCAAGACAACATTTCTTAATGGTGAATTGAAAGAGGAAGTATACATAGAACAACCAGAGGGCTTTGTAGCATACAGCAGTGAAACCCACGTGTGCAGATTGAAGAGAGCTTTGTACGGACTCAAGCAAACTCCCAGGGCGTGGTATGAGCGCATTGATGAATACTTGTAGGGATTGGGCTTTGTGAAGAGTGAGGCGGATGCTAATCTCTACTACTTGGTAGTTGGGGGTGAGATTCTCATTCTTGTTCTATATGTGGACGACTTGTTTTTAATAGGTTCACTGGGGCTCATAAAGGAGTGTAAGAGGGACCTTGCAGCAGAGTTCGAGATGAAGGATTTGGGGCTTATGCACTACTTTCTAGGCATGGAGGTATGGCAGACAGATGGTGTGATTTTCCTTGGACAAGGGAAATACTGCATTGAAATCTTGAGGAGGTTCGAGATGGAGGATTGCAGAGCCATGTCTACTCCTATAATCACGAATTGGAAGAAGGTAGACTCATCTAGGGAGAAGGATGCAGACCCCACCTTATATAGACAGTTGATTGGGTCTCTCATGTATTTGGTCAACACCAGACCAGATATATCCTTTGCAGTAAATTCTCTTAGTCAGTTCATGGTTGAGCCGAAGAGAATGCATTGGATAGCGACAAAGCATGTGTTGTGGTATTTGCATGGTACAATTGAGTATGGGATCAAATATACTCGAGGTGATGGTATCAAGTTGATAGGCTATACTGACATAGATTGGGCAGGTAGTACAATGGACAGGAAAAGCACTTCAGGGTGTTGCTTTAGCTTGGGATCAGGAGTTGTCTCTTAGTACAGCAAGAAGTAAAAGTCCGTGGCCCTGAGTTCAGCAGAGGCAGAATACATAGCAGCTAGCATGGCGACATGTGAGGCAATATGGCTTCAAAAGTTGCTGGTAGCCTTGTTAGGTCAGAGGGTTGAGACTGCAGTGATACACTGTGACAATTAGAGTTGCATCAAGTTGTCTGAGAATCCGGTGTTTCATGATAGGTCTAAGCATATAGACATCAGGTATCATTTCATCAAGGATTGTGTACAACGGGGAATTATTCAGCTATAGTATATACCTACGAATCAGCAGGTAGCAGACATTATGACAAAGGTTTTGGGGAAGGCGAAATTCATCTTCTTCAGAGATATGTTGGGTGTTATGCAGAACACCTTCCTCGCTAAGAGGGAGTGTTAATTTAATATTGTAGCTCGGATAGTTGTTTCTCCAATTCCAAGAATTAACATTTAATTCTTGAGACTTCTAGATGGAAGTTAGTTAGGTCTAGATATTTAATTATTTAATTAAATAATCGATTCCTCTAGAGACTTCTAGAAACCAGTTAGTTAGGGTTTGTTAGAGTCTAATTAATCTTAGCCATTGATTGAGATTAAATCTTGGCCATTGGTTTTCCAATGAGAATAGTTTAAAAGGGGGTCATTGGGCATTTGGAGAACACAGACTGATAGACACAAGTTGGAGAAATATTTGCAGTGATAGCAAATAGTCTTGTAGTGATAGCAAGGGCGCAGTGATAGCATTGGAGGCAGCAGTAGTGGAATTTCAGCAGGAGAAATTAAGAGAAGAATATCCGGTGAAGAATATTGTCGGAGCTTTGTCAGTAAGAGGCAAGCAGTTCTTTTGTATCTCTTGATTTGCTGAAGATTAATATAATTCCTCATCTGCAGTACTGGTTTTCCCTCTGGGGTTTTTCCAAGGACAATTTGTCCAAAAATATTGTGTTTATTAGTTTGCATGTTTTCTTCTCTATTCCTGTGAGTTTTATTTGTGAAGTTGCAGTTGTATTATTTTTCAGTATTTGCTGTGAATTAATTTTCAATAGTCAAATAATCTTTATAGATAGGAGATTAATAATCAGTAACTGCAATAGATTTTTCACAGCTTGCAGAAGAATGGAGAGTGATCCGATCCTTCTATCTCATATACCATTTGTGGAGGATTGTCTGCAATCATTTTTCTCTGGAACTCCTCAGAAAACAATTTATCTTGTTTGGCTACAACGTAAGCTCGGGGAACTCGTCCATAGTTTTCGTTTGTGTAGGAAATAGCTCGCTCCCAGAAAGGAAATCTTTTGAGCAGAGAATCAGTCAAACAAATATCCTGCATGAATTCCATCATACCAACCAATCAATCAAACAATTAAGTCTATTATACAGTTAAGCCCAGGAGTTGTTGATTTCAATAGTTTACCGAAGAGGGTGTGTTCTGCAACAAAGATTCTTGTGAAAATTGTTTGCCAAACTTTACGGATGTGGGCTTATTTTCTTCTCCATTCGCAAAGGAATATGTGGAGTCTCCCAAGTTTCCAAGTGCAGATGAAGCCTGTAGATGCACAAATATAATTAGAAATATAAAAACTGAAATTGAAATTAAGATAAATTTATGTATTATAATAATAAAAATAATAATTTAATGTCTTAAATATAATAAGTATACATGAAGAATAGAAGAACTATCTATTTAGGTGTTAATTCTTTGTTTATTGTCTTCTTCTTCTTCTGGGCATATACGTAGTTTTTTAGTAGTCTTTTTTGATGAATGTAATGCTGTAAAAAAGGAGAGAGCAGAGTAGCCAGTATTGTTGTAGCAACAACTTGAAATAGAAATTACTTTTTCGAACAACAACGAATAGGGGATCTAGTGTTTATTTTTATGAACACATCAAAGAGCAGCAGCTCTGTTTATGTCATCAAATTTTATATGTTTTGAAATATATGCAAATACATTTTTAGTTTTGTGTTCATCCTCTGTTTAATCTTTGTTTCTTCTGCACTCTGTTTTGGTTTTATTTTATCCAATGCCTCTTCCCTCAATAGGTTTTCCTTTTTTTCCATAAAACTAGGCCCTTCTCCAATTTGCATCAAGATATGAAGAAGAAGCAGCATATTCAAACAAGAAGTATCCTTCCAATTCTTACCCATGAGAAATAGATTCAGAATGTTGGAGGAATTTTAGAGTTTAAAAAGTATTCTTGTTTTGAGGAATGAAGGGAAGGAATTGGATACTCCAGTTGTGTGTTCTGTAGAGAATGGGCATGGTTTCCCATTTGTTGGAATAAGGCAATAATTGAATCATGCATGCAAGAGAAGTTCAATTAGGAGTTTTCAACAAACAGTTTGATTTGTCCATAGTTCTTGATCATTAGCATTAGTCACATAGTTAGTTGGCAATAAACTTTAGTTTGCTGTCCATAATCTCGAAATAGTTGTCATTGTATATTTCAATCTTATAGGATATTGTTGAGTTTCCATGTTCTATAAATTTGTAACTGCTATTGATGAATAATATGGAAATCTGTGAGTTCCTCTGTGTTTATTATTTTCTCTATTTTCTACTGGATTTTCTCTGTTGTTCATTAATTTTAATATGGTATCAGAGCCAATGGTGGGTCTTGGTGTTGTGAGCATGTAAGTGTTGTTCATAGGAATATTGTGTAGGTGGGTGAACCTCTGGTGGAAAAAATAAATAAAAAATGCCTCAGATTTGAAGTGCTACTACGTTTGAGTTGAAGAGGAGAACTGTGACTGGTGATGATTGTTGTTGCTGTTGAGTTGTAGGAATCTCAGCCATTAATGAAGAATCATCAGAAGATGATGAAGATGATTTTATTGAAGCTGAAGCAGTTGTTCTATTTTGAAATGGTCAATAGTTTGAAGACAGAGAAGGATGCAGTAGAGGGATGAAGAAATTGTACTGTTTTAAAAAAAAATAGTTAGTTGTGTTGGGGATCATCAAAGCACAATTTTAAAAAAAGGTTGTCAGAGGAAATATGGGTTCCTCGACATGCCTCCATTTATGGTGTTGGAGGAGGAGAGGTGCATGGGATCTCAAAAGAGCAGCTTGAAGAATTCTTATTGGTTTGAAAACTGTTTTCAAAAGACAGCTTCTGCATAATGTAATGTGTTTAGTTTTATGTTGTTAGATGAATTAGGAGTTCAGTAAAATTTCATTATTCTTTAAGGGGAAGTGTTGGAATAAGGCAATAATTGAATCATGCATGCAAGAGAAGTTCAATTAGGAGTCTTCAACGAACAGTCTGATCTATCCTAGTCATTAGCATTAGTCACATAGTTAGTTGGCAATAAAATTTAGTTTGCTGTCCATAATCTGGAAATAGCTGTCATTGTATATTCCAATCTTATAGGATATTGTTGAGTTTCCATGTTCTATAAATCTGTAACTGCTATTGATGAATAATATGGAAATCTGTGAGTTCTTCTGTGTTTGTTATTTGCTCTGTTTTCTGTTGAGTTTTCTCTGTTGTTCATTGTTTTATTTTAATACCATTAAGGAAACCAGATTATCTTTGAAAACAGGTAAGATGGCTCTTCATATAGTTTTGACTCCACTTTAGAGTTTTTGGTGAAGTTTGGATTCAATCCTTGATTATTGTTATGGCTGTCCCCTTACAGAGAGTTTGCATTTGTTTCCGAGGTCTTTCTTAATTAAGGGTTTTTTTTTTGGTTCTAGTCTCATGCTATATTTGCTCTTTCTTGATGCACAGAATTTCAGAGTCCTTTCAAAATGTTCTTTTTATTCATAACTCTGATAAAAAACACGACCTTGAAATCATCTTCCAATTCACAACTCTGATAAAAAACGTTTATCTAATAATTAAGAAAAAAACATTGCAAGATTAAAAACAAAATATTAGAAATAAACCTCATTCATACTGTCAAAGGCAGTCGATCCGCTGAGTGTCATCACTGTAGTAACAAAAACAGCAACAACGATTTTATGTGGGAAGCGCTCCATGGTGTAAGTCAGATTGAAGCCACCAGCGCTATGACCAACCAGTATCACCTATACAAATATTGTCATATCAGTTTTAGACTATTATCATGCTACTTGTTTTAGAGCTCAGCTGTATAAAAATGCACACCTTGTAATCGGAAGGAAGAGCAGTAAAGAAGTCTGTGAGAGGCTGGTTGTACTCCTCTAATGTGGAAATGTGATCTGCATCAGTGGGGTCGATGCCTTGGCCGGCCATGTCAAGGGGAGAGACAGTATGACCCTCTTTCATAAGGAGGTCTGCAACTTTGTACCAACACCAGCCGCCAAAGCAGGCTCCAGGGACCAACACAAAGTGGAAGCTTCTTGAATCAGAAGCCATTGCTTTTACTATTCTCAAAACACAACTCCTCCCAAGTCATTGACAGGATCTGCACCAGGCCGATATTCGTAGGCTCTTATCCTTTGCCAGTCAAGCCATCTTAGGAGGAGTCGTGGTTATTCTTTCGATCTGGATTAACCCATTCACAAGCAAAATAATATTGTAATGCACGGTGCTTTTATCTCTAAAAATTTGCGAAGCCATTTGCAAAGGCCAACACTGCTTTGTTTTGACCGGATTCCACAGCTATCATAGTCGATGTGGGGGCTATGTCCATTCATTAAAAAAAAAAATCTTTCTGTGAAGACTTTTTAAAGCTTGCATTGTCCTTTTCTTCTGCAGTGGGTGGCTACTGGGTCCACTTCCCTGTGTCTTATTTGCCTGTTTCAATTCAACTCATTTGTATACGCATTACAACCAAAAGTTTCTGTGCTAGGTTTTATCATTTACCTATGCACTTTCTCCACCCATTGACGTCAACGGGTAAAAATGAATCTTTCCTGCCTCAGATTGTAATTTCTTCTTCCATCCAATTGCGATACCCAGCCAAGTAATTGATGAGCTCTTTCAAGCTTTAAACTTTACTTCTGGGGGCCACTTCACTGAAGGGTTGCTTCTCAAAATTTTCATCTTCCACAGGGTGTTTCCCACTTCAAATCTCTTTTCAGATGAGGGAGGTGCTTTATTCAGGCTTTTTTTTAAGGTATTTTACTTAGGTAATGAGTGATGAGTAAGAGGTCAAGGTGTTCCAGCAGCCAATTTTTCCATCAAATACATTTAACTATCTTTCACACCTAAGTTTACATACATCGTATATAAGAAATATGATATTTACACCGAAGGCGTTTCTTTATTTGAGCTTCATGAGTCCATTTTGCCTCTCGATAGTAGAAAAGCAAAGAGAGCCCTTGCAAAACAGTTGAAGGGTTGGCAACCGTTGATCCTTTTCGCCGAGGACATGAAATGTCTTGTCACGCTGGTAGTGCACTTGAATATCTTATCGTGTACGCCACCAACCTCACCATTCATTTCTTTTGTCGTTAGCAAGAAGATTAATGTATCTCCTATTGTCATCAGGAGGAAGAGAAACAATGCTTCTAGTGTTGTGAAGGCCTCTACTGAAACCCTTTTCTTTTTTGATCATAAGAAACTCTCACATTGTTCTTGTGGTTGCAAAGGCCTCTATTGAAACCCTTTTTATTTTCTGATCATAAGAAACTCTCCTGACTCTGCTTGAGAGTATGCTCCATGCCTTAGACAAAAACTTGAAAGCACCATCTGCTCCAACAAACCTATTCTTATCCAAATGGAGCGATAGAGCCAATTTTTTGTATTGCTTTCACACTTGATTCATTAGCAAATTGATTGACATGAAATATCCCATACCAATCCATGTCCTCGTTGACTTTATTATCCATTGCAATGTGGACCTCCAAAGCAGCCATCATCTGGGCCAGCCCATCCAACTCAGGGTACAAATGATGTGCCTTGAGAATGAACTTTTGAGCACCCATAAGGTCTTTTGCGACAACCTTCTTCTTTGCAATCTCTTTAGCCCTTTCCGCCTTATCCCTATTACACTAACTTCAAAAACAAATCGAAATGCTATCAACTTGCTCAATTTTAAAAGAGTATTCAATTAAATTCTAAAAAAAGTTTGAACTAAAATTAAAGCTTTCAATGGCTTCATAGATCTATCATATTTCAATGGGTTCAATTAATTTAACCTAGATCACAAAACCATAATACTCCAATATTTTATAGATACTCTCAAGATTTACAATTGGCATTGCACACTGTATATGTTGGCATGTTGCATTATACATGTAATACACACAAGGTGTTTGAGCCAATTTTAGTGTAACTATACCATAAAAGTTAAACACTTATAGATAAAAGAGCAAAAATGAAGGCCATACCTCTTGAGAATCTTCTTCATTGCCTTGTTCTGTGTCTACAACAACAACAATACAAAAAAAAACACCTAGTGTTTGTCTCTCTATACAATATTCTCCTTTGTGATGCCAAGACCACCAAGTTTAATGGAGAACACTAGAGTTGTTGATCTAGTCCCAATTTCAATTTTAATAATAGAGAAATTTTAGGTTGGCAGAAAAGCTAAAAGCACTGTTAAATTAATTTGAAATATGGTGGGATCTTGTTTCTTTACACCTATCCCAAAACTAGTGGATGAGATCATGAGACATCATGCTAGGGATGAATAAGGCAAGTCTTCATATAGGTGGTTAGTTCCACTTGTATGGCATGTTCTCTTTCCACCAATGTTCTACCTGTATATAGTGCATGTTGTAGTTAGGGTGAAAATCTTAGGGAAAATACATAAACAAATTATAATAAAACCCTAGCAAGCACAATAGAGCACAAACTAACATGAAATGAAAACAAGAAATCAAAGAAACCAATCTCCAAGCTAGATTTGATTTATCTTCATTGCTCTTCTCCACCTGCATGAGAATGCAAGATTTTGAAGGTTTGATTGTTGATTGCTCATTTTTTTGCAGCATAACAATAAGATGAAGATGATAGAGGAATAGATAGATAGATGAGAAGATTGAAAGAAATTTTGGCAAAGTGAGGATACTAGAAGAAGATTGATCTCAAATGGCCTATGAAAGACCTGATTTATAGGCAAGAGTTGATTTGATTCGACAACCAAGATTAAAAGTCAAATGTGTGATGTGTATGGCTAGGATTAAAAGTTGATTTTAGTGCATATGACACACATTAAGTGGGTTATGACAGGAGGCTAAAATTAGGATGTGAGGGAATAAGGGAGATTCTTTTATTTATTTTGGAAGAAAAGATGCCTATGACACACAAATAAGTGGGGCTAAAAATAGGATGCGAGTGGGAATACCATAATTTAAATAATAAAATTATTTAAATTATTTGTGCATGCAAAGAGTTGTAGTCATGTGACACATGTTGCAATGTGGTAATAAGTGAGGAACTAATTCAAATGTTTAATTTGAATTATTTTGAGACATGTGAAGGGGTATTAATTAAATAAATGAGATTTATTTAATTATTTGGGAAGATGATTAAGTGGAATAAATAGGATAAGTGGGATAATGTAATGACCTAGGGTAAAATATTACAAGATGTCTTACAAGGTCATGTATCGCCTAGGTAATGTTATGAGATGGATTTTTTTGGGTGTCTACATTTTTTCCCTCTTTGAGATGATGTTTGAGATGCTGAGATTTATGTCAAGTAACATCATTTCAAAGAAGCTAAGGTATGGATAGAGGAAAAAAAAATGATGCCCCAACCAATTGAGGAAGTGAGGAGTAAGATGAATGAAGAAAAGGGATGATAGAAGAATATGATGATGTAAAAGATGTGAAGAAATGGGATGATGATATATGATATGATAATGATGATGATGCCCCTTGAGAGGATAGGCGGGTTGGACAAACATGGGTATGCTCTCGAAATGAATGAAACGATAAAGGAGGGATAAGATGAATGATACAAGATAGGAAGTGAATGAAAGAGAAGAATGACACGCTATGCTGCAATAAAGTGAGCAAACATATGTTTGATATAGGACTAGACATTATGCACCAAGGTATAAGGACCAAGGTGATGATGTGTCTCATGCCCCAACATAATACAACCCTATCTAGATACAAGATATGAATATTAATTGGGAGTGATTCAAATTTGATGAAAATACAAGATAAAAATGATAACACATACCAGCAAGCAAGCAAGCATGCACAAATGATACAAAAACAAACAAGGTATTGCCCCTGTCAAGCTATAAACCAATGATTAATTGATTGGTTGATTGGTTGATGCTGATAGTGTTGTCATTGTGGGGAACGATATATCCCTAGATCAACACAAGCATGATTGATTGATTGATTAATTGGGTTTGCAACAAGATTAGGATTAAGACCAAATGATGTGATTGGATAATCTGGCAAGATTGATTAGCTTGGTTGGTATGGATTAAGGATTGACTTGCATTTGGATTATTGCTTGGAAATATTGAAGATGATTGATTTGAAGATTTGGATGATTATTGAATTGAAGAATTGATTTGCTTGGAATGATTTAAGTTGGAGCGACTTGATTAGAGGATCATTGATTGATTGATAATTTAAAGATTGATTTGAAGTGGCTGAATTGATGTGTTGAATTGATTGGAAGAAGTGATTTAGTTTGATTTTATTGCTTGGATTTTTGTTGGCTATTTAATTTTTTTTTGTCTTTTTTCAGGACCTTTTTCCATTTTTTTTGTATTTTTGGAGATATTTTGATTTTTTTTGGATTTTGAAATGTTTTGATTTTTATTTATTTTGAGAATGTTTTATTTAATTATTTTTGAAATGTTTTGATTTTTTTGGGATTTTTGAAATGTTTTAATTTTTTTTGGATTTTTTAAAAAATGTTTTGAGATGTCAATGGATGACAATTTGGGTAGCCTTTGTGTGAGATACCAATGACAAGGGAAAATCAATTTTAGGTGCAAGGAGATAGATAGGATTGATCGATGAAATGGTGGGTGATAGGATAAGGGATAAAAGACTCTTGATAGATGGATGGATAAAAAGGATAGGTCATAATGAATGGAATGGATGAATGCATCATAAGAGAGCATGGATGTGATCTCCAAAGACTATTTCACATAGGAATAAAATGCCCCATTTTAGGTACAATTCTTAGGATTTTTCATGACAAAGCTTATGACAATAGGATAATGATAGGCTTGTTTGGAAGGATGAGGTATATGAAAAGATATCCAAAACATGTTTCAACATTTTTCTCCCTATTTTTATCAAGATCAAAAGGAGGAAGAGAATATGAATGGACTCAATATGATAAGTATGTGGGTATGATGGACAAGAATGATAAAATAGGGGATGGTAAGATAGGATATGATAGGATGGGACAACGTGCCCCCAAGTATAAGTTACATAGAAGATCAACCTACACATGACATCTGTTTGCCATGTTTTCATCATGGTAATTATCCAAGGTGCCACCAAGGGTGTTTTTCACCATTGGACAAAATGATTTCTCTTTACTTTTTTACTTTTTTTTTAAATTTTTAATTTTTTTGACTTTTTAATTTTTTGAATAGGAGAAGGATAGGAGGGACTCAAGTGTCTAGTTTCATGAAAGGTGATAGTCCCGCTAGATGGATGATGTCCATGGACCATGTCAAGTGTGCTCATAGATGTTGGTAAGGGATGCCATGAAAGGGATATGGAGTAGGTAGATGATGGATTATGATGTGGATTATGGAGGGAAGATGAAGGGGAGGCTTAGCCAAAAGCATGGGCCATAGGAAGGTGATGGGGGAGATATGTAGGGTAATGAGTAAAGGATGAGGAGATGGAGGTAGGTGGAATTTTTGTGAAATGGAAGGGGACCATGACCAATGGTTCAACAAACTATGATAAACATTGAAGCTTTTGATGTGGAGGGGGTGTAGGAACCAATGGAGATGTTTGCTTAGAAGATGGGTGATGAAGTGCTTTAGGCACCCACATAGACTTAGTATTTTTATGATGTTTATTTTGCTTGTGAGATGGAATATGAGATTCTTGAATAGAGTGGGAATGTGAGGTGGAAGTGGGTGGTTGGGATTTTTGTGATGTGGATGTCTCGTTTGACTTGATTTCTTTTTGCCTAGGTACCCAAACCTTTTTGTTTTTAGACTTTTTCTTTTGGATGTATGGACTTATATAGCTTTTTAGATGGATTTTTATTTGATTATTTGTTTTTATGCCCTAAGGCATGAGAACCCTTAGTATTTTTTACTTTATAGGTAGAGGCACTGAAATTTTTTCTTGTGAATCCCATGGGTATGGTGGAATGAGTGGAAGCTTCATGTTTAGACAATGTGTGCACTGATTGGTCATGATTAGGATTTTTAGAAGATTTATGGATGGATGGATAAGGGGATTGTATAATGGCGATATTAGGTGTTGGGAGTAACATGGGTAGATTAGATGGAGGGATATTAGGAGTTGGAAGCAATGGTGGAAAAGTTGATTGTGGAAGGTGTACGGTCACATGCTTTTGACATTTGTAAGATGATGGAGGAGGGATGGTAATATATGTTTTAGGTGAATGATAGGATTTATGGTGGAAAGAGGACTTAGGATGGATGGAGGAAGCACCAAAATCTTTAGCTTTTTTTTCTTGGGGTGAGTATCCAAGGCCAAATGAGCATGGAGGGACTTTGACATGGATGGGCTCCAAAATGCCTTGTTCATGAAGGCCTAAACCTTTACCTTGGTAGTTCATGTTTTAGAGTATGTGATGGACAATGGGACTAGGCGTAGGTGGAACACTAGACATGAGTTCCTTATTGGATGGGGAAAATGAAGCAACGAAAGATAATGGTTGTTGCTTGAAACCTAAGGAAGAACATTAATGAATGAGGGTGGATAGACCAATAGGATGTGATGAATTTGAAATGGAGTTGATGGTGGATATGGAAGGATCATTAGGATTTTGATTAACATTGTGTCCACTAAGATCCAAGATATTTGTTTGATCTTCTATGTTGGCTTGGGAGGCATGTGTCTCATCATGACAAGTGAATGTTTGTGGATCATGGATAGGACTAGGTGGAGGTGTATTTGGGATATCTTGCTCATGGATTGGTATAGGATCAAGTTGCTCATGTATAGGATTTTCATCATTATGGATATCATCTTCATCATAGAAAATATATAGATTATGGATAGGTTGGATGAAAGTGATTTGATCTTGATGAGGACTAGGGTTTGATGTTTCCACATGCTTGGGAGTAGACTCTTGATATAACTCTTGGATTTCTTGAATGGAAGTGGATGAGGAAGGCTCTTGGAGGGGCTTGACATGTTCTTGATGGTCAATCTCATGAGGGCATGATGGAGGTTGGCTTTGGCTCATGGGGGGAGACTCTAGAATAGGTTCAAGGGGTTGTGGGTGACATGATGGAATTAGAAGAGTAGGCATGGTGTTGGAGGAATATTTTGTAAGCTCATGGATGGGAAATGGTTGACATGGTTGACTCCTTGCTAGTAGCTCTTGGGTCACATCCTTTGTAGGTGGATGGGTGGATTTCGGTTTTCTTTTGTAATGTTTGAACTTAGGGCAAGGAATTGATGGAGGATTGGATGATGGTGTGGGTAATGAAGAGTTTGATGGGTTAGAAGGTGGAGAGGCCAATGGATTAGGACTAGGACATGATGACTTGTGGATAGTAATTTTATTGTATGGCGGTATGATAAAATTATAGGGTACATGAACTAGATTGGTGTTCCCCTTGTCAAATGGAGCATGAGAATCGAAAGGCTCTTGATTTTGTTGCCAAGGTGGACTTGGGATCCTATGTACTTTTTGTGATATGGGTGGATATGTTGGTGTAAGGTTGTCTTGATAAGTGGATGGACCATGTTGGTGTGATGATTGATGTGGAATTTGAAGTTATTTTGTTTGGTTTAGGATTGGTGTGTGGCTATGAGCTGTTAGATTTGGGATTGGTGGTTGGCTAAGATGTGTTGTATTTGGGATAGGAGATGTTGTATGTGAGGTGATTGACTTTGTTGAAATGGTTGAGGGTTTTCTTGTAAGTGTTGTATGGTTGATTGGTTTAGGGATTGGTTTGGGTGTTGGAGTGGTTGGATGAATTTTTGTAGATGGGGTGCTAGGACCTTGTTATCTAATGTTGGCATGGAGTTACACATGTATTGAAATCATTGTATTCCATCTTGTCCCTCAAAGTATGCCACACATTTCTTGTCAACATTTGAATTAGGAGGAGGGGCCCTTCGAAGTGTGATTTTAGGTCTTGGATTGTTCTCGTGATTAGTGTTAGGGAGAGGGCCTCCTTGAATCATGATCTTGGGCTTAGGTTTTCTCATGATTTGGACTAGAGGGATAGCCCCCTTGGATTATGACTTTGTTTTTATGATTAGGACCATTTTGACAAGTGGTGACTAGGACTAGGTTGATGATGATGTTGAGATGATAAGATTGGACGTTTTGGATGATGCAGAAAGTGTTTATTAGAAGTTTGAATTGGGAAATATAAAACACAAGATATCACATGTAAATGCATGAACACACACACCAAACACAATGATCAATTTGTCTTTCAAGATTAAATTTTATGATTAATCAAACACTTGAATACATAACAACAAGCCTAATGTTATTCAAATAGGTATGTCCAATTAGGTCTTAATCTAGGATGCACGAGATTCACTAGAGATGATTTGAAAGAAAAATTCTGCCACACAGCCAGGAGAAAGGGGTAACCCACCCTTCACCTTCACTTCCCAAAGGTATAAGGTTCTTTGGGGCTTAGCCAAGAGTGACAAGATTTCAACTCCCAAATGAGCATGTCTTTCGATTCAAACTTCGATTGAGGTCATCCATTGGAGTGGTGTGTACTCCAAGTAGGTCTCCTAAGAAGGGTATGAAAAAATTGAACCAAGTGAGGTGTTTTTAATCACACACACACTTGATTCACACTCGCAGTTGTTAATTTCCCTTTAGAAAATTGAAATGTGTGTAAAACAGTTCAAACACTTGTTCTTTTTAGATTCCAAAGCCAAATGTGTAGGAAGAAATTTGTTCACTTTAAGCCAATTTCAATGATGTGAAAAGAATATTGATTTTATGCCTAAATCCAAAGGTGTGATCAAACAATTTGTTCTTTTTAAGCTCCAAATTGAAGTGTTTTGCAAACAAGATTGATTGATTAAATGAGAGATAAAGATAATAGAATGAGTGCACCCAAAAGTTTTCGCTTTCCAATTTTCTATGTATGACTAATATTGCTGCTACTACATCTCCTTATGATCACCTACAAAATCAAAAAAGATATTATAATGCAGCCATAAAAAATATAAGCTCATCAAAAAATTATAATTTTAGATACATGTTTTTAACATAGCCGAGTTAGATTCGATTATTTGAAGACATTATTGATTTGAAAAATACAAAATCAAAGAGGAGACTCCTATTAGTTTTTTGAGAGATTTCTATAAATGTAAAGAAGTCAGAAAAATTCCTTGTTTTGCACCCAAAAATGTGGATTTATGAAACCCTATGGAAAACAAATATTGGATCATTTAGCACCTTATATGACCTCAAAATCAAATCTGTAAAAAATAGACCCCAATTATAATTTCAATAGATTTCCATAAATGTAACAAATTCTTGAAAATTCATTGACTTGCATCCAAAAAGTCAATTTTATGAAAAAAACATAAAATCACGATAAATCCTACAAAAATGGCGATAAACCCTCAATTTTTTTACTGTAGCCTCTTGACATGATGCACAAGCATTTTTGAAAATATTGTAGAAAAAATTGTATCCATTTAGAAGATATGAAGAAATTTGTAAAACCTAGAGTTTTGTCCAAAAATGATAAATCTGCAGCAAAAAACTACAAAAAACTGCAAAAAAAGGCAAGTAGATCTACGAAAGGAAAAGAATCTTCACGTCGAGTTCACCAATATGGTTAGGGTGAAAATATTAGGGAAAATTCATAAAAAAATTATAATAAAACTCTAAAAGTTACACTTACAGATAAAAGAGCAAAAATGAAAGCCATACCTCTTGATAATCTTCTTCATTGCCTTGTTATGTGTCTACATAAACAACAATACAAAAAAAAAAACTTTTTGTTTGTCTCTTTGTACAATATTCTCCTTTGTGGTGCCAAGACCACCAAGTTTAATGGAGAACACCAGAGCTGGTGATCTAGTCCCAATTTCAATTTTAATAATAGAGCAATTTTAGGTTGGCAAAAAAGCTAAAAGGACTATTAAATTAATTTGAAATATGGTTGGATCTTGTTTTTTTACACCTATCCCAAAACTATTGGATGAGATCATGAGACATCATCTTAGGGATGAAAAAGGCAAGTCTCAATATAGGTGGTTGGTTCCACCTGTATGTCATGTTCTCTTGCCACTAGTGTTCCACTTGTATGTCATGTATGTTGTAGTTAGGGTGAAAATCTTAGGGAAAATGCATTAAAAAATTATAATAAAACCCTAACAAGCACAATAGAGCACAAACTAGCATGAAATGAAAACAAAAAAACAAAGTAAATTGATCTCCAAGCTAGATTTGATTTATCTCCATTACTCTTCTCCACCTGCATAAGAATGCAAGATTTTGAAGGTTTGATTGTTGATTGCTCATTTTTTTGCAGCATAACGATAAGATGGAGATGATAGAGGAATAGATAGATAGATGAGAAGATTGAAAGAAATTTTGGCAGAGTGAGGATACTAGAAGAAGATTGATCTCAAATGGCCTGTGAAAGGCTTGATTCATAGGAAAGAGCTTATTTGATTCAATGACCAAGATTAAAAGTCAAATGTGTGATGTGTATGGCTAGGATTAAAAGTTGATTTTAGTTTATATGACACACATTAAGTGAGTTATGACATGAGGCTAAAATTAGGATATGAGAGAATAAGTGGGATTCTTTAATTTATTTTGGAGGAAAAGATGCCTATGCCACACAAATAAGTGGGGCTAAAAATCGTATGCGAGTGGGAATATCATAATTTAAATAATAAAACTATTTAAATTATTTGTGCATGCGAAGAGTTGCAGTCATGTGACACATGTTGCAATGTGGTAATAAGTGAGGGATTAAGTGAAAAATTTAATTTGAATTATTTGAGACATGTGAAGGGGAATTAATTAAATAAATGAGATTTATTTAACTAATTGGGAAGGTGATTGAGTGGAATAAATGGGATAAGTGGGATAATGTAATGACCTAGGGTAAAATATTACAAGATGTCTTACAAGGTCATGTATCAACTAGGTAATGTTATTGCATGGACAATTTTGGGTGTCTACACATGCAAACTTCGTCCACTTATGTGTCCTCTTTCATATTAAGCCCTATATTCTTTATGGAATTAACAAATGACTAATTAAACAAAAACCAACTACAACAGAACAAAGGTGCACACAAATTTGTAATTATTTTTTGGTTGACACATGTTCCATCCAATATGATAGGTGTCATGAAAATTTCAAATGTTTTATCCTCTTGTCATCTCCTTTCTTTGAAACCTAGTCTCCTTATGCTAATGCTTTAGCTTTTATAACTTTTTAATGGTTCGTAATTCCACTAGACTAAGATCAAGTTTTGGAATTCATAATATCTCATCCAAAATGTATATTTTACAACTTTCACTAGAGAAAGAAGCTTCACCTCTTTAGATTGCCCTGTTTTCCTTTAAAAATTGTCATTTTTGTATTGATACATTTGTTACTATTCATTGATACAAGTCATTTTCAGTAAATTATTTAGTTTTTTTTACTATTGTGTGTAGATATTTTATCTTGTTTGATTTATCTTGTGTAGCTATTTTATTCATTGATACAAGTCATTTAATAGTTTTGTTTAGTTTTTATGTTTGTAAGAGATTGTAATGATCCAAGTCACCATAGATTCCATGCTAATTCTTGTCAAGATATGTTGGGTCAATGGTGTCTCTAAGTTACATTCTATAATTTTGAAAAAGGACTTTTGCTTGAGTCTCTTTGCTCTATCAATGTCATTACACATTATGTAATAATACGAGTTCAAAAGCACAAAATAAAATGACAACAAAATAAAAGCCTCAACTAGTACTAAGCCCTTGTATTTTGAATATGTTTACTTGTTAAAGCTTTTGAAGTAGATAATAATAAATTCTATTGTACACTAAGCATAGTACATCATGAATAAACATTGTCTAATATTCTTCAATCAAAAGTATTATTTCACTAGTGTCTAGATCCATGTAAGTGGATGCATAGTTGATTTTAAGTCACCACTTCTTCATTGAAACCTTTGTTGCAAAAAAATAAAAGTTCCTAAATGAGCTACCAATTGATCTTATGTACTGCACAAACATATGCAAAAATATTCTAGACCAATTTTTTCTCTAATTGACCTTCCACATCTCTTTGGTGTACCCATTGCACATGAAGGTGCAATTACTAGTAATGAAAAATTTAGAATACACAAGTTCACATATATCTCTTTAAGAATTAGTGTCTTATCTTTGTAAAAAGATTATCCAAAAAATTCTAGAATTAAATATTCCAATGAATTTTGATACTATTCTATAATTAGTAACCCTTTTGATAAAATCTATCACTCAAAAAAATCATTATGGTATTTCATTTTATGATATAGATCTTCCATTTGATCTAGTTAAGTATCAAATTTACACATTATAGTGAGAAATCAAGAGTTGAGTATAAAATGTTCCTTGGTTAATAATAGATATAGTTTGAATATTTGTAGTGAGGATTTGTTTTTGATAAAGGACCAAGAACCTTGTACAAAGCTAAGAAAAGGACACTTCCAAACAAAAAATTCTCAAAATTTGCTAGTTGACACAATGGAAAAGCAACACGAGTGAAAACACTGCAACATAGAGCATAAACACCAATATCACTTGGTCACCAAAACCAGGTGTGACAAAACACTCAAAACTAACAAAAATCCCAAGTCAAAGACAAACTAACAACCTAAACCTAGCCCCAAAACCAGAAGCAACTAAACACTTAGGGAAAACAACAAACCTAAGCAACCTACAACATAGCAAGCCCTAAGGTCTTTCCTGAAAACAAACAAGCCGCAAACCACCTACAACACCTAGACTACAGTAGAACTGCTGCTCAAAACTGAGCCTACCGAATTCCCACCAAAAGAGGGGTAAGAATCTCCCATTGCTGTAGAGAAATGCTCTTCAAAATGCACCAATCAACTAGGAACAACCCCAATAGGAGAGGGCTTCACCATTATAGGAGCAAACACTGTAGCATCTGAACCATAGCAAACCAACCTCTCACCAGTCTCCCAACCATAAAAGAAGGAAAAAAAAGATAGAACAAACCCAAACAATGAGAAGAATTAGCCAACTTGCAGCACCAACCCACCTGGTAAACCAACCCAAACTCCACCTCAAGAGACAAAGCTGAAGCAACTCCTCCTTCACCGCAAATTCCCCATCAACTACAAAAGATCACCAACAAGGAGGGAGAAATACATAACACAAGAGGAGAAAAACAACTCCCCTAGACCGCCAGAAAATGAGGATGAGAATATCATCCATCATCTCCACACCCAACACCACATTTTCAACACAAAAGGCCAGAGGATATGTTAAAATTACAATAAATAGATATTCCTATTAATTTTTGTCACTAAATGATATAAGTTTTTGGTAGTTATTACTCTTCCTATCACATTTGATCCACTTGTTTTAGAGACATTCTTCCATGTGATGCTTATAAAACTATCTTATAATATGTTGTAATAGAGTTCGTGGTTACATGCTATGCAAATTTTACCTTCTACATTGCATCAATGTGAGATTTTTTCATAATGATAAAAAATAAAAAAATTGGTAGATCTGTTAGAATCCAAAAATTCCATTAAAATCTAAGTGTTTTTTCCATTTTGAGCATAATAATTTTACTATCTTTCATATATAAAAAAATCATTCACCACCCTAAGAATGGCTATGTCATGCCCATTAAAATTTGTTCTCCTATCTTTTCATAAAATAATTCATTCTACTCCCATTCATAACGTTAAAATGCCTTGCACTGCCACCACTTATCTTTCATGGCTTTCACCGCTTTACCGTGGCCTTTTGCAAAGTGGCTCATGGTATAGTGGTGATGGTTAGGCATTATCACGATAAGGTTTATCGCTATGCTGGACGCGGTCAAGTCATACACCATAGTAGCACGGTAAAAATTTAGCAGTCGACAGAGATAGGCAGTTAATAGTGAGGTAGCATCGAGGTGGCGGTTATGGACAGTCACTGTAGTACCGCCGAAGGTCAAGTTTGAGACCGTGGTGACTATGGTACACAGTTAGCAAGGAAGTGGCGGTGTTCAAAGTAGTTACCACTGAACTGCAAGGATTTCAAATGAAGACCGCGGTGACTGCGGTGACAGGGTTAGCAACCGGCAAGGCGGCGAGGTGGTGGTCAACAAATGGTTACCGCAGCACCGCTAGTGTTTAGGATGATGACCGTGGTAACGCGGTAGATGAAAAGGGTAAAAGTTAATGGGCCACTGCTATACCGTGGTGAACAAAACTTAAGACCGTAGCAGAGCGGTAAGAAGAAGTGGAGACCGATGAGAAGCAGTCACCGCTATACCGCGATCGGTCAACAAGTTGACCGTGGTAGAGCAATAAGCATAAATGAAGACTTCACAGTAAGGCATAAAGTGTAACATAAAGGTGGGAAAAGTATTAAAGTTAAAATTAGACGCAAAACTATAGTTGAAAATATTAATTTGCCAATAAGGCAATGCAATTAATATTTTGTTACCGCCAAAGAATGCAAACAATTTTACCTGTTAATTCAAGGGTCACACCCCTTGAGTTGTGATGTATAAATTATTGAAGAAAACCAGTCACAGAGTCAGTTCGAGAGTAGTGAGAGATTATTCTCAAAAATGAAACTGGGAATGAAATAATGTAAAAAACCTTCTAGAAACAGTGCAATGGAGATGACTTTTTTTTGACCAAATTCCCTTATGATTATTTCATTGTGGTGATGTCATAACTAATATTTTTGCTTGGTTCTCTCCAATTTTAAATCTTTCGATCATTTGAGTCTAAATATCGAGTATGTTTTGATTCATCAAAGTGTATTTCTTCACTTTGTGTGATTTTATTTACTGGTGTCTGCAAGGCAGAATTAAATTCCTTTGAGTAAGTCACTGTGTTTGTGAGATTTCCTTTGGATTGTTAAAGGAGAGCTAGGTAAGAAAATATTTCAATACCATTTATGCCAGTCATAAATTCATGAAGTCACATGCCAGTCATTAGAGCTTCATCCCTTAAAGTGTTTAACAATGTGAATTTTGTTAGAAAGGAAGATATGTATGTAATTAGTAATATTTTTTGACTTCGTTGCCCAATAGATAGAAGGCACTGATCTGTCATATCCCAGAGGATAGAATTCATTATAAATAGTATATTCAAAACATTTCATTTATGTAGTAGGAGTAGTTGTAGTATCATTTGGTCTATCCATTCCTAATTGCCATTGTGGGTAGACTATTTAGCAAAGAATTTAGTTCAAATCTGCATGTTTCATATAGGTTCACCCACCTAGGTCTAGCATAACCTAAAGAGCAGAAGGTTCAATTGTGTAATTGGCCTTGTACGTTGGCCAAAAGTGTTGTAAGAGCTTGGCAAACTCTTATGGTTAAAACCTGCATTTTTGAGAACCAACAGTTTGGCGACTCCATTGGGGACCATAAATTGAATGTAAGCCTTCATCATAGAGTCATTATTTTGTAGAAGACTCCGTTGGGAATAAAGAATTACAAATTTTCTCACTTCTGGAAAGTGAGTGGCAACTATAAATGAACAAGTGCATTGAAACTAATAAAGTGAAGTATATATCATAAAACAATCTTCCTAGAGTTTAGACCATCACAATTGCTCCCAAAATGCAAGGAAGGTTTTTGTACAAAGATGGTGATGGTCCTAATGGAAAAAATAAATGGACAGAGAAGAATGATAAAGGTAAGAAGGTGACTGATGACATGGGACTATCAAACAAAAATAAAACATCAAAAGCATCACTAGAGACACACAATTCATATGGTACACTAGCAGATGAAAACAACCCTTCTAGAGAACCTCGTACTCTTGAGGAATAGAGGAATCCCTTCTATCAACCAGATCCTAAGAAAGTTGAAGATTTCATGGTTGAATGTGAAGATGAAAGAGAAAGAAGACAACATGAATATGATTAGAAAATGGCATTTCTTGAAGAGAATCAGGATGGATTTGGCTATGAAGCAGCCTTTGAGGAGAACTATGAACATATGGCTCAAGATGAAATAAATGCAAGATTGGAACATGAGAGACAAGAAGTGGAGAGAGCTAAAATAGAATATGAGTAGAGGCTCCAAGAAATTAGAGAACTTGAAGAGTTGAAATTGAGGAAAGCTCATCTCAATACTCAAATGGCTAATCTGCATAAATATGTGCCACCACACAGGCAGGTTGACAATAATGTAGGCCCATCAAAAGCCCCACAGGTCCATCAAAATCAGCCAAATAGACATCAAAATTCTCCACCACAACATCAAGGTGTTCAACCACCTCCTTATCAACAACACGTACCCCCACAAGGTCAGCAATATGTGGCAAATAATAATCCATTGTACCAGCATCAGTATTACCAAAATCCTCCTCCACAATATGCAACCATGATCAGGCAGTTTGACTTGGCTGGATTTCAAATATGTCCTTATCCTATGGACAATAGTTGGAGAAGTCTTGTCCCAAAATTCACAAGAAGTAGTGCAATTGCAACTGAAGAACATTTAAGGAGTTTTAATGCTTTTTTGCAATATTTGGATATGCAGTATGAAGATGTGCAAATGAAGTTGTTTATGATATCACTAATTGAAGATGCCAGAGATTGGTTCAATAGTTTGCCAACAACTTCTATTGATTCTATTCATGCATTTTATGAACAATTTTTTGAGCATCAATATGCACCAAAATTTGCATTACATGAATTGGTGACTATTCAGAAGCATCAAAACGAGTCATCTTATGATTTCAACCAGAGGTTTTCTAAATTGCATAATAAGATACCTCCTAGATCTAAATTATCTGACCCTGCTGCATGAAGCATTTATTTAAAAGCTTTTGATCCTAAGATAGGATACGAGCTTAGGAACAGAGGTCCTAGAAATTTGGCTAAAGCTCAAAGGATAGCGCTTACTATTGAAAATAACAGGAAGGCTAGAGGGATGATGACCAAGAGGGATAACCCTAGGGTTCCCCAGTATGCTCCTCTAAATAAACAAGAAAGCACATATAGGAATGAAAGGCCCATACTACATGATATGCCCTATAATACAAATTGGAGAGATGGAAATCCAATGATGGATGATAGGCTAAGAAATAAAGAGACACCTGATCCTTTGAAGAAGAGAGGGACATACATGGTTGATAATAGTCCTTGGTGTTCAGTATGTGACATGCCACATTCTTCAAAACATTGTGTTGTAGCTCAGTCAGTGTCAGGAAAAGACATGGCATAAAATAATATTGAAGAAGACAATAATATCTATTTGACTTCTCATATTCTTCACTCGGCAGAGCAGGGGTATTCATCTTCAGAAGAAGGAGGATATGAATATGATGTTGATCATTAGAAATATAATGTTCACATGGCAGAGCAACAAATTTTTTCTAATTATGAAGAAAGTGATGATGAACAAGGTCCTCCTACCACATCATATCAGCCTAATAGGGGAAATATGAGGAGACCACTTGAGGAAGAAATTAAGAGATTGACTATTGCTGCAGTTGAGTAGGCTAAAAGCAAGTATCGACTGAGGAATAGAACAGTAAATGAAAATGAAGGTGTTCCAAGAGGAATATTTTTGAAGAATAAGAAGATATCCCATGAAATATTAGAAAAGACAAATGATGAGCACCCTGATAAAAAAAAAAAAAAGTATGTCCCCAAAGAAAAAAATAAAGAATTCTCCAAGAACAAACAAAAGATGGATCAGACATCAAAGAGGGAGAAAGAGGAAAAGAAAGGTGAATTAGTAGAATGAAGGAAGGTGATAAGAGATGAAGGTGCATCTTTTGATTTTGTGCAAGATTTATCCCAGGTAAAATTTTTTGTCCCATTACTTGAAATGATGAAAATTAAAGAGAATAGGGAAAGTGCTATTCAATTAATGTATGATGGGAGGAATCAAAATAAGAATTTTGGAATTGCTGATAAGAAAGGAAAGATAAAAGTTGTAGAAGTTTTCTTAAATGATGCATTCATAAATACACCTCAAATTGACCCATTTTTTATTACCCTACTCATAAATGGTAAACTTGTAAGAAATTGTATGATAGATTTAGGTGCTTCAATGAATATTATGCCAGTAGGGCTAATGAAGAAACTTGGTTTGTGGGTAGATATCGAGGGTGGTAAGTGTTATGCCATGGATAGTAGGCCTGTCCCAATGGTGGGGATTATGAAGGGTGTAGAAGTAAAACTAGCAACTTACTCACATGCAACTTATAACATTGATATAACTGTGATTGATACACCTCCTCAGTTTGGGATGCTTTTGGCAAGACAATGGACTGCAACAGTTGGAGGTAATGTGCAGTTTGATTTATCATATGCAATAATACCAGTCAATGGTGAAAAATTCAAGCTATATAGAGAACTGAGGATGAATTAGATTGTTGAATATATTCCTCAGGAACAACTTAATTGCTTCTACAATGTTGATTTAGGGATTTATCGAATAGAATTATCTCAGCTAGAATTAGTAAATACTCATCCAATTGATAAGCTTATCTCTAGAAATCAGCAGGGTGTGTGGAGAATGTATTTTGATGGGGCATGCAGTCAAGAAGGTAATGGAGCTGGGATATTTTTCATATCACCAAAAGGTATAAATTTTAAATATTCATTTTTGTTGGCTTTTGAATGTACAAATAATGTGGCAAAGTATGAAGCCTTGTTAATTGGTTTGAACATGGTTTTCAAGCATAAGATTAAGTTTTTGTCTATCTTGGGAGATTCTGAGCTAGTTGTGTCACAAATTAGATCAAAGTATGCTGCAAAAAATATGAGGCTGAAACAATATAGAAATGTTGTGTGGAATACGATGGAACTGTTTGATGCATTTTCAATTGATTGGATAGATAGATCTGAAAATTTGATGGCTGATTTTTTGGCTAGTGTAGCCTTAAAGAAAAATGATATGACTTTGGCTTGGGTTTCTCATGTTGAATTCAAAACAAGACCTGTTGTCCCTGACAACATTTATAGTTGGCAATTTTTTAATGATGATACTGACCTTTTGAAATTTCTTCATTGTATAGATCAGTATGAGGCACGAGAGATTGATTTTATTGATTTTGTGGAAGAAGTGGATGGGAAAAAAATTGTATTTGGGAAGGAAGTTTTGTAGCTTAAAACTAACAAGCTTCCCAAAGGGCTTGTGGCATTGGAGAGAGTGTATGATGGGAATGATCATTCTCTCATGAAGAAAACACCTGTTAAGAAAGAAGATGTTGAGGAAATAAATTTGGGAACTGAATTAGCACCCAAAAGGGTTTATATTGGAAAGAAAATAAGCCCAACTATCAGGAGAATTTTTATTACATTGTTGAGAAAATACAAGCATGTGTTTTCTTTGTCTTATGAGGATTTGAAGGCATATAGAGAAGATATTTTTCAGCATGAGATTCCACTTAAGACAGAAACAAAGCCATTCGGACAAAAGCAAAGGCCTATCAACTCAACCCTAGAACCCAAGATGCAAGAGGAGCTAGCAAAGCTCAGAGATGGAGGTATCATAAAACCTATTAGGCATTCAACATGGGTCTCAAATTTGGTTCCATTTAGGAAGAAAAATGGGGACATAAGACTGTGTGTAGATTTCAGAAATTTGAATGTTGCTTCCCTAAAAGATAATTATCCTCTTCCAAACATGGAGGCAATATTGCACAAAGTAATGGGGTGTGAGTTATTGTCAATGATGGATGGATTTTATGGGTATAACTAGGTCAAAGTCAAAGAATCAAATAAATACAAGACAACATTCATTACACCATGGGGAACGTATGTCTATGTGAGAATGCCATTTGGTCTCACAAATGCAGGAGCTACCTTTCAAAGGGCCATGGATGTGGAATTTTTAGATCTAATCAATGCTATAATGGTAGTATATCAAGATGATCTCACTGCTTATTCTAAAAAGGAAAAGAGTCATATTGGGGATTTGGAGAAGATCTTCATCAAAGCTTTGGAATATGGTATCAGTCTTAATCCTAAAAAATGTCATTTTGCTGTCACAGAGGGTAAAATTTTGGGGCATATTGTGTCAAAAAGTGGGGTTAGGATAGATCCTAAAAGGGTAGATGCCATAGATAAAATTCCCATTCCCAAAATTGTCAAAGCAATCCAATCATTTTTTGGCCAAATTAATATTGTTAGGAGGTTTGTGTCCAATTTTGTTGAGATTGTTAAACCTATATCTAAGATGTTGAAAAAAGGAAAAAAGTTGGATTGGACTGCTGAAGCTATGGATGCCTTCATATCTATAAAAAGAGCCATCAAAGAAGCCCCTATCCTAAAGTCCCCTAATTTTACTAAGCTAGTTCAAAAAAATTATTTTGCTTCATTTCATACCATAGTTGTTGTTATGCTACAGAAGAATGAGGAAGGTCATGAGCAGCCTGTTTCTTTTTTCAGTAAGTCTTTGTAGGGGTTAGAATTGTAGTATGATATTATGGAAAAATAGGCTTATGCATTGGTCAAAGAAGTAAATACTTTCAGACCTTACCTTGTTGGATCTAAGGTAATTGCTTATGTCCCACATGCAGCTGTGAACAATATCTTGGTGCAAACAAAAGTGACAGGGAAAAGATGCAAATGGATTAATAAAATCCAAGAGTTCAACATGGAGATTCAAATTACCAAATTGGTAAGAGGTCAAGGTCTGGCTAGGCTGATGGTAGAAACAAATATTGAGGCAAACCAAATCTACAGTGTAGAAGGTAAGGAAGAGGTCATAGCAAGTATTGAGCATACTCCATGGTATACAAATGTGATACATTATCTGAAACACATGAAGTGGCCTGAAGGGCTGAATGATAATCAAAGGAGAACTTTGAAGTTACAAGCTTCTAAATATGTTTTCTTAGAAGGGGACTTATTTTGGAAAAATAGGGATGGTATATTACTGCTATGTTTAGATGAATCCTAGGCAAAATATGTTTTGAGAGAAATGCATGAAGGGGTATGTGGAGGCCATTATTCTGCTAAGACCATTGCTCACAAGATTCTCTGGGCTGGTTATTATTGGCCTAGGGTATTCAATGATTCCTTTGCATATGTGAGGAAGTGTGAGGCTTGTCATAAAAAATTAGGAAAGTTGAAATATCAGGGAGCATTGCCACTTAGACCTTTGCAGGTAGAAGCACCTTTTCACCAATGGGGAGTTGATTTCATTGGAGAAATACATGAAAAATCAAGTGAAGGACACAAATGGATACTAGTGGCCATAGATTATTTTACTAAATGGGTGGAAGTTATCCCAACTAAGCAAGCAACAAGCAAGGTGGTAGTGAATTTTCTGATGGAGAATGTAATGACTAGATTTGGCACCCCAGTCAGATTGATCATAAATAATGGGATATGTTTTAGATCAAATGACTTTAAATATTTTTGCAAAATATATGGCATTAATATTTCTTATTCTACCCCATATCATCCACGAGCCAATGGTCAGGCATAGTCAAGCAATAAAAATATTTTAAAGATAGTAAGGAGAATGCTTGATACAAATAAAAAGGCATGGGATTGAAAGTTAAGATTGATTGTATGGGAAGATAGGATTACAGTGAAGAAGGAAAATAGAAAATATCCATTTGAGTTGGTGTATGGGACACAAGCTAGGATTTCATTGCAAAATCTTTTGTCAGTCTATAACTTTATTCTGCAAGAAGAATTGGATATTTCTGATCCAATGGAGGAAAGAATGGAGTAGCTTGTAGAGCTTGATGAAGTGAGAAGAGTGGCTTAGAAGAAAAATGTGAAATTGCAATCATAAATGAAATACATTTTTGATAAAAAGGACAAGAAGAGAAAATTTGAAAAGGATGAATTGGTATTGATGTGGAATGCTCGGTGTCAGGAGAAGGGGAAGCATGGGAAGTTTGAAGCTTTATGGCTTGGCCCTTTTGTGATAATTGGTAAAGGAGGTGAAGATTCTTATTTCCTATAGAACATGTCTGGAGAAGAGCAGGAGTTTCTTGTACATGGGCAGTTCCTGAAGCATTTCTTCTCTTGAAGATCAGCAGAGGGTCAAGGATTGCCAGTGCATGGACAATTCTTAATAACCCTCTTGAAATATTATTTCCATGCACAGTAGTTTAGGAAATTTTGAAGGGTCTGGGTTTGCTAGTACATGGACATTCTCAGGAATTCCCTTTTTGAAAGCGTTGCTTTCCTTCCATGTACAATAGATTAGGGTCATTATCACTTTCCATTTTCCATCTCCTCCACCCTTTCATTCCCTCCATCCTCCATTGCCTTCATTTTCTGGATCATTCATATCTTGGTTTGCTCTCCTAGTTGCATTCTAGATTCTTGCAGTGATTTGTTAAACCACTCATCCCCCACAGGAGCCATTGTTAGAATCCAAAAATTCCATTAAAATCTAAGTGTTTTTTCCATTTTGAGCATAATATTTTTACTATATTTCATATTAAAAAAATCATTCACTACCCTAAGAATGGCTATGTCGCCCCCATTAAAATCCATTCTCCTATCTTTTCATAAAATAATTCATTCTAATCCCATTCATAACGTTAAAATGCCTTGCACTGCTTTACCGCGGCCTTTTGCAAAGTGGCTAGTGGTATATCGGTGATGGTTACACATTGCCACGATAAGGTTTACCATTGTGCTACACGCGGTCAAGAAATACACCACGGTAGCACAGTAAACAGTCAGCGGTTGGCGGAGACAGGTAGTTAAAAATGAGGTAGCATCGAGGTGGCAGCTATGGACAGTCACTACAGTACCGCCGATGGTCAAGTTTGAGACCGCGGTTACTGTGGTAAACAGTTAGCAAGGAAGCGACAATTTTCAAAGCAGTTACCACTCAACCGTAGGGAGTTCAAATGAAGACCGTGCTGATAGGGTTAGCAACCGATGAGGCAGTGAGGTGGCATTCAACAAACAATTACTGTGACACTGCCAATGTTTAGGATGATGACCGCGGTAATGTGGTAGACAAAAAGGGTAACAGTTAATGGGCCATCGCTATACTGCGGTGAACAAAACTCAAGACCGCGGTAGAGCGGTAAGAAGAAGTGGAGACCGGTGAGAAGCAGTCACCGCTATACCACGGCCAGTCAACAAGTTGACCATAGTAGAGTGGTATTAAACATAAATGAAGACTTCGCAGCAAGGCATAAAGTGAAACATAAAGGTGGGAAAAGTATTAAAGTTAAAATTAGACGCAAAACTATAGTTGAAAATATTAATTTTCTGATAAGGCAATGCAATTAGTATTTTGCCACCGCTAGAGAATGCAAACGGTTTTACCGGTTATTTCAAGGGTCATGCCCCTTGAGTTGTGATGTATAAATTATTGAAGAAAACTAGTCATAGAGTCGGTTTGAGAGTAGTGAGATATTTTTCTTAGAAATGAAACTAAGAATGAAATAATGTAAAAACCTTCTAGAAGTAGTGCAATGGAGATGATTTTTTTTTTACCAAATTCCTTTCTGATTATTTCGTTGTGGTGATGTCATAACTAGTATTTTTGCTTGGTTCTCTCCAATTTGAAATATTGAGTATGTTTTGATTCACCAGAGTTTATTTCTTCACTTTGTGTGATTTTATTGATTGATGTTTGCAAGGCATAATTAAATTCCTTTGAGTAAGTCACCGTGTTTGTGAGATTTCCTTTGGATTGTTGAAGGAGAGCTAGGTAAGAAAATATTTCAACACCATTTATGCCAGTCATAAATTCATGAAGTCACATGCCAATCATTAGAGCTTCATCCCTTAAAGTGTTTAACAACGTGAATTTTGTTAGAAAGGAAGATATGTATGTAATTAGTAATATTTTATTACTCTGTTGCCCAATAGATAGAAGGCACTGATCTATCACATCCCATAGGATAGAATTCATTATAAATAGTATATTCAAAACCTTTCATTTATGTAGTAGGAGTAGTTGTAGTATATTTTTGTCTATCCATTCCTAATTTCCATTGTGGGTAGACTGTTTAGTAGGAAATTCAGTTCAAATCTACATGTTTCATATAGGTTCACCTACCTAGGTCTAGCAAAACCTAAAGAGCAGAAGGTTCAATTGTGTAATTGGCCTTGTACATTGGCCAAAAGTGTTGTAAGAGCTTGACAAACTCTTATGGTTAAAACCTGCATTTTTGAGAACCAACAAGATCCTCAACCATTTACTATTTGTGAGATAATTTATGATTAATAGCTCCTTCCCAAAAAGGAGATCTTTTGAGTAGAGAATTAGCTAAACAAATGCCCTGCATGGATTCCATGACACCAACCAGTCGATCAAGCATCTAATTATATTATACAGTTAATATCAGCAGTAGTTGATTCCAATAGTTTACTGAAGAGGGTGTGTTTTTTAACAAAATTTCTTCTCAAAACTGTTTGCTAATTTCTTCTCAAAACTATTTACTAGTTTATTTTCTTCTCCATTCGCAAAGTAATATTTGGAGTCTCCCAAGTTTCCAAGTCTAGATGAAATCCATATATGCAAAAATATAATTAGAAATAAAAATAAATTAAATTGAAATTAAAATAATTTTATGTATTATAAAAATAAAAATTATTGTTTTAAATATTAAAAGTATACAATAAGAATATAAGAACTATCTATTTAAGTGGCCAGTTTTTATTAATTGAGGAAGTTACCAAATCTATAAAATGATTAGTTTTTTTCTATTTTATGTGAGTGTGCATATTGATAAGGTGTTTTCAAATGTCATAAAATTGTGTTTCAAAATTAAAGTTTGGGAGAAGAGAATCAAATATGAGTCTTTCTTAATGTTTATCTTTATTAATCATAAGAATAGACACTTCTTCCATTATTCAAACAAGAAGTATTATTTCATCTCTTAATCATGAGAAAGAGATTCATAAAGTTGAAGGAATTTTATTGTTTAAAGAGTGCTCTTTTGTGAGAAATGAAAGAAAGGAATTGTATGCTATAGTTGTGGGTCCCATAGGGGTCTCCCATTAAGGAAAAGAGGAGACTAGATTTAGAGCCTATGAATTGTCCTTTGGTTGAGCCTAGATCTTGTTTGAAAAAGGTAAGATGGTTTCCCATATGGGTCCAACTTTGACTTCATTTTAGAGTTTTTGGAGAGGTTTATATTCAATCTTCCATGATTTTTGTTATGGATGTCCCTTGGTTAGGAGTTCACTATTTGTTTCTAGGGTCTTTTTATATTTAAAGATTGTTTTTTTGTAGGTTCTTGTCATGCCCACAAATAATCAATACAAATAACCCAATTTTTTTAACACATTACTAAACATAACAAACGAGACATGCACTAAAAACATGCACGACATCATCCCATACACAAGCATCTTTCTATGGTGTTGCATGAGTATGTAAACTATTCCACTACATAAGTAAAGATACTAGATTTCTCTCATTTAGAAGACACAAATTGACCATCATAAGGATAATTACTTAGCTAAAGAAACAGAGTGCTTATTCTTGTAAGAAATTAGAAGTTGAGAATGATATCTCAAAAAGGAATCACAAACTAAGAATTAATAGTCAAGGTCTTAGGACCATCTTAAACAATTTGAAAACACAATGATATTAAATTAAATATCAATGCAAAATAAATATTGTATTATATGAAATGAATTTTCTTGCCACATTTCCTATTACTAAATAAAGATATTTATTTACCAATACCCTTTCATGACTTTATTAAATACTCGAAATTCATTGAATGACACTATATTAAAAAATATAGAGGTAAAATTGTAAGGGTAAAAATATTTTGTATAGATGACTATCTTGAATTGCGTAGTAGCCAACTCAATTAATATCCCTTTAGTACTTTTATCTTTAAAAATATGCTGCAAAGCCATTTGCAATGGCTTAACACTGTTTTGTTTTGACCGGCCACTTACATACGAAGGCCTACGTTGGTCAATAGTTAGGTAATGAGTGATGAGTGAGAGTTCATGATGTCCCGGTAATACATTTAACCTCTATCACACCTAAGTTTACATACATGACACATAAGAAATATGGTATTAATGAACAATTTAGAATACACAAATTGTGTGTTTTATCTTTTTAAAAAGATGTTATGTACAAAGTTTTAGAAAAAAATATTGATACTATTTCACAATTAGTGACTCTAAAAAACTATACCACTCACAAGAATCATTATAGTATTTCATTTTATGATATAGATCTTTTATATGATCTAGTTACTAATGAATATCGATTTTACACATTATGGTGAGATATCAAGAGAGAGTATATTAAAATTTTCCTTTGTTAATAATGGATATAATTTAAATATTTATAGTGAGGATTGCTCATAAAAGTTGAATTTACATATGTCAAAATTACAGTAATGAGATATTACTATTTTTTTTTTACTATATGGATATAAATTCTTTGGTAGTTATTATTCTTTCTACCACATTTGATTCACTTGTTTTAGAGATATTCTTTCATGAAATTCCTATAAAATTGTCTTATACTATTTTCTAATAGAGTTCATGGTTACATGCTATGCAACTTTTACCTTCTAGATTGCATCAATGTGCTAGATTTTTCCATATTGATAAAATATCAAATATTAGTAGATCCCTAACTATTTAATATTCCCCAAATAATGGCAATGCTTTATCTAATGATCATTGGGGCATATTCTGTTGGGACTCACATTTATGTCACCCCTTTTTGACTTGAGCCCCCTCCTTAGTATATGAATATGAAATATGATCATCCCTAACAACAAAATAAGTAGTCAGAGGTTCCATAGGAACTAGGAACCAATGGTTCCCAATCCCTGTGGAATCCTCGATGGATCAAGAAGAACAAATGTAGAGGTGGCAAACATTTCCATGCTTCGAGGATGTTGTAGGATTTTTTGGGATGTTTGGACATGTCCATGTCCTTATCAAGGTTTCACATATCCATAGAAAGAAAGGACGAGATAAAATGAAAAACATAAGGGGGTAGATGAAGTTTCACAGGATTTTCAATACCTAGTAGATGTTGTAGGTGTTTTCGAGATATCAAGACATATCTTGATGAAATTTTTTTTTCCATAAATGTTTAGATATACTCTGAAGGCCCACACAACTCCATTTCAAAATGCAGAAGGCATCCAAGGGTAAGTACAAAAAGATGGGGGGCCAAAAAGGGGGCTTAAGTGGCCACTTTCTTTATCTGAAATCAGGAAATATTGACCTTGGATGTGAAATTGAGGATAGTTACACTCAAAATCTTGAGATGCAATAAAAACAAGGATTGAAGTGCTTCGAGTCTAGTTTCTTTAAAGTACTAATTTATTTTGAAAATGGTTGAGATTAAGGGGTTCAAAAGAGGGATGTACAAAAATTGGTGTTGTTTTTGTCAAAAAAACATAACATAGCAACTTTTTTACGTCCCTAGCATGATGAACCTTATTTTAAAGTATTTTTAAAATCACTCCAGTGAGAAATTATCTAATAGTATGTAGTTGATGCATATTTTTCTGATAATTTTTTAATGAATATTTAATTTTTTACTAATTTTCTAAGTGGACACTTCTTGAAAAACAAAATTTTGGCCATGCTACCCCTACAAATTTTGGAAACTAATTGATTTTTCTTTTTATAAATTGGTAGAATGGAGTCTAATTTCAAAAAATGTAATTTATTTGAAATTTTGATAAGCAATTAATTTATAATGAAAAAAACACCAAACACTGCTTTTTGCCAAAAAAGAGACACAAACAAAATAAATTATAGATGAAAGGCTTAACATTGTCCAAAAGTGAAAAAATTACATCGTTGACTAGCTAAGAGATAATTTAACATTACCTAGGTGTTCAATTTGTTCAAAATTGAAACATGTGCAATCCTGACGGTGAGCACGAACCCGATTATGTGAAATATTGTAGAATTTGCAAAGACATATCTCTGGTCATTGGGAAGGCCCTCCAAGCCTTTGGGTTGGTATTTCAAGGAAAATACCAAGCTTAAGGCTTGGGGTTTCCCAAAGCAATATATAACGTGCTCACGTTATACTTTAGTTTTGACATGGTTTTTTGCATTTGTGAAGGACATGTCTAGCAAGACATAATGCGAGCATAGTATAACGCGCTCACGTTAATTCTTGATTTATGTTAAATGTTACTCTATTGAATGTGTGTTTATATATTTGTATGTTTGTGTGTAGATGTATGTTTGTATGTTATGTATGTATGTATGTAGAGGGAGAGAGAGAGATAGGGGTGGGAGGAAGAGAATTGAGAGAGGGAGAGAGAGAGAGAGGAGAGAGAGGGAGAGAAATAGAGAGTTATGTAGGTAGGGTGCCAAAGGGAGATACTTGAAAGTGTGAGGGGGGGTGAGATGGAGATACTTGAGAGATATGTAGTGAGAGGGAGTACGAGAGAGAGGGAGTGGGAGAGAGAGGGAGTGTGAGAGTGAGAGACCTGGGAGAGGGATAGGGTGTGGGAGGGATTGAATTGAGAGAGGGAGAGATAGAGGGGGTGGAGTGAGAGGGAATTATCTAGGTAGGGTGGGATGGATAAATAGAGAGAGGGGGAAAAGAGAGAGAGAGATACCTAGGTAGAATTCTAGAGGGAGAGACCTAAGATAGAGAGTGGGTGGGAAGGAGACACTTGCGAGAGATGGTGAGACAGGGAGTGGGAGAGAGAGGGTTTGATGGAGAGGTAGTGGGAGGGAGATAGAGAGAGATAGATAGAGGGAGTGAGAGAGGGTGGTAGGGATTGATTGAGCGAGAGGTACATAGAAAGAGGGAGAAGGTAGATAGAGACAATTAGAGTGGGTAGGAGAGAGAGAGGGAGAGAGAGGTGAGATCTATAGATAGAGAGAAAGGGATAGGGTTTGAGGGTATAGGGTTGAGGGACTAGGGTGGAGGAATTATAGGGTTGATGGTTTATGGTATTAGGGTTTAAGGGTTGAGGGTTGAGGGATTAAGGGTTGACGGTTGAGAATTGAGGGTTGAGGGTTTAATGTACATGGTAGAGGGTAGAGGGTAGAGGGTAGAGGGTTTAGGCTTTAAGGGTTGAAGGTTTAAGGTTGAGGGTAGAGAATTAGTGTGAGAGGGTTGGGGGATTAGGGTTGAGGGTTCAATGTATAGAGTAGAGGCTATAGGGGTTGAGGGATTAGGGTTTAAGGGTTGAGGGTTGAGATATTAAGGGTTAAGAGGGTTGAGGGATTAGGGTAGAGTGTTTACTTGGGTTTAATGGTTTAAGGGTTGAGTGATTAGGGTAGAGGGTAGAGGGTATTGGGTTGAGGGTAGAGGGTAGAGGTTTTAAGGGTTTAAGGTTTAAGGGTTGAGGGTTTAGGTTTTAGGGTTAAGTTTTTAAGGATTTAAGGGTTGAGGGGTATATGGTTGAGGGATTAGGGTAGAGAGGGAGGGATGGATGGAGGGAGAGATGGAGGGATAAGTGAGATAGAGAGAAGGAGAGAAGATGAGGGAGAGAAAAAAGATGCATGAGGATTGAGGATCCAATGTATAGGGTAGAGGGTTGAGAATTGAGGGTATAGGGTTGAGGACCTATAGGGTTGATGGTTTAGGCTATTGGGTCGAGGGTATAGGTTTGAGGGATTAGGGTTGAAGATACATATGGTTGAAGGATTAGGATTGAGGGTCCATTGTATAGGGTAGAGGGTATCGAGGTTGAGGTTTTAGGGTTTGAGGGTTGAAGATTGAAGGATTAAGGGTTGAGGGTTGAGGGTTGAGGGTTGAATGTATAGGGTAGAGGGTAGAGGGTTTAGGGTTTAAGGGTTGAGGGTTTAAGGTTGAGGGTATAGGATTGAGGGTATAGGGTTGGGGGTTTAGGGTTGAGGGTCCAATGTATAAGGTAGTGGGTATAGGGGTTGAGGGATTAGGCTTTAAGGGTTGAGGGTTGAGGGTTGAGGGATTAAGGGTCAAGAGGGTTGAGGCATAAGGGTAGAGAGTTTACTAAGTGTGTTTAAGGATTAAGGGATTAGGGTATTGGGTATTGGATTGAGGGTTGAGGGTTGACCTGGTTGAGTGTTTAAGGGTTTAAGGGTTGAGGGTATATGGTTGAGGGATTAGGGTAGAGAGGGATGTATGGATGGAGGGAGAGATGGAGGGATAAGTGAGATAGAGAGAATGAGAGAAGAGGAGGGAGGGACAAAGATATATGAAGGTTGAGGGTCCAATTTATAGGGTAGAGGGTTGAGGACCTATTGGGTTGATGGTTTAGGCTATTGGGTTGAAGGTATAGGTTTGTGGGATTAGGGTTGAGGGTAGAGGGTAGAAGGTTTAAGGATTTAGGGCTGATGGTTTAGGGTAGAGGGTAGAGGGTTTAGGGTTTGAGGGTATAGGTTTTAGGGTTTAGGGTTGAGGATAGCGGGTTGAGGGTTTAAGGGTAGAGGGATTGAGGGTTGTGGGTTGAGATTAGAGGGTAGAGGGTTTAAGGGTTTAGGGTTGAGGGTAGAGGGTTTAGGGTTTTAAGGTATATGTTTTAGGGTTTAGGGCTGAGGGTAGAGGGTAGAGGGTTTAAGGGTAGATGTATTAATGGTTTTGGGTAGAGGGTAGAGGGTAGAGGGTTTAATGGTTTAGGGTTTAAGGGTTGAGGGTTGAGGGTTTAGGGTAGAGGGTAGAGGGTTTAGGGTTTAGTGTTTAGGGTAGAGGGTAGAGGGTTTAAGGGTTTAAGGGTAGAGGGTAGAGGATTTAAGTGTCAAGGGTAGAATGTAGAGGGTTAAGGGTAGAGGGGAGAGAGATAGAAGGAGTGAGTGAGTGAGACTTGAGAGAGGGAGAGGGGGTAGGAGGGAGAGAATTGAGAGATAGAGAGGGATGGAGTGTGAGAGATATAGAGGGCAGAGGGTTTAGAATTGAGGGTATAGGGTATTGGGTTGATGGATTAGGGTTGAGGGTAGAGCGTATAAGGTTTAAGGATTTAGGGTTGAGGTAGAGGGTTTAGGGTTTTAGGGTTTAGGGTTGAGGGTAGAGGGTAGAGGGTTTAAGGATAGAGGGATTAAGGGTTGTGGTTTGAGGGTAGAGGGTAGAGGGTTTAAGGGTTTAGGGTTGAGGGTTGAGAGTTTAGGGTTTAGGGTTTAGGGTAGAGGGTTTAAGGGTAGAGGGTAGATGATTTAAGTTTTAAGGGTATAGGGTAGAGGGTTAAGGGTAGAGGGGAGAGAGATAGGAGTTAGTGACTAAGAGAGAGAGAGACTTGAGAGAGGGAGAGGGGGTAGGAGGGAGAGAATTGAGAGAGAGAGAGGGAGGGAATGGGAGAGATATGGGCGGTAGAGGGCAGAGGGTTGACAATTGATGGTATAGGGTTGAGGACCTATAGGGTTGATGGTTTAGGGTATTGGGTTGAGGGTATGGGGTTGAGGGATGAGGGTTTGAGGGTGTAGACATCCAAATTTGATCACTTCCATATGATCAAAATCATCCATTATATTCATCTATTTCATTAATAGTGATTAAATAATTTACTTAATCATTATTTCATTTTTTGCCTAAGGTTCCTAAAGTATGTAATTAAATAAATTAAATACTTTACCTTACCCCCTTTTCTTCTCTAAATTAAATAAACATGACAAATTATTTAATTTAGTCTTTTAACCCATTTGGATTAAAATCAATTTTTAATTCCCTTTTTTCTCTCTCCTTGTCACATTCTCCATAACCCTCTTCTAATTTGGATTAAATTAATTAATCTATGATTAGGATGTGCACCACTTAATCTTGATTAAGTGTCACATCCTCCATAATCTCCCACCTGCCTCTAATCTCTCATTAATTATCCTAATCTCATGTTTGCACAACCTTAATCAGAATCATTAGCCACATTTGGCTTACCTTTTCTGGTCAACTTTCCCACTTACCCTTTTTAGCCTGGACTCCCTTCCCCATGTGAATTTTTAATTCACATTTATTTAACCAAGGTTCCCCTCTTCCCCATGTGAATTTTTAATTCACTTTTATCTTCCCAAGGTCTTCCTCATCCCCCATGCAAATGTGACATGTCATTTTACATGTGCCCAAGGCTTCTAGAACCTTGGACTTGTCACATCTCCCACATGTGACAAATCTCCAACTTTTTGGAGACCTCCTTTTATCCAATGAACCCTCCATTGAATGTAAATTTTTAATTTACATTTATTTTTCCCACACACTTCCCCTTTTCCCATGGAGATTTTTGAGGAATTCTAAAATTCCTCAAAAGTCTCTTTCATCCTCATTTGGGGACAAGAAGTTCCTTTTTGAGGAAATCTTCTCATCCCCTAAGGTACCTCAAAGGTACCTGTCCTTCATCCACCTCATGTACTTCCCTTCCACCTCTTGTCCTTCTCTTCCACCTCATTTCCACATCACTCCACCCTAAGACATCTCACCTTCCACATGTTAAGATGTGAGGGCTTGTGAGTCCTCAACTCACCATAGCCCTTCATCTTGATCTTTGTTGGATCAATCCAAACCGTTGAATTCTCTAGAGAATTCAATTTAGCCTATAAATACCCCTTCAATTCCCTTATTTTAGGGATCAAGTCTTTTGCAACAAAACTCTTGCAAAATTGTTATTCAAGCTATCATCCATTATAGCACTCACATCACTAATCCATATTGCATGAATTCATCTTGCATCCATTCAATCCCGTTTCCATCCAAGGAGCACACAATTCTTGAAGCATCAAAGGGCCAACCAAGGAAGGAGCAGCAAAGGAAAGGTATAACACACTTAAATCATTATTTGTTTTAAATCATCTCCTTTGTTTCACCATTTCTTAGGCTAGTCTTATAGAGGTGCCTTTTGTCTTGTTGCTTCTTCATATTGCATTAATTAGTTTTCTATCTAGCATGTCACATTAGGAGTAGCATTTTATTAGGATCACATTTCTGGCATGCCCAATGGGACCCACAAATGGGTCTCTTTCTTTTACGTTTTCTGTTGTTTGGCTTGTTTGCAGATTCAGGTCATAGAGGAGCGGACTTGCCCTCCCGGATGCTGCAGAGGGGCATACTTTCCCTTGCTATTTTTCTACAGAAGAGCATACTTTCCCTTGTTGTTTTTCTGTTTGTTGTTTTTCTGTAGAAGGGCGTACTTGCCCTTGTTGTTTTTCTGCAGAGGGGCAAACTTGCCCTCCCGGACGCTACAGAGGGGCATACTTGCCCTTGCTGTTTTTCTGTAGAAGGGCATACTTTCCCTTGCTCTTTTTTGTTTGCTATTTTTCTGCAGAAAGGTGTACTTGCCCTTGTTATTTTTTTGTAGAGGGGCGTACTTGCCCTTGCTATTTTTTTGCAAAGGGGCATACTTGCCCTTGCTATTTTTCTGCAGAGGGGCATACTTGCCCTTGCTATTTTTCTATAGAGGGGCGTACTTGCCCTTGCTATTCAACGTTTTTGACTGTTTTTTGTAGAAGTGTGGACACACCCTCCCAGTTAAGTGTTTTTCACTGCAGAGGGGCAGATTTGCCCTTAACAACACATTTGAACAGGTGAAAAAGTGGCATTTTAGTTTCATTTTTGGTCTATTTCTTTTGTTGTTTTGTGCTCTAATCCTCTAATCATGTTTGTTGGTGAGTGAAGTCAGATTTTCTTGTAGGTATCTTGCGTATTTTTGCTACAAATCACAAAGGGAAAAATATATACAACTAACACTTGCTTGTAGGGCCTTTGTTCTATTTTTTGAAAATATTTCCTTGCTGTTTTATCTATTCACTTAGTATAATTAGGAGGAAGTAAATTGGCTACTTGTTGTGTTTTTTTTATTTGAATTACCCTAAGGGGACATTAATTCGTTTTCATCTTCTCCCTTTACACTTTTGTGCGGATCCGAAGGGGGTAGTTGGAAACGGTTAGTGTTTTCTTCTTAGAGGGGCTTGCTTGGGGATTTCATCACCCCAAGGGATGATCTCAACTATGCATACCAGTGGGGTATATAAAGGGGGGAGAGCCAAAGCTGTACCTCAATCCAGTTGTGTCATGATTAGCGAAGCATTGAAGCTAGGGTGATACCTAGATAGACGTGAAGAGTTGGTCTGAGCCTTTCAATATCTCGTTGGGGTTCCCAACTCATGCTTGTGACAAACAGGTGTTCACAGTTTGTGCCTCACGTACCGAGCATATATCGATGACTCCTTAGAAAATTTGTTCATCCTAGAGTAAGACCTTTGCTGGCCATACCCCTTAACACTAATCGTAGGATTGTGCTTGTGCAAAGTGTCTTCTTGTGAAGAACCAATAAATTTTGATAAGTCAAACTATCATCGAGTCATTTTAAGTCCTTGCCAAAATCCCTCATCCAAACCAAGTTGCATTTTCCACTGCAGAGGGGCGAACTTGCCCCACTGTTTCAGCCATTTTATTGCAGAGGGGCGAACTTGCCCCACTGTTTCAGCCATTTTATTATAGAGGGGTGAACTTGCCCCACTGTTTCACCTATTTTACTGTAGAGGGGTGAATTTTCCGCATTGTTTTGGCCTTTTCCACTGTAGAGGGGCGAACTTGCCCCACTATTTCAGCAATTTTCTACAGAAGTGTGTATATGCCCCATTGAACAGCCAGTTTCATCCATTTGACCATTTTAAACCTTCATTCTAACCCACAAAGCCTTTCTTTGACCATTTGATCATCCTAAACACTCATTTAATTAATCCAAACCTTCATTTAGCCATTTCAAGCCCCCGTTTAACGTTTCCAAAATTTCCATTTACCACATTCACATTGATCATTCCACCATTTGGGATACCCGTCTTATCATAAGATCTAAACATCTTCAACAACACATCTTCGATTTGCCTTAATAATCATCCCTCAATGCGATATCCGTTAAATCTTGTTTTGGGAGTTATTTTCTCGAATTGACCAAGGCGTTAAGTTGATCAGTGTCCTACTTAATCAATCCTTGTCTTCAACGTAATCAATATAGCTCTATCTTGAGGCAGATTTGTGTTGTAAGTCAAAATCGTTGGCCTAAATCAATCCCCTTCCATCTCAAGGCAGATTCAGTGCTGTGATCATGGATTTAGCTAGCTCAAATCGATCAACCAACGTCATAAGTCACTTAGGGTGATTTCCAAATTAGGTTTTAGGGGCCCCTCCAATCAAATCCAATCATCAATCCAAATCATCATTTGATCCAATCAAACCCAATCACCAATCCAATCATCAAATTGATAAATCAACATTTGATCCAATCCAATCCAATCATCAATCTGAATCAACATTTAATCCAATCATCAATCCAAATAATCATTTGATCCAATCAAATCTAATCACCAATCCAATCATCAAATTGATAAATCATCATTTGATCCAATCCAATCCAATCATCATTTGATCCAATCAAACCCAATCACCAATCCAATCATCAAATTGATAAATCATCATTTGATCCAATCCAATCCAATCATCAATCCGAATCAATAGTTAATCCAATCACCGATCCAAATCATCATTTGATCCAATCAAATCTAATCACCAATCCAATCATCAAATTGATAAATCATCATTTGATCCAATCCAATCCAATCATCAATCAACAATCATCATTTGATCCAATCAAATTCATTCATCAATCCAAATCATCATTTGATCCAATCAAATCCAATCCCCTTCCAATCATCAAATTGATACATCATCAATTGATCCATCATCCAATCTAAACTAATCAATCCAAACCATTCTCTAGATCATCCCTTAGAGATTACATCTTGAAATCACCTAGTTGTTTTGCACGTTCATGCCCGTTCAAACCTACACACAAACCAAAAAGCAAATGGCAGAACAACAAACTCAAGGTTCCCAACCAAATATCCCTCAAGATCCTAATAACATTCCACATGATCCTCATAATGGCATCTCATCTCAATCAAACACTGACATCCAGAATATCACACCACCTAGTGATGAAAACATGGTCAATCAACCTGAAGTCACCGTCGACGAATATCTTAGTAATCCAGCCAATGTCCAAATGACGGATTGCCTCCTAAACAAACATGGGTATAAGATCCTCACCACCTTACTCATGAAGGGAGTCAAACCACCATCTGGTTTCAATACATCACAATATGCCCTTCCCCCATTTGTTGACCCACAAACCTCACAAAATGTTCCAAAAAGTTCCTACGTTCCTGAGGGTGCACCCACTAAAAATTGGTACCACCCTGAACTCGAAAATGTTGTCATCCATCAAGTCCAAGAATATCCTCATCTTCCAACCACAACATCTACCATTCCACTACCCGATCCTAATGACCCCCATACCTATGGCATGCCATCATACATCCCATCTGCTCCACCGCTTCCTCCCCCATATTCTAATATTGGGGGCACACCTCCACTTACCAATGCACTACCTCCTGCATTTCAACAACCTCCAAATAATCCACACCAATCCACCACACTACCAGCACCACCACAACATGTTACTACAATAGCTTCATCTCAACACTTACATCAACAACATCCGCAACACCCTTCCATTCTCACACAACCATCACATCAAGTGGTGCAACATACATCTCAACAACAACAAATCTCACCTAACCCATCTCAACAACAACAATACATCCCATGTCACCTATCTCAACAACAACAATACATCCCATCTCACCCATCTCAACAATACATCCCATGTCACCTAACCCTTGAGCCCCTAGGTCTTTAGGTTGTGTCTCGTCTTGTTATTGTCATGTTGTCAAGAATGCCCCTATCATCGCTGATTCTTCACAAACAAGGTCTCCTTGTATCAAGAAATCTTCCCAATGACAATCATCCTACGTCATCTAGGTCACTTTAGCTTTGTATCCATCATCGGTCTTAACAGAATGCATCCTTTCTAACAGACCACATCAACCCCATCCATCCTTGGGATCTTATGGCAAAGGATGCTTGTAATTGATTATGATCTTTTGGTACTTTTGGATTTTGTTTATCATTTGAGCTCCCTATAAACACTAGTCAAGATCGCCATGATCCTTCATATTGTGGTGTGTTTTGCCCAGTTAACATAGGGACATCTGTTGACTTTTGTTTTTGTCTGTTGGGATGCCCCACATGGTGCCCACCGGGATTCTTTTCAGATCTCGTGTTATGTGGGGGCATCTCTTTGTGCTTGTGGTTATTCCAATACCTGGCCCAACCAAAATCATCGTGACTTTGGGGTATTGGGATATCCTTCTTGTTTGTCATGTTTGTTTTATGTATTAGACATTAATCCATCTAGGTTTACATACCTTGACGCCCGATGTCTTATGCTATAGCAAAAATCAATGCTCTAAAGGATGGAAAATTGCATTTATGTTGCATTTCATCTCATTGCATATTCCCCCCCTCATCCTATCTTACTCCTACATCTATGACTTTTGATTTTGGTTGTGCAAACTCTCATTCACTCTTACTAACTTTTCTTCTCGGGATCCTTATGGTCTTTGATAGGTACTGCACCTTACACACCCTCCACATATCACCTACCCATTGATACTTATGTCTACATTCATTAAATTCATTTATCCATTACATTAAATTTATTTATCCATTTTACATCTATCCATTTATCCATTTTGCATACAATTCATTTATCCATTTTACATCCATCCATTTATCCATTTTCCATACATTCATTAAGTTCATTTAACCAATTACATCATTCACACTAAGTTCATCCATATTACATACATACATCATTCATAGGCCCATATTACTTAAACATTATCCATAATCACACATGCATAAGTAAAACATTCACATCATAAAACAACATCCATATCACCACGAACACATCATATACATATGCATAACAATACATCAACTATCATAGGAACATCAATAAAACATCATATGCATACGATACATCACCAAAATGTATGGCATAATATCAATGGGGACCATCACATATCCTCATCATAATAATACAATGTCCATATCCAAAATATAGTCACCACATAATCACCTCCATATCATGCTCAAAATAAGGTGCATTTGAAAACATGCACTACACTACCATCTGGTACCTATCAAAAGCACATGTATCCTGTCACCTGTCCTTTGCATGTCCTGAGTTGCCGACACCTGACCTCTACGAAGAATCCGGTACTGGTCCCCTATGTGTCGGAGTCCCCTAAGACTCACGCCCTGGGGTCCCAAATCGAGAAGGAGCCAGCTGGAAATCATTGAACCCTCTGGTCCATGTCCCTAAAGACTAGGACGGTGCCGACATCTGGGGTGTCTGCCTAACATACCCCATTGTACGTTGTGCTGGATCTGGCACTGCCTGCTCGTAGGCACACCTCCAGTACGTTGCCTCCTGCATATAATCATCTCTCTACCCAGCCTGGTACCGAGCGACATTTCGCTCATGCCTATACCTATCTCGCTCTCTACTCATGGCTCGTCGCTCCTGCTCCCATGCCTCCTATGCCATTGGCAGTAGTCGTATCTGCTCTGCAGACCTCTCCCTCTCTGCCCACATAGTCTTTAGCACTATGTCATCACCCTTCCCGTGACATGCCTATATCTATACTATATCCCTCTGGGCGTTCTCTGCCTGGCCCACTGCTGAGTCTCTCTGGAACTGCAAGATCTGGACTTGTCTCCATAAACTGTCTCTATCCCCCTGTAATGCCTGCATCTGTACCTGTACATAGTACCTCTCCCCCTGTAGTACCTGCATCTGTACCTATACACTGTCTCTCTCCCCCTATAGCGTATGCACCTGTCCTTGTGCACTCTCTCTCTCGCACTGCACCGTCTCTAGTCCGACCTCTGTAGCCTTGAGTCTCGCCCTCATCTCCTCTACAGATGTCTTTGCTAAAGATACCCTCTCCTGTAGTGTTGTCCTCTCCTCCTGAAACCCTACCACCTAAAGTCTCAATGCCTTCATCTCCCCCCCTCCTGCTGACTCCGGCTAACCTCGCATCTGCGCAATTGTCATCGCTGCCTCTAGCCTGTCTCGGTTCCATGTCACCCGAGCCAGCTCCCCATGTGCTCTCTCCCTCTCTGCTCACATCTCATCCCTCTCTCTCTCCACCACCTGTATATCTGTCATCAGCTGACCCACTACCATCTCTGTCTCCCGCACCCTCTACACCTTCGCCTCTGCCCTCCTCAACTTCCCCTTTAGCACGCATATCCTTGCTTGGGCCCCTCTTAGTAACACCACCAGATCATCTATTATAGCTAGTGGAACTATGGCTAAGGGCTCCATCGCCTATACATCTAGGTCCATCGCCTCCCCCCCGCTCTCCTCCTGCATCGACTCTGCCTGCCTCGTCACCTGAATCCATCGTGGCTGTCCCCTCCTCCCCACCCTCATCAGTCTCCTCCCCTTCTACTCAACTGGCTAGGCTCTCCTCTGTCGACTACTCTCAGGCCTCTCCCTAGGTTGTCCTCTAACATCCATCACCCTCTCTACCTCCTCTTGTGGATCTCTAACTCTCACATCCACTTGCAGCTCTAAGGCTCTCCCCTCCTCCTGCTTTGCTCTCCCCTGCACCCCCCTACGCCATATTGTAATGCCAATCCTTGGATGAGCAGCCCTCCCCTCCACCACCTGAAGCATCTCCACCTCTGGCTCGCTCTCCAGTCTCACCACCTCTATCTCCTCACCTCCACCACTCGCTCCTCCTACCTCCTTCTCCTCTACCTCATCACTTGCCCCTCCTACCTCCATCTCTTCTACCACAGCTGTCCTCACCCTCCTCGGCTGTCGACTCCTCCTGACTCCCCCCCTCCTCACCGGTTGATCTCCCACGACACCCTCCTCTGCACCACCACTCTCATGACCATCATCCTCATGTCCACCCTACTCTGGCTCCTCCTCTTGTCCCTCCTCCTACTCATCCTCTGGCCCCCCCTCTGCGGCTCCCACAGCTAGCACCTTTGGTGTCACCCTCTCCCATCAGTGGTTACGAAACCACCGGTCATATCGCTCTGTCACTCCAACATCCTCTGGACCCTCCCACCTCCCTGGATAGGGCACCCCACATACCATCACCCACGTCTCCCTCACACCCTTTGCTGACAACGCCTCCCCCCACGGTACCTCTTTGGTAATCCGCTGAAACATAACCAACGCTCCTGGAATGTCTTGCACAAGTCCAAACTGACGCGCCACTCGATCTGGACGATGCAACTCCACTATGTGCCCTGGGCTCCCAATCAGGAAACATCTACACATGAAGAATCCTCGTTGTCTCTCCTCCTTGGTCCTCCATCCTCTAAAACACCAAAACATGTATGGCCGCCATACAATGTCCTCTACCTGTAGATCATCGAACGCTCTCCTCCACCGCTCCACCTCTCCCTGTGTCTCATACCAAAGGATGCAGCCCTTGGCTGCCCCGAACTACCACGCCAATGGATCTTTGTCATCCAAGTCTCCTCCCTTGATCACTATGGGCCTCGTCACAGCGATGTGCGTCCATCCCCATACCTGTAGTAGCATCCGATGCATCAAGTTCTACACCCCTCGATAGCAAATCACGTGCATGTACCGATATAACTAGGCCAATACACATGACCCCCATGAGAACTACCCATCCCTCCACTCAACAATATGTCGAATCACCCCCATGTACCATAGGCTGCAGAAGCGTCTACTCCGGTCTGGCACAAGAATTCCGCTGATCAAACAACATAGAAATAGTGGTAATGTCGGTACCCTCAGGTACAGGCATCTATCTACATCCCACCTCCCCCTCTCGATTGATAGGTCGTCTTGCCCAAATAACACCAGAACGGTCTCATCTAACTGCTCTCCTCTCAACTCCTCCTCGTACACTAACCGTCCTACTATCAGCAACCTTAGGATCCGCCACACATCCTCCAGGGTCACAATTATCTCCCCTATCAGCAAATGAAATGTCGATGTGGCCGAGCTCCACCTCTCTATCAGGGCTATCAACATCGCTTGGTGTGCCCTTATCTTAGGAAATTGCACTAAGTGCAGTAACCCCGCCCGCTTCAATGCTACATGATCCGCTCTGGTCATCGCCTCCATCGACACCACCAACACCTCTGGTCTTTGCTCATGAGTCCGGAATCTACCAAAATCCTGCAAAAATTTCATCCCCCTTATCAAAAATTTTCGTCTCCAATCCTCTTTCTCTCACGCATTTCACATTTGACTCTCTTTCTTTTATTTTTTCTCCCTGTTTTTCTCTCTTTTTCTCTATCTTCTTCCACTCCTACTGCGAGGTGGATCCGCCCTCGGTGTACCAGGATAGATCCGCCCCTTGCAATGGGGTGGATCCACCCTCAGCCAGGTGGGGTAGATCCACCCCTTGCAGCGGGGTGGACACGCCCGCGGGTCATCGGGGCGGACCCGCCTGCAGCCCGCCAAGGCGGATCCGCCCCCTGCAGCAGGGCGGACATGCCCCGGGCGACGCCCCCGTAGTGGGTCGGACCAGCCCTGGGCAGTGCCCCCATCGCAGGGTGGACTCACCCTGAGCGATGCCCCACCGTAGGGCGGCCCCGCCCTGGGTAGCGCCTGTCGACGTCGCCGAGGTGGCGCTATCGCTAGCAGCAGTGGTGCCAGTCCGCCCCGCCTAGGGGTGGACTTGCCCCTGCAGTGGGGTGACTCCGCCCTAGTCGGGGTGAACTCGCCCCGCAGCGGGACCACTCCGCCCCGTAGAGGGGCGACTCCGCCCCAGTCGGGGCAAACTCGCCACACAGCAAGGCGGACCTGCCTTGGCCCCCGGGGCGAATCCACCTGTTGGGAGGGCGTATACGCCCCCCAACAACCATTTTTCTTTCCCCCCCAATAAAGGTATTTTTTAAAAAAAATTTCCTATTTCGTTTTCTACCCATTTTTTCTTTTTTCCCGCCCATGAAATCCATATTTTACATTTTTACTAACCTATTTTGAAATGCATTAAAATTTGAATTTAATGCATGGGGGGTTTTGTTGCTTACCTGGCGAGGCCCATCATGCTGCCTATATGACCATCGAATCGCATCTATCCGGTGGACGATCTCAGTGTCATTATCTCTCGGCATATTCACTCCTTGTCTGATTGCTCTCTCTTCTTTCTCTCAACTGCTACAGTGCAAATGAGTTGAGGTAATTTTCAAAATTACCTTATATTCACTTTTAAAAGGTATTTTTTTCCTTTTATTTACCTTTTTATTCCTCTGATTAATCCCTACACTTCTTGAGGCCGCCATTCGCACCCCATTTTTCTGATTGACTTCATTCAAAAGGAAAACTTGCCTAATTTTTTGCCCTCTTTCCAACTATACCATCCATTTCTTCTTATCAAGATGTTGCCTGGGACCCTTCTTTTTCCCCCGTCACCCTCTGGAGGGGGCATACCCTTCACATTTAACAATTTCCTCGATCATAATCAACCCTTCCCTGGATTGGGGCATATTCATCCATTACTCCACTAATTCGGATAGCTCAGGTCCTCCTCCCCACGTTGGGGCATCATTTTCCGATTAATTCCCCTATTGGGTCATCTGCACTTTCTCTTCTTCGAAGCACGGTTATTCTAATAGTACTTCGAAGAGGGGAAAAATGTAGACATCCAAATTTGATCACTTCCATATGATCAAAATCGTCCATTATATTCATCTATTTCATTAATAGTGATTAAATAATTTACTTAATCATTATTTCATTTTCTGCCTAAGGTTCCTAAAGTATGTAATTAAATAAATTAAATACTTTACCTTACTCCCTTTTCTTCTCTAAATTAAATAAACATGACAAATTATTTAATTTAGTCTTTTAACCCATTTGGATTAAAATCAATTTTTAATTCCCCTTTTTCTCTCTCCTTGTCACATTCTTCATAACCCTCTTCTAATCTAGATTAAATTAATTAATCTATGATTAGGATGTGCACCACTTAATCTTGATTAAGTGTCACATCCTCTATAATCTCCCACTTGCCTCTAATCTCTCATTAATTATCTTAATCATGTGTTTGTACAACCTTAATCAGAATCATTAGCCACATTTGGCTTACCTTTTCTGGTCAACCTTCCCACTTACCCTTTTTAGCCTGGACTCCCTTCCCCATGTGAATTTTTAATTCACATTTATTTAACCAAGGTTCGCTCTTCCCCATGTGAATTTTTAATTCACTTTTATCTTCCCAAGGTCTTCCTCATCCCCCATGCAAATGTGACATGTCATTTTACATGTGCCCAAGGCTTCTAGAACCTTGGACTTGTCACATCTCCCACATGTGACAAATCTCCAACTTTTTGGAGACCTTCTTTTATCTAATGAACCCTCCATTAAATGTAAATTTTTAATTTACATTTATTTTTCCCACACACTTCCCCTTTTCCCATGGAGATTTTTGAGGAATTCTAAAATTCCTCAAAAATCTCTTTCATCCTCATTTGGGGACAAGACGTTCTTTTTTGAGGAAATCTTCTCATCCCCCAAGGTACCTCAAAGGTACTTGTCCTTCATCCACCTCATGTACTTCCCTTCCACCTCTTGTCCTTCTCTTCCACCTCTTGTCCTTCTCTTCCACCTCATTTCTACATCACTCCATCCTAAGACATCTCACCTTCCACATGTCAAGATGTGAGGGCTTGTGAGTCCTCAACTCACCATAGCCCTTCATCTTGATCTTTGTTGGATCAATCCCAACTGTTGAATTCTCTAGAGAGTTCAATTTAGCGTATAAATACCCCTTCAATTCCCTTATTTTAGGGATCAAGTCTTTTGCAACAAAACTCTTGCAAAATTGTCATTCAAGCTATCATCCATTATAGCACTCACATCACCAATTTATATTGCATCAATTCATCTTGCATCCATTCAATCCCATTGCTATCCAAGGAGCACACAATTCTTGAAGCATCAAAAGGTCAACCAAGGAAGGAGCAACAAAAGAAAAGTTATAACACACTTAAATCATTATTTGTTTTAAATCATCTCCTTTGTTTCACTATTTCTTAGGCTAATCTTATTGATATGCCCTTTTATCTTGTTGCTTCTTCATATTACATTAATTAGTTTTCTATCTAGCATCTCACATTAGGATCACAGAGAGTACATGTTTTAGGGTTTAGGATTGAGGGTAGAGGGTAGATGGTTTAAGGGTTTAGGGTTGAGGGTAGAGGGTTTAAGGGTAGAGGGTAGATGGTAGAGGATTTAAGTGTTACGGGTAGAGGGGAGAGAGATAAGAGTGAGTGAGTGAGTGAGAGAGACTTGAGATAGGGAGATAATTTAGAGAGAGAGAGAGGGAGATAGTGGGAGAGATATAGAGGGTATAGGGTAGAGGATTGAGAATTGAGGGTCTAGGGTTGAGGACCTATAAGGTTGATGGTTTAGGGTGTTGGGTTGAGTGTAGAGGGTAGAGGGTTTAAGGGTTTAGGGTTTAGGGTTTAGGGTTGAGGGTAGACGGTTTGGGGTTTAGGGTATAGGTTTGAGGGTACATGGTTGAAGGATTAGGGTTGAGGGTCCAATATATAGGGTAGAGGGTATAGGATTTGTGAGGGTTGAGGGTTGAGAATTGATGGTTGAGGTTTTAATGTATAGGTTAGAGGGTAGATGGTTTAAGGGTTGAGGGTTGAGGGTTTAAGGGTTTAGGGTTGAGGGTATAGGGTTGAGGGTGAAATTAGAAATCTAATTTGGCTTGTTTGAAAAAATGGGTCCAAAAAATGGGGTCTCTTGGTGAGAGACCCCATTTATTGGACCCATTTTTTCAAATAGGCCATTACATTGCCAATTTCATCAAATTGGCAAGCTAGTTGGTGAAATTGGCAACCTAACTTGGTCTATTTGAAAAAATGGGTCCAAGAAATGGGGTCTCAATTTAGGTTGCCAATTTCTCTTGGACACCCAATTTCTTAGACCCATTTTTTGAAATAGGCTTGGAGACCCCATTTCTTGGACCCATTTTTTCAAATAGGCATCCATATTGCCTATTTCATTGAGTTGGCAAGCTAGTGGGCCCACTAGCTTACCAATTTGGCAAAATTGGCAACCTAACTTGAGAGAGATAGGAGTGAGTGAGAGAGATACACTTGAGAGAGAGAGGGGGCAGGAGGGAGATATTTAAGAGAGAGAGAGGGTGAGAGTGGGAGAGAGATAAAGGGTAGAGGGTAGAGGGGAGAGATATAGGAGTAACTGAGTGAGAGAGAGAGAGAGACTTGAGAGAGGGAGATGGGGTAGGAGGGAGAGAATTGAGAGAGAGATAGAGAGGGAGTGGGAGAGAGATAAAGGGTAGAGGGTTTAAGGGTTTAGGGTTTAGGGTTGAGTGTTTAAGAGTTTAAGGGTTGAGTGTATATCGTTGAGGGATTAGGGTAGATAGGGAGGGATGGAGGGAGGAAGAGATGGATGGATAAGCAAGATAGAGAGAAGGAGAGAAGAGGGGGGAGGGACAAAGATAAATAAGGATTAAGAATCTAATCTATAGGATAAAGGGTTGAGAATTGAGGGTATAGGGTTGAGGACTTGTAGGGTTGATGGTTTAGGGTATTGGGTTGAGGGTATAGGTTTGAGGGATTAGGGTTGAGGGTACATATGGTTGAAGGATTAGGGTTGAGGGTCCAATGTATAGGATAGAGGGTATCAGGGTTGAGGGTCCAATGTATAGGGTAGAGGGTATCGAGGTTGAGGGTTTAGGGTTTGAGGGTTGAGGGTTTAAGGTTGAGGGTAGATGATTGAGAATTGAGGGTATTGGGTTGAGAACCTATAGGGTTGATGGTTTAGGGTATTGGGTTGAGGGTATAGGGTTAAGGGTTGAGGGTAAAGGGTTGAGGGTTTAAGGTTGAGGGTTGAGGGTTTAGGGTATAGGTTTGAGGGCATATGGTTGAAGGATTAGGTTTATGGTCTAATGTAAAGGGTAAAGGGTATAGGGGTTGAGTATTTAGGGTTTAAGGGTTGAGGGTTGAGTGATTAAGGGTTGAGGGTGTAGGGTTTAATGTATAGGGTAGAGGGTTTAAGGGTTGAGGGTTGAGGGTTTAAGGTTTAGGGTAGAGGATTGAGGGTATAGGGTTGATGGATTAGGGTTGAGGGTCCAATGTATAGGGTAGAGGGTATAGGGGTTGAGTGATTAGGGTTGACGGTTTAGGGATTGAGGGTATAGGGTTGAGGGTTTAAGGGATGAGGGATTAAGGGTTGAGGATTTAGGGATTAGGGTAGAGATTTTTCTTGGGTTTAAGGGTTTAAGGGTTGAGGGATTAAGGTTGAGGGTAGAGGGTATTGGGTGGAGGGTTGAGGGTAGAGGGTTTAAGGGTTTAGGGTTTAAGGGTTGAGGATTTAGGGTTTAGGGTTGAGTGTTTAAGGGTTTAAGGGTTTAAGGGTTGAGGGATTAGGGTAGAGAGGGAGGGATGGATGGATGAAGAGATGGAGGGAGAAGTGAGATAGAGAGACGCAAAGAAGAGGAGGGAGGGACAAAGATATATGAGGGTGTAGGATCCAATGTATAGGGTAGAGGGTTGAGAATTGAGGGTATAGGGTTGAGGACCTATAGGGTTGATAGATTAGGGTATTGGATTGAGGGTATAGGGTTGAGGTTCCAATGTATATGCAGAGGGTATCGAGGCTGAGGGTTTAGGGTTTGATGGTTGAGGATTGAGGGATTAAGGGTTGAGGGTTGATAATTGAGGGTTGAGGGTTTAATGAAGGGTAGAGGGTAGAGGGTAGAAGGTTTAAGGGTTTAGGGTTTAAGGGTTGAGGGTTGAGGGTTTAAGGTTGAGGGTAGAGGATTAAGGGTATAGGGTTGGGGGATTAGGGTTGAGGGTCCAATATATAGGGTACAGAGTATAGGGGTTGAGGGATTAGGGTTTAAGGGTTTAAGGGTTGAGGGTTGAGGGTTGAGGGTTTAAAGGTTGAAGGATTAAGGGTTGAGTTTTTAGGGATTAGGGTAGAGACTTTACTTTGGTTTAAGGGTTGAGGGTAGAGGGTATTGGGTTGAGAGTAGAGGATAGAGGGTTTAATGGTAGAGGGTTGACAGTTTAGGGTAGAGGGGAGAGAGATATGAGTGAAGTGAGTGAGAGAGAGAGACTTGAGAGGGGGAGAGGGGTTAGGAGGGAGAGACTTGAGAGAGAGAGGGAGGGAGTGGGAGAGAGATATAGGGTAGATGGTTTAAGGGTTTAGGGCTTAAGGGTCGAGGTTCGAGGGTTTAGGGTTGAGTGTTTAAGGGTTTAAGGGTTGAGGGTTTAGGTTTGAGGGATTAGGGTAGAGAGGGAAGGATGGATGGATGGAGAGATGGAGGGAGAAGCGATATAGAGAGAAGGAGAGAAGATAGGGGAGGGAAACACATATATGGGGGTTGAGCATCCAATTTATAGGGTAGAGGGTTGAAAATTGAGGGTATAGGGTTGAGGACCTATAGGGTTGAGGGATTAGGTTATTGGGTTGAGGGTATAGGGTTGAGGGTCCAATGTATAGGGTAGAGGGTATTGGAGTTGAGGGTTTAGGGTTTGAAGGTTGAGGATTGAGGGATTAAGGGCTGAGGGTAAAGTATAGAGAGAAAGAGAGAAAATAAACCTATAAAAAATCAACGTTTTTATAACGAGAGCATGCTTTGAAGTAGTAGAGATATGGTCATTTTTTTAGCAAGACATAATGCGAGCACATTTTTTCTTGCTCTAAAAATGGAAAAAACCTCAATATAACCATGATCTCAAGGTCCATATTCTGCATATTCTCGTGGTTCTATGCATGCTTCGACAAAAAAAATCTTTTTGATGATTTTTTGAAGTGTGCATTCCACCAACTTTTTCATGCTCTTTCCACCACCTTTGCTTGAAATATTAAAGTTTTTCACATTGAAAGGCATATAATATAAATTCAAGTCTAAATTGCATTCAAGAGTGTTATACAATTGAAGTTTGGAGGGGAACAAGCTTTTGAAAAAGTCAAATTGTTAAGGAGTTTGAAGACATAAGAAGCAAAGGCTACATAATTGGGTAGAACTACTCCATTCGAAACTCTGGTTTTTTAGGTATGTGAAGTCTTTACACATTTTCTTTCATTCTATTATGGCTTGCTTTCATTTATGTTATTTTTCATATTCCATGTTGATCTTTGTTTTCTTTTCATTATAACCTTAGCTTGTCAATGCACATTTTAAATTACACAATTCTTTACACTTGCCAATCATATTTTTAAACCACATCTCTTTGAGGAATTTTGTTAAACAATTGACTTACCTTGTGTATGCTTCCACATTTTGTATATACATATATGACATAAGTTATAAGTAAGTAGAATAATACATTATTTTTCAATCCCTTACTATGGATGTGCATACCACTCTCCAAAGCTTTCATTTTGGTATAGGCATGGGGGATGCTAGAAAATGTAGTTGAATTTGGTTTTACACCTACAATTTGCATATGCTTGAAATTTTCTAAAGCCTTTTAAATAAATATATTTTGTGCATATCCTAAAATCATTATAGTCCACAAGGACATATCTCATTGAGGTATTTTTTCAAACAATTATACCAAGCAACTGATTTCCTTGTGTATGCTACCAAATTTTCCATACATGTACCTAAAAAATTGGAATATACTCCTCCCACATTGATAGATATTTGAATCTATTTTGGTTTTCATCTCTAATTATAAATTTATCTCATCACTAAACTTACATCATCACTTATGCTGTGATATATTTAAATAAATGTTTCCTTGATTAGTTTCCCTACAAGGGATTCTAACTCTTCTCTCCACTGTTTCAAGACTCTTTATTCAAGGCGAAGTTAGCAACATGGGGAAAGGTGTAGCCTATCTTGCAATCATGGCTTAAAATGGAAGCATGGATAAGGAATTTGAATTGTTTGACAATAATATTTTCATATAAATGCATGCAAAATGTGGTAGCATTGACAAGCTAGTGAGCTTGGCAAGCTAGTGACCTCAACAAGCTTTCCAATTAAGTAGCATTGACAAGGTAGGGGCAGCGTATGTTTCATAGAAATGGGGTCTCACGGCCCCATTTCTATGAGGCATACACTACCCCTACCTTTTCAACCCTACCGCATTGCCAAGCTAGTGGAACACCACTAGCTTGACCATGAGTCCCCATTTCTATGAGGCATACACTGCTCCTACCTTGTCAACCCTATCGCATTGCCAAGCTAGTGGAGCACCACTAGCTTTCCAATGCTCCACTAGCTTGGCAAAGGCAGTGTATGCCTCATAGAAATGGGGATATCACCATGAGTCCTCATTTCTATGAGGCATACACTGCCCCTACCTTGTCAATCCTAATGCATTGCCAAGCTAGTGGAGCACCACTAGATTGGCAATGCTCCACTAGTTTGGCAATACGGTAGGGTTGACAAGGTAGGGGTAGTGTATGCCTCATAGAAATGGGGACTCATGATGATATGCCTCATAGAAATGGGGAATCATGGTGATAATATCATCATGAGTCCCCATTTCTATGAGGCATATGCTGCCCCTAACTTGTCAACCCTATCACATTGCTAAGCTAGTGGTGCATTGACAAGCTAGTGGTACTCCACTAGCTTATCAATGCAGTGGGGTTGACAAGGTAGGGGTAGTGTATGCCTCGTAGAAATGGGGACTCACCGTGAGTCCCCATTCCACTACTATGTCAACCCTACCACATTTCCAAGCTATCACTGTGAGTCCCTATTTCTATGAGGTATATGTTGCCCCTACCTGTTAACCCTACTGCATTGCCAAGCTAGTGGAACACCACTAGCTTGCCAATGCTCCACTAGCTTGGTCATGTGGTAGGGTTGACAAGGTAGGGGCAGTGTATGCCTCATAGAAATGGGGTCTCATGGTGATGTATATTACCGTGAGACCCCATTTCTATGAAGCATATGCTACCCCTAACTTGTCAACCCTATCACATTACCACACCGTGAGACCCCATTTCTATGAGGCATATGCGGCCCCTACCTTGTCAATCGTTGTCATGTATGGATTTCATTTGATTAATTAAATACAGTTATTAATCATTATGGTGCTATTTAAATTGAAGTTAAATGATTATTTTAGTGAAAGTTAAATTGAAATTGAAATTGAAATGCAATTATCATGATTTGAAATGCATTTATATTTAATTTTGAGGTTTGTCATTGCTAATGTAAAAATCAAGTGCAAGTGAATGTAGGAACAGGTGAACATGATTGAAGGTGAGAACAACGATTAGGTAGAGTTGTTTAGCTGATTGACATTCATGAGTTGATGGAATCTCACACACTCACATAGATAATATTTTAATGTATTTTGTGTTTATCATGTTTGCAAATTTTAAATCTAGTTTTAATTTAATTTCTCAAAATTGTAAAAAATGCATGTGATTTAAATGATGATTTGGTTAAATTTGATGAAATTGATTTAAATTTAATGATTGGATTGCTTGTTTAAATATTTTATTATTGTTTGAAAATAAGATTTTAGTATTTCAAAATTTGAAAAAGAATTAGCTTTTATTTTGAAATTTAATAAAATTTAAATGAATAAAGTTGTGTTTTAAATTTATTTGTTTTTTATTTGAAAATTATGAAATGGGAAAAGATTTAAAATTAGAAATTAAACAAATATTTAAAAAAACTAAAATGGAGAAATAGAAAACAATTTGAAAATAAAATTGAAAAGACAATATAAGGATAAGGGAGAAAGGGAGTTAGTGTGAGGTGTGGGAGAAGACAATAGGCTGCTCTCCAGCACACATAGCCAACAGGTGAAGTAAAGGTACGCAGGCAGAGAGGAGATAAATGAAGAGTGCGACCAGCAAGGAAGTGCCTGGGAAGAAGAAGGCAAGAAAATTCAAGAACAAAAATGCAAAGAACTATTTCCGATATAGATAATTATCAGGTAGATTCAATAAACATTATTTGCCAAATTCGTAATTTGAGTAAGATTAATTGTAATCATTCTCTTTATTTCTAGTATTTAGATCTATTGAAAATCAGGAAAGATAATCACTACTATTTTATCAAATTTAGGAAAAAGATCAACATCAAACTAGAATTTTACCAGAAAACCGTTAAGCAATTTGAAACAAAACATTGTAGAATAAATTGAATAGAAAATAATAAAGACAATTGATTTATTATTCTAGGAGGATTCAAATTTAGGAAAGGATTCACACAGAAAAACGTATGTTTAAACTAGATCTGGAAATGCTCCAAAAAATCAAAATTGTTGGAAAGAGATAAATTTCCAAAACAAAAAGAAACAGAAAGATAGGGAAATAATTGCAGAATTATAGAAATGAAGGATTATGGAATAAATAAGATTTTTATTGAAAAGATTAAATATCTTTAAGTATTTAAAATTGATTGAAAAACTTGGGTGAAATTTGTCAATTTTAAGATTGATATTAAATTGTTACGAAATCGAAGTGTTAATGGGAAGTGTTTATGTTCTTGAAAAGATAAGACTTTAAATGGAAATACGAAAACCAAAAAAAGAATTAGAATAAAGTAAAGATATAAATATTTTGAAAGGAAACGAATTAGACAAAGATTATATCAAAGAGTAGATGAATCTCATGAGTAATTGAACCGAAGGAATGTGTTCTCATGTATTTATGATTAAATATGTACCTAGATTACATACTTGAGATACACCTTCTTTTTATTATTTTATTGTTTGAATTAAATACTGATTTAATGTTACCTCTGATTTAAAACGATGAAAAATTGTAATAGTGCCATTTTTGGTTGAAACAAGATTATGGTTAAATTATTCTCGAAAGATTGTATTTGATTATTTGGAACCATGCATACTTGATAAATGAATGTGCATGTCATGTTTTAGGAAAGTTACCTTCCGCGACGGGTGCTGAATATGGGTTATTAGAGAGTGTAGTTTTACTTTTCCAAAACTATTTTATTTGTCGTGCATGACATTTTACTTGGCCAAGTAACTTAAGGACCATTGAAATAGATGGAATTATTGAGCTCTCTACCATATCCTAGTATCGAACTTGCTTATTTCTTAAATGATTTAGAAAAATGAAAATGCTTGTGGTTTTACTAGTTATACTAGGCACACACTAGATTCCATCTTGCTTGTAGATTGCTTTTTGCTAAGCGATTCGTGTAGGGTCAGATATTTCTTGATTGACTAAGGAATTATGGGGAAGCGTAAGCTTCGAGGTTGGGCAGAAAAAGCGTCTGATCCTTGATCTCGTCTTCTTTATCGAAGATTTTCTTATGGATGGAAGATCAACAGATGTCATCTTCTTATATGCTTTATCTATTCTTTTTTATGTAATGAAGAGCTTAAGGCGACTAAATGCCTAAGTCTCAATTTGTAACTGATATTATTATCATCTACTGTATTTAGAATCAAAATTGTGAAATATGACACATGTATGTATTTAGACTGGAATTGAATATGAATTTATCTTATCGACTTTATGTCGTTTGTAATCGACTAGTTTCTTTGTTGTCTAAATGAATGAGATGATGACTATATTTTGAATATAATTGATTTTATTTAAAGTATTTGTCAAAGTTTTGAATAATATATTTTAGTACTTTACATTTGGTATAAGAGCAACTAGGTTCTGCACTGCAACCTATCGGCTCATTATGCAATAATGCGTAAACCTTATCAGAAGATAAAGGTTGAAAAGTCCTTGTGCTAGAATGGTAAGAGAAGAGAATGTAAGGAAGTAAAAAGGAAGAAGTAAGCATTAGTAACTTGTGTAAATTGGGGCTAGTTAAAGATTCATCCCTGGAATTAGAATTCCTAAATCATCAACTTATGATAAGACCTATGATTGTGGAAGATTATGCAATCAGGGTATGTAGGAAGGTTAGGAAGAATAACCTATACATACATGACTCTAAGAAAAAGAGAATGAGTAGGAATAAGATAAATTTAACTGTAGAAACCTACGATTGAGAGAGATTTAGGAACTCTTGGATTAGTGTAAACATTATGAATCTATATATGTAAGTTAACATAATTTTAGATTGTTCAAAAGTAGGATACGAACGAAGGAAGTATCCTCAAGGGTTGGGGAACTCATGAATTAAAATTTTGTGTTAAGATAAAGACCTTGTTAGAAAAGAGTTAAGTACTAAGGAATTGAGAAAAGACCAAAACAGTCAGAAGAAAAAGTCAATGACATGAGCAAGGTTCCTCCAACCGAAATCAATGAGGTTATTGAAGTTTTTGGAATCAAACAACTTATGAATAATGGTTCCAAAAGGGAAAAAGGAATACAACATAGCTTTATTTGTCATGACCCTAGAAGTTACAAGGAAAGCAACACTATGAGTTAAGAAGTACATCAGCAAAAGAGGTTATTAAGTATGGATATTCCTTCCAAAAAAAGATATTAGGTAGAAGATGGCAATGAAAGGTCAACAATAAGGAATGGAAGACCTTTTCCAAGGAAGCAAGTAAATTGCTAAGAAGTTCAACGTAAGAAGAATGAAAGTTGTGGAAACACTAAGGGGTGGAAAGGAAGAGAGCGGATTGACTCAAGCTGAGTACCCCACCTAATGAAAATTGGTTATGACTTCTTTGTAAGTCATACAGACAATTAAGTCATACATGAAATGACCACCAGGGAAAAATGACAAATGGAAAGGTTAAGAACTCTGATTTTTATATCTTATGGTTATTTATCTAAAGATTAAATCCTATTATTATAAATACCTTAGAAAAGGATTGGAAAATAAACTGATCATGATAAGGAAGATCACTATCTATGGGATTGACAAGAAAAGATCTAAGAGACTCATGATTGGAAGAAAGTGTCTCTATACTTCTATATACTTTATATAGAGAATTTAAATAATGATGTTATTTTGATATGAAATATATCCATGTCATGAAACAACTTGAATTTGAAGCTTACTATGCTAAGAAACCTATGGACGAGAAAAAGGTTGGTTATTTAAGCCATTGAGATGAAGTGTAAAATAAAGTAAGATGTGATGTTATGTGAACCACACCAAAATCTCTTTTTGAGAATGATTAAATCACTTAATCACTACCTTAATTTTTTAATGAAACCTTGGGTTAAAGATAACCTATGTGGGACAAGAAGTTTATTCAATAAGGAGAAATATCTAATGATGAGACTAAAACCTATTAAGTTGGATTACGTATTGGATTATTATTTATATAACTATAAGTAGGAATTAAACTTGAATGAGTTGTACATTGAGTCTTGGCTAGCCATATAAGTGGAGAAATTTGTAAACCATCGGACTAGTTAACAATTAAGGATTTCATCCTGAGAATTGGAAGGGAATATTGGGTTAAGATTTTCCCATGCGATTGAATATCATTAGAGTTAATGAAACCTTACAAAGATAGAATCATAGGAGAGATGCCTAGTAAGATAAAGGAAGTCGTATTATTGACAAGACTTTATTCTAAGTAGCTCTTATATTACAAGAGAAACACTTTCAAAAGGAAGCATCTATTTTAATGACAGAATATCATGGAATTTTCACTTAGCAAGAAATGCTGAAAAAGCTTATAGAGAAGAACATAATAATTGTTACTTGTGCTCAAAATGGATTTATTGAATTTGAGAATCTTTTATAATTAAGAAAATCATGGTTTGAATGCTTATGCGTGATGATTAGGTATGCAATTAAATTTGATTATCTAGAGATCGATGTGATTGAATGAGGATTAATATTCAAAAAGTAGTACTAGATTAAATCAAGAAATTAGATTGAGTTAAAGGATGAATTGCAATTGTGAAAATAATTCAAGGACAAAAGAAAATTCAAGGTATGGATGTCTTGAGATAAGTGGAAATTACCTCTATAAAACTATAACCTTTACAGGAAGAATAATAAAGGTGAAAGATCAAAATAGGTTATCACTTAGTCAAAGGATAGACTATTGTTGGATATAAAAGAATCTATGTGTCCAATATTTGGAAGATCTAAGAACAGAATGAGGAAAATAATGTCAAGGTTAGGACAGCGGATTGACAAAAGGAATTGTCAGATAAGGATCCACTATTATTTGGAAGAAGAAAGAGTAAGAAGCTGCACAAAATGTAGCAGGGTAATGTCTTGTATGCCAGGAAATAAAGACCTGAAATCATCATTGGTAGGACATGTAACTCACTTGAGATTCTAGAAGGAAATGGTAGAACACAAGACAAATTGATTTGTCTTTGATTATTAGAATTAACATAATGTTCTAGTGGATAGACTCATCAAGAAACTTACAATTTTTGGAAACTCAACTTATAGGATTATGGTCCTAATTAATATATATTGTGGGAAGTAGTTGCTTAGTAAACTTGAAAGGTTATTTTAGTTTAGCAAATAAGGATAGGGATTGTGTAACCAAAATTATTTTTGTCAAATAGGTAAATGGTGGACTAAATCTTGAATGAATTGTAACTCTAAAATTGACATTTGGACTATTTTATGGAAGAAAGGAAACTCTAATAAAGCTCAAGTGTGGAGCAATATTAAAATTGATAAGTGTCTAGGAGCAAGGTTATGCTTGAGATAGACAAGTAATGAAAGGCAATAAATTTATGGTAAGGATAATGAATGTGTAAGTGGCGGATGGACTCGGGTTATGAGTTGTATAACAATGTAAATTCAAAGGAAAGGATTGGACCCACGATGTAGTGTACAATACATCAAAATTTCTCTTCCATTTGAGTTATACTAAGGATAAATTCATGGACCAATGAATTCCGATCACTAATTATAGATATTATTATATTATATGTATTTGTGGAATAAAACTCTTTGGGAGAGTAAGTATGTGTGAAGCATACGAAATTTCCCTATGTGATAGTAAGAACACTTGAAGCAAAAAATAGAAAGGACAAGATTACTGTATAGGATGACTGTTTTGTAAATCTTACGTAATTTGGGAAATCATCAAAGTTGGCTCTGAGATTGGTGGGACCCTTTGATATATTGGAAGTCATTAATCTATTTGTTGATAGAGTAGCGTTAATAGAGATAGTGCTCGGTACAAGGTCCAGTGGGACTAGTATACTGAGGATAGTGCTACATGGGAGGATTTTGAGACGATAGACTACCATTTTCCTCATTTGCTTTCATAGATTAGCATTTGTTTTGTGCGGAGATACTTGATACTCTGGGTTTTGATTCACATGTTGTGAATTTTGATAGCGTGGCTGCTACTGTTATTGTTTACGCTTATGTTTGAGAACTATGTTGTTAGTTATTATTTCATTATGATTGAGATACTATGCTTTACCTATTGAGATACTATGTTTACTGATTGAGATAGTATGTTTTATTGAAGATGATGTTATGCTTATTGAATCACTAATAATACATCGAGATAATGTCTCTTCCAAGAGGGGAAGGATGTCATGTATGGATTTCATTTGATTAATTAAATGCAGTTATTAATCATTATGTCACTATTTAAATTGAATTTAAATGATTATTTTAGTGAAAGTTAAATTGAAATAAAATTGAAATTGAAATTGAAATGCATTTATATTTAATTTCGGGGCTTGTCATTGCTAATGTAAAAATTGAGTGCAAGTGAACGCAGGAATAGGTGAACGTGATTAAAGGCGAGAAAAATGATCAGGTAGAGTTGTTTAGTCGATTGACGTTCATGAGTTGATGGAATCTCACACACTCACATAGATAATATTTTAGTGTATTTTGCGTTTATCATGTTTGCAAATTTTAAATCTAGTTTTAATTTAATTTCTCAAAATTGTGAGAAATGCATGTGATTTAAATGATGATTTGGTTAAATTTGATGAAATTGATTTAAATTTAATGATTGGATTGCTTGTTTAAATATTTTATTATTGTTTGAAAATAATATGTTAGTATTTCAAAATTTGAAAAAGAATTAGCTTTTATTTCAAAATTTAATAAACTTTAAATGAATAAAGTTGTGTTTTAAAGTTATTTGTTTTTTATTTGAAAATTATGGAATGGGAAAAGATTTAAAATTAGAAATTAAACAAATATTTAAAAAAAACTAAACTGGAGAAATACAAAATAATTTAAAAACAAAATTGAAAAGAAATAGAAAAAAAACATCCATTCAAATTGAAAATTGGCATTCAAAACTTCAGTTTAACAAGCTGAAGAAAAATATCTTCAATTAAAGAAGAAGCAATCAAAAAATCTGAACTCTGATTTGAATTTTGAACTGGAGATCAAGGAATATTTTGCAGATCTCATTTGTGTTGATAACTAAAACAATGCATAGAAATAAGGGGGATATACATAAGAATTGAAAATGGAGGAGACACAAAAAAATCTGTTTGTCTTCTTGAGCAAATTAACAAAAAAGAACAGAGTATTACTGATAGAGGAGAGAATTCAAGTTTGTTTGTCTCTATATTCGGGATCTTACCTTACCCAGATGCAGCCAAGGAAGTCCCCATCCTATTCATACGCAGAAAATACATGAAGAAATTTCATTCCAAATAGGAGTTATCTCCCATACATCTGCTCTTCACACGCGGGGGGCAAGTTACCAATAACCACGCATAGGGAGGATGGCAGGGAGAGAACCCAAGGAAGTTTCCATGCAACCACTAGGAGTCTTCATTGCCATAGTCACCAACTCTTCATTGCCACGCAGGTAGGGAAGGCATAGGAGATAGGCACGAGTTAGGAGGATTTCCCACATAGCCAAAAGGGAAGTCTCCTTTTTCCCACCAAACAACAGGAGACTGGTGTATGCGGCCAGAAGGAGAGGGAAATGAGGTGCGCAGGGAGCAAGCGAGTGGGATGAGGCACGTGGAAGAAAGGAAGAAGGTGTGTTGTGTAGAGAGGGAAGAGAGGCGCGACCAGTATAAGGATAAGGGAGAAAGGGAGTTAGTGTGAGGTGTGGGAGAAGACAATAGGTTGCTCTCCAGCACACACAGCCAACAGGTGAAGTAAAGGTACGCAGGTAGAGAGGAGATAAATGAAGAGTGCGACCAGCAAGGAAGTGCTTGGGAAGAAGAAGGCAAGAAAATTCAAGAACAAAAATACAGAGAACTATTTCCAATATAGATAATTATCAGGTAGATTCAATAAACATTATTTACCAAATTCGTGATTTGAGTAAGATTAATTGTAATCTTTCTCTTTATTTCTGGTATTTAGATCTATTGAAAATCAAGAAAGATAATCACTACTATTTTATCAAATTTAGGAAAAAGATCAACATCGAATTGGAATTTTACCAAAAAACCATTAAACAATTTGAAACAGAACATTGTAGAATAAATTGAATAGAAAATAATAAAGATAGTTGATTTATTATTTTAGGAAGATTCAGATTTAGGAAAGGTTCACACAGAAAAATGTATGTTTAAACTAGATCTAGAAACGCTCCAAAAAATCAAAACTGTCAGAAAAAGATAAATTTCCAAAACAAAAAGAAACTGAAAGATAGGGAAATAATTGCAGAATTATAGAAATGAAAGATTATGGAGTAAATAAGATTTTTATTGAAAAGATTAAATATCTTTAAGTATTTAAAATTGATTGAAAAACTTGGGTGAAATTTTTCAATTTTAAGATTGATATTAAATTGTTATGAAATCGAAGTGTTAATGGGAAGTGTTTATATTCTTGAAAAGATAAGACTTTAAATGGAAATACGAAAACCAAAAAAAGAAGTAGAATAAAGTAAAGATATAAATATTTTGAAAGGAAACGAATTAGACAAAGTTATATTAAAGAGTAGATGAATCTCATGAGTAATTGAACCAAAAGAATGTGTGCTCATGTATTCCTAATTAAATATGTACTTAGATTACATACTTGAGATACACCTTCTTTTTATTATTTTATTGTTTGAATTAAATACTGATTTAATGTTACCTCTGATTTAAAACAATGAAAAATTGCAATAGTACAATTTTTGGTTGAAACAAGATTATGGTTAAATTATTCTTGAAAGATTTTATTTGACTGTTTGGAACTAGGCATGCTTGATAAATGAATGTGCATGTCATGTTTTAGGAAAGTTACCTTCCGGGATGGGTGCCGAATATGGGTTATTAGAGAGCGTAGTTTTACTTTTCCAAAACTGATTTATTTGTCGTGCATGACATTTTACTTGGCCAAGTAACTTAAGGACCATTGAAATAGATGGAATTATTGAACTCTCTACCATATCCTAGTATCGAACTTGCTTATTTCTTAAATAATTTAGAAAAATGAAAATGCTTGTGGTTTTACTAGTTATACTAGGCAGGCACTAGATTCCATCTTGCTCATAGACTAATTTTTGCTAAGCAATATGTGCAGGGTCGGGTATTTCTTGATTGACTAAGGAATTTCAGGGAAGCGTAAGCTTCGAGGTTGGGCGGAAAAAGTGCCCAATCCTTGTTCTCATCTTCTTTATTGAAGATTTTCTTATGGATGGAAGATCAATGGATGGCATCTTCTTATATGCTTTATATATTATTTATTATGTAATGAAGAGATTAAGGCGATTGAATGCCTAAGTCTTAATTTTTAATTGATATTATTATCATCTACTGTATTTAGAATCAAAATTGTGTAGTATGACACATGTATGTATTTAGACTGGAATTGAATATGAATTTATCTTATCAACTTTATGTCATTGTTTGTAATCGACTAGTTTCTTTGTTGTCTAAATGAATGAGATGATGACTATATTTTGAATATAATTGATTTTATTTAAAGTATTTATCGAAGTTCTGAATAATAGATTTTAGTACTTTACAACCATACCACATTACCAAGCTAGTGGAGCACCACTAGCTTGCCAATGCGTTAGGGTTGAAAAGGTAGGGGTAGTGTATGCCTTATAGAAATGGGGAATCACAGTGATATACATCACCATGAGTCCCCATTTCTATGAGGCATACACTACATACATCACCATGAGTCCCTATTTCTATGAGGCATACATTGCCCCTACCTTGTCAACCCTACCACATTGCCAAGCTATTGGAGCACCACTAGCTTGGTGATGGGGTAGGGTTGAAAAGTTAGGGGCAGAGTATGCCTCATAGAAATGGGCTCTCACATTGATGGATACATCACCATGAGATCCCATTTCTATCGTCATTGTAAGACACCATTTCTATGAGGCATACATTGTGCCTACCTTGTCAAACCTACCACATTGCCAAGCTAGTGGAGCATTGGCAAGCTAGTGGTGCTCCAATAGCTTGGCAATGCGGTAGGGTTGATAAGGCAGGGGTAGCATATGCCTCATAGAAATGGAAAGATTTTTATCTCACTAGCTTGCCAATTTTCTCACATGATTTCTCTGATGGAATGCCTTAAAGTAATATGGTAATGTGGCATGCCATTATTGTAAGTATTTTGTATGAAGCCTTGAATGACATATATTTAATTTATTTGTATGGATTCATTTTTTAGGAACTAATATTTGTCTCATTACCATGCTATAGGTAAAATTATTTGCCATGTCGAGGAAATGAACAAGGAATAAACTTAAAAATGAAGAGTATGAAACCAATAAAGAAAAGGAGAGAGAACGAGTGAGAACATATCATGAGAAGAAGAAATTAGATATGATTGATGAAAACAAGCCAATTGAAGAAGAAACTCAACCATCAAAAAGAAAAAAGACATTGGTGGCACAAAGGGCACAAATTTGAAAGCATCATGCTAAGATAGATTCAAATACCATAGTTGGAGACACACCCTCTACTGCAAGTGAATATGAAGGGACACCATTAAGAACAAGTGAATATGGAGGGACACCATCTACCACAAGTGAATATGGAGGGGCACCATCTACCACAAGTGAATATGAAGGAACACCATCCACCACACCTCAAGTTTGAGAGTACATCATCACTCGGATTTGATGAAGGTACACCATCATCCCCATGTCAACCTCAAGGTATGTTGTATATTCTACCCTCGATCAAAGGTACACAATCTAGCCCACCTCACTTAAATATTGATGAAATTCCTAATGTTGAGGAGTATGTGCCTAAGAGAACACCACCTAGAATTTTGTGTAGAAAACCAAAGTATTTGATTAATATTGATGAGGATATTTTTCAGCACATGGAAGGTAATATTCTATCACACACTTGTAGAATATATGTCGATAAGATTTAGAAATCATTCTTTGAAAGGCTAAATGAGACTGCAAGATGTCAAATATTTGTTGAAATGATGCGGGGTATAAAGTATAGAAACATCATGAAGACTCTTGGGTTGAGAACATCGATGCTTCAAGTGAAAACACTATTGTGAAGAATCTAATGGATGCTTATGAGAGTGTGGGTAAGACCTCACACTTAAAGGATAGTAATGTCACCTAATGTGTAATTACATTGAATTTGGTAAGTAGTCAAAAAGAGAGATCTCATCTCATTACAAATATAGTTGAACAAATGAGAATTGATAAAAAAAACTATCAAGAGACGTTCAAAAGAGGCAAATAATTGAGGGAACTGATTCAAATGAATTATGGGCAGTCTCGGGGAGACTTCCACAAAAGGATAAAAAAGTTGTTGAAGAATTGACAAAAACTAATTGAAGAGTATTAGAAGAATAATACAAGACCATCTCTAAATCAAAGGGATGTTGTAAGAAGGAGAATCGGTAGTCAAAACCGTGAGCTACATCCAAAGCATTTTTTGGATACGACTCAAACCCAATTTTTTTGTAAATTTCAATAGGATTATCCTCAAATTAGTATTTGTCAAAGATATTTTTAAATGATTAAACCTTTTTATGTCAAGATAAATCACACACGCACTATTGATTGTTGTAGACTACATATTGAATTCTCTAACCATTACGATGTTTATCGTTCTATATGTTTAGATTTGCATACTAATGATGTTTTGCAGGATTGTGGCTTACAAGCCCCATAAACATCTTCAAGAGAGTTCTTATCAAAAAAATTATGTGAAATAGAGGATGGCCAAATATTCTATAGGAGATTATGCTTAGAGGGTTCGTGTCAGTGTTGTAGTGACTTACAACATATGCTAGTATTTCAACATATGGAAAGCACATATGAGGTGGGACAAAAACTAGTATATTTCGGGAAGTATAGAATAGTGAAATGTTACAAAAGATGGTAATCAAGAAAAAAGTTGTGATTTGGTTATTCAAAAGATTCTAGTGTATCAGTTTATGCACATGTTTCATGAAAATATAGTGTATAAGTATGCAAATAATACCCATAGATCTCGATGGTTGGACACATAATTCAAGCTATGCAAGGGCACCTTTCCTATTGGAAGCATAGTTTCAATGGTCGAATTTTCAAAGAAATACACTCTACAACCACAATGTAAGGTGTAGTCACAATATTACAACTCCACATAGGTTTTGATATTTGTGCACATAGCATTCATTCATGCAGCTAATAGTACAAAAGAGCAAAGGAGGGTATTGAAGGAGTATCACTTTTATATTAGTGATGATCACACACATTATCTGGAGTTCGTGCAAGGTTTCTTTCAGATGTTCTACATTGATTTGGCTCAAAGGGGAATAGAATACGGTCGACATATAATATGATTGGATAACTATGCAACATAGTTCAAGAACTCGTGCATGTTCTATTGGTTGTGCATGATGCATTTCATTACAGGTGTTCAACATATGTGGAACATTTGTGAGGTTGGGCATGGAAAGGAGGAGCATGTGTGAAAAGAGGATTAGCATGAGAAGAGTTCAAGTATAAAGAAAATGCAATGTTGACATATGCAAAATCAATCATCAAGTGGTGTAATGCTTCAATGGGTCCAAGTAATGAAGGTACGTCTTTTGTTCACAGATTTTTTTCATTGATGGACATGATACTAACATTGCACCATATGAGGATTGTTGTACATTGGTAGGATCGAGAAATATACACTCTTTCCTTAGCTCAAATCTAGGTTCATGGAGTATCAATACACAAACAATGGCATGCTTTTGTTCTTCATGTACAATGCAAGCCTGGGATGATTGTGAGTCAAAGGAGTGGGTTGAGAAATGGTCATTAAGTTATCTTAGCCCACTTCACACGTATCGCCCTTTGACAACATTAAATCTAACATAGATGGATTCATCAGTTGAACTCGAATACATATCAAATCTAGTTCAACCAAATAATATATCTACTTGCATAGGTTTTGAAATTCCTATTGTTATCTTACTTTGTAGTGTATTTGTAATGTTGACTAATTTCAAGAGATTTGTTGCATGTATCAATGCAAGGCATGTTTATGCAGTTATTGCAAATGAAGACAACGAAGAGGGAACAAAATATTACTTGTGTTGTTGTATTAAGGCCAAAAATAAATTAGAGGACCCAGTTATAGATGGAGAAAACATCGAATACCCTATAGGCTTAGTTGTTGTTATTGGAATGTGGCTTAGAAGGTACCCACATAAGAGTGTTAAATATTGGTTGTTTTAGGACTTTGACATGCATTGAAAGATTATTCATTACTCGAACCTTGTTGTGGCATCCAATGTTTGTTTGATCAAATATGGGGGTAGAAATTTGAACAAGACCTTGTGGAAGGTCCATGAGTCTGACCATGAGACAATACTTGACACAATAAAGAGTAGAGCAGACCTAGATGGTTCGTTGGATTAATTTATAAGTATGCACAATGGTTCTTATTAATTTATACTTGTATGCACATTAATTTGTATGATGCCAATTCTATGATGCACATGTTATCATCTAATGTTTATATCATGTATGTAGGTGATTGATGAAGTTATGAGACTTGCAAATGTAGCACACTTTATGTTTAGAACTATGGAAAAGTATACATAGTTCAATGGTATTTTATTTTTTCTCAAAAACATGCAAAAACAATGATGTAGGATATTCTCAATAGATAAGTAAACTAAGTGGAAGATTAAATAGGTTACATTAATAGGTTACAAGTTTAGGTTGGAAATTAATATTTTGGTTATGTTCTATTCATGTTCTATTCATGAGAGGTTGTTGTGTGCAATAGGTATCTTGGAACTCCCAATGAAGATGTATGGCCAAGAGTAACTAAGTTGAGAGAGTTGCATGCCTATCCTCAATGGATACATCGATATTTAGGCCTTGCTATTCTCGATTTGGAACCAAATGGTGTGGATTTGTTGTCTATAGGTTCCTTCCATCTATTTTCATTTAATTTCCATTTTGGATGCTCTTTCTTTTTCTTCTTTTACTTTTCCTATTTGTAAGTAACCTACTAAAAATTGATTGGTGTCCCCTTGCAAAAAATGTTGATTTATGAGCCATCCAAGAGAATATCACCGAAAAAAGCAATGCAACATCCTTATTTTGATGATCTTGACAAATCTCAATTCTGATTTGAAGCCATTATAAAAGAGTGTATGAAGCTTAGCGAGGGAATCTCAAGTTATTCATTTGAATTTAACCTCATCATGAGCACCTATGATGTACACATTATAAGAGAATATTGAATGTATGAGTGATATTGTAAAAAATCTATGAGAAAAGAGTACCTAAGGCATTGGGCCTACAAGTACAAACACTTGGGTTTTAGAATGATGTATGAAGCATATTAGACAATTGTAGCACAAATAGAAGAATTAAGGCAACCAAATAAATCTCATTTTATTGTAAACATCATATTATTAATACAATAAGTGTAATAACCATTGATGGCTACTAATCATTCATTTTTCTTCTTTTATTCTCTCCTTATTATAATTAGCACCAATTGACTAACTTACTATAAAAACTTCATTTATTAAAAAAATCAACCTAATGATTATATATCAATATCAATATAGCATGCAGTCTATTCAAATAAACACTTGTACTGATATTTACTCAAATTTTGAAATATATTGCTGCCCTGAAACATTTGTAATTCATGCAATGTAATCCCTTAATAGTCCAAATTGTAAAAGGGAAACAATCTTTGACAACCTGTTACCTAGGTGTCGTGTCAATTATAGGAATTCCTTTTGAGGCATTGGGATCATGTAGGGAACCTCTACAATAACCTCTCTTGGTTTTTGTTAACTTAGGGTTATTTTTTCGTGGTGTCCAATTTTGAGTTGATGGAAAAAATATCAATTACTAGTTGTGTAAAGTTGCAAAGTGGTGCAAATTTTGTTTTGGAACTCAAGTGACCAACCAAAATGTTTCAATGCATCTGGATGGGTGGTTTTACAGTAGGCATAGTCCTCTTTCACACCCAAACACGTTGAATCGTTCCAAGCTATGTTCAACTGGCTCGATCCCTTAAGGGTCCAAAGTGCAAAAGGGCAACAATATTTGATGGGCTATTACTCAAATACTGTGATGCTTACTAACTCTCAATATAAGCCTATGGGATTGCATTGAGCCCCTCTACAATTACCTCTCTTGATTCTTTTTATTTCAAAGTCATTTTCCCATGGTGTCCAGTTTTCACTTGATGGAAAAAGTGTCAAATGCAAGCAATGTAAAGATACAAAGTGGTGCAAATTTTGTTCTACAACTCGAGTGACCAAACAAACTATTCCAAAAAATTTGAGTGGGTAATTTTACGCTAAGCATGGTCCTCTTTTTTACCCAAACATGTCAAATCACTCTGAGCTACATTCAACCGACAAAATCCCTTATGAGTCCAAAGTGCAAAATGGTTGCAATATTTAGCATGTTGTTACTCAAACATCGTGATGCTTAAAATTCTTGTCTGAGCCTATGGTATTGCGTTGGGTTCCTATACAATAATATCTCTCGGTTTTTGCTATCTCGAAGGTATTTTCCCATGGTGATGAATTTTTACTTGGGAAAAAAGATGTCAAATGCAAGTTGTGAAAAATTGTAAAGTAGTGCAACTTTCATTCTACAACTTGAGTGACCAAAAAAATTACTCCAACATGTCTGAGTGGGTATGTTTATGCTAGGCATGGTCCTCTTTTGCACTCAAACACACTGAATCACTTCGAGCTATGTTCAACTGACTCGATCCCTTAAAGGTCCAAAGTGCAAAAGGGTAGCAATCTTTGATGAGCTATTACTTGAAAACCGTAACACTTTAGAACTCTCCTTCTGAGCCTATAGGATCATGTTGGGTCCCTCTACAATTAAATCTCTCAATTTTTGTTATCTTAGAGTCATTTTTTCGTGGTCTCCAGTTTTCACTTGATGGAAAAAGGGTCAAATGCAAGTAGTGTAAAGATGCAAAGTGGTGCAACTTTCGCTCTGCAGCGCGAGTGACCAAACGAACTGCTCCAACGCATTGGGGTGGGCATGTTTACACTATTTATGGTCCTCTTTTACACCCAAACATGCCGAATTTCTTCGAGCTACATTCAATCAATAGAATCCCTTATGAGTCCAAAGTGCAAAATGGTTGCAATCTTCAACATGTTGTTACTCAGATACCGTGATGCTTAGAAAATTATTGTTCGAGTTGGAACCCTCTATAATAAGACCTCTTGGTTTTTTCTATTTTGGAGGTTTTTTCTCGTGGTGGCAAATTTTTGCTTGGGGAAAAATTTGTCAAATTTCAAATTGTGCAAAGTTGCAAAGTGGTGTAACTTTTGTTCTGCAACTTGAGTGACCAAAAAAATTGTTCCAACATATTCTGGTGGGTATTTTTACTCTAGGCATGGTCCTCTTTGACACCGAAAGAGATCGAATCACTCTAAGCTATGTTCAACCGGCTTGATCCGTTAAGGGTCCAAAGTGCAAAAAGACAACAATATTTGACAGGTTATTACTCAAAAACCCTAATGCTTACGAACTCTTCATTCAAGCCTATAGAATTATGTTCAGCCCCTCTATAATAACCTCTCTCATTTTTTTTATGTTGGATTCATCTTCTTGTGGTGTCCAATTTTCACTTGATAGAAAAAGTGTCAAATGCAAGCAGTGTAAAGTTGCAAAGTAGTGCAACTTTCATTCTACAACTAGTGTGGCGAAATGAACTATTCCAAAGCATCCTAATAGGTACATTTTCGATAGGAATGGTCCTATTTCACACAAAAATATGTTGAATCAATTTGAGCTACGTTCAACTAGCTTGATCCCTTATGATGGCATGCAAAAAAATTGAAAATAAAAAAATTCACACAATAGTTGAGAAGTCTAAATTTTCCACACAAAAAGCATATGATCATCCTCAAGTATAGAAAGCACAAGATGTTTTTTAATTATCCTCATTTCCCTTACAACAATAGACAACCAATTGTAAATGTGTACAATGGTGGAACTTGGAAACATTTTATTTTTCCATAATTAACAACTTTGGTTGTGAAGCATTTTGTCATTTTTATTTGAAATGATTTTCTATGCTTGAAAATTGGAGTCTAAGAGAAACAAGTGATGCTCTCATGTACATTTATTATTTGGTGTGATAAATAAATTTTTCACCCTTTAGTCCATTTCTTATTAACATATTATAAATTATAAAGCTTTCTCCCAAGGCCATTTCCTATACAAAAAATTATATTGCAAAAAGTTGACATATACATCTTTCGAAATGTTTATATGGTGATGGATCAAGAACCTAACAATTCATTCTGTATTGTGAGGATTATGCTCTGAAAATGTTTAAAGACTATTCAAGATAAATGTATAATAATGTGTCAAGAATTTAACTACTCATCATCTAGTATGAATATTATGTTTTGCAAGTGTTGTGAAGATTATTTATCCTTTGCTTAATTGATTTGTTCCAATCAAAAGATTAAATATACTGGAATGTTTTTATGAAACATCTTATGGAATACCAATTGAAAACATGTTTTTTTCTTGTAGATAAAGAATTTAATAGAAATTTTTTTCTTAAACTGAATTGAGATATGTAAGAACAAGGGAGCATTAAGAAATTTACATTTCTCAAGGATCTTAAATAAGCCTTCTCTCCCATTTCAATTTTGGGTGGATTATTGCTTTCAAAGTATTAGGAATGCTTTTCCTATTTTCTAGTTGGTTGTTTCCATTATAGAAGGTTCATCTCTTGATATATATTATACTCATTCTTAATCAATTATAAAGTTAATAATCATTACATTTATTTATAGATAATCTTTTCTTTTCAATTTGTGCAATTTTGTAATTTGTAACTCTGCTAGTATTCCTAGAAATATTGAAGTTGTTTAGCATCAACTTATAAATTTGTTTAACATCAATCAATAAATATTCAAGACAAACAATGAAAGAAAACAATGATCAATGATAGGGCTGACCAATTAATAAGTATACACGTGAATAAGTCAAGCATACATGTGAATAAGGGAAGCACAAGTACTCAAAAACACATAAGCCTTGAAGTATACACATGAATGCATAGTATACACAAATTAATACAAAGTATATGCATGAATACAAGGTATACACATGAAACAACACGTAAGTCACAAAGTATGCATTGGAATGGACGTAAGGCACATAGTATACACATAAGTTGTAAAGTATACACTTGAATACATGCAACTCATATCTATTGAACCATGGATTTATAATGCAAATATGGACACCATTGATAAAAAAGATTTATATTAACCAAATAGCCATGTAGGCATACATCAATATATGTCGATATAAGTATAAAATATATACAAAATAGCCATATAGGCTTACGAGAATGCCATGTAGGCATATAATGTCAAATATATCCAATGCAAAATATGTACAAAAATGCCATATATGCATACAACTTAGGGCTCTAGAATCAAAAGTCATTGCTCTGCATGCCTTGGAAACAAATTCTTGCCCTTTTCTTGTCGATCGAATGGTGAAAGGTTTGTCACTCATTTGTTTTGAGGTTGAGGTGTGCTCTTGGTGCTCCTCTTAGAGTTTAGTTCTTGGTCAAGCTTTATCTGTTACAATAAGAAGTAAAGACATTAATATATATAAATTACATTATAAAAAATAATATATTTAACAAAATAATCACTTACCGCCATTTGATGATCACTCTCCTTGAGGGAAATATTAAAATGCCCATGCTGAGGCATGTTGAAGCCCTGTAGAAACCATCCAAAGAAAAATTAAACTATGAATCAATAATGGTTTCATTTTTCACTAACTAACAACTATAACAAGAAATGTAAATTGAAATTTAGTAATCTACCTCATACCTCAGTGAAGGGCATCGATTAGTCTATAGCAGATGAAACACTAATCTCCATTGCCCTATGAAAATCTAGAGGTGTGTCCACTTCCAACAACTGAAAATAAAGAAAGAAATTATTCAATCAAGAAAACTACAATAGTGATGCACGTCATGGCTTATAATGTATGAGATAATCAACAAAATTTTGAGTACTTATTAAACTATATATTTTTTACTATCATGCTTATATTTTTCCTATCCATAGCTTGTTCGAAATAACCTATTTTTAGGATTTTATCCATAGCAGCAAGGCAGTGAACTGTTTGATAAAATACCTTGGTAGACATGTATGATAATAATAGTAGCATAGAGAAGACAATGAACTGTTTGAAAAAATTCCTCAAAGAAATGGCATCTCATGGTGATGGAATTCCATTAAAAAAAACGTTTCATGGTATTCCATCACCATGAGACCACATTTCTTCAAGGAATTTTTTCAAACTACTCACTACCTTGACTATGATATTGGTTACTATTATGCTTTGATAGATTTTTTCCAAGCATCCATAGTTTGTTGGAAAGCACCTATTTTAGGCTTTTAGCCATAGCAACAAGGAAGTGAGTAGTTTGATAAAATGCTTTGGTAGACATGTATGCAAAATGTGGTAGCATATAAAAGGTGGTGAGCTATTTGAAAAAATGCCTCAAAGAAATGTCGTCTCATGGTGATGGAATGGCATTCCATCACCATGAGACTGCATTTCTTCGAAGCATTTTTTTAAACTACTCAATGCCTTGTCTTTGCTATTGCTTACTATTATGCTTTGATATATTTTTCCAAGCATCCATAGTTTGTTGGAAAGCACCATTTTTTGGCTTTTAGCCATAACAATAAGGAAGTTCAAGCAGTTTGATAAAATTCTTTGGTAGACATGTATGGAAAATGTGGTAGCATAGAAAAGGTGGTGATCTATTTGAAAAAATACCTCAAAGAAATGTGGTCTCATGGTGATGGAATGACATTCCATCACCATGAGACCATATTTCTTTGAGAATTTTTTTTAAACTACTCATTGCCTTGTCTATGTTATTGCTTACTATTATGCTTTGATAGATTTTTTTCCAAGCATCTGTAGTTTGTTGGAAAGCACCTAATTTAGGCTTTTAGCCATAGCAACAAGGAAGTGAGTAGATTGATTAAATGCTTTGGTAGACGTGTATGGAAAATGTGGTAACATACAAAAGGTGGTGAGTTTTTTGAAAAAATGCCTCAAGGAAATCTGGTCTCATGGTGATGGAATGGAATTCCATCACCATGAGACCACATTTCTTTGAGACATTTTTTCAAACTACTCATTGCCTTGTCAATGCTATTGCCTACTACTACTCTTTGATATATTTTTTTTCCATGAACCCAAAGTTTGTTGGAAAAAACTTTTTTTTAGGCTTTTAGCCATAGCAGCAAGGAAGTGAACTACTTGATAAAATGCTTTCATACACATGTATGGAAAATGTGGTAACATAGAAAATGCGGTGAGTTGTTTGAAAAAATGCCTCAAAGAAATTGGGTCTCATGATGATGGACATCACCATGAGACCACATTTATTTGAGGCATTTTTTCAAACAACTCATTGTCTTGTCTATGCTATTGCTTATTATTATTCTTTCATATATTTCTTCCAAGCATCCACATAATAGACAAGGCAATGAACTGTTTGAAAAGATGCCTCAATAAAAAGTGATCTCATGGAATGCCATGACAAGAAAATGCAATTTCCAGCCGCTCCTAGTTATTACTTATGCTATGTGAAGTAATTGCATCACTGGTTATGTTGACCTTCTAAACTTAACTATATTGTAGTTGAAATTTTTTCATCTATCAACATCTAGTTATTACTTATGGAATGTGAAGTAATACTTTGACTTTGAAAGTTGTGCAGTGCAATGTAATTGACGATATGAATATAAGCTACACAAATATGTTAAGTACAATTCATTAGTTAAACTCTTCATTCTATTACCTATGTGAAGGTTTTTCCAAATCCATTGGCACTCAAAGGTGTTCCCATGAAACCTCCAATATTAACCTATTCAACATCCAAAATCAAATATTGTCTAAATACCATTCATATAACAATGCTATTAATATTTAATAAATTTATAATTGTTTACTAGTTACATACCTCAATGGTAGATGTAGTGGAGTAATAAGTAGGTGCAGTGTTGGTGTATCCAGTATCAACACTGTGACCTTGAAATTTTATTACAATCATAAAAATAATTAGTTAATCTTGCATTTCAAAAAAGAAATTTAATAAATTAAATTCAATAAACATGCTAAAATTTACCTAAGTATCGATGCCATAAGTCTAATTCAAAATTTCAGCTGCCCTCGCCATCTCTGTAGCTAGAGACATATCCTATGTAGAAACCTCCTTAGTGTCAGTGGGGTCATATGTATAAGTTTCCCCACAAACCTAACACGAATGGGGTGGAAGCCTAACACTTACAGAATCCCCTCAATGGCGTTGTACTATAGGACTGGCATGTTGAATGACACTTTGGGTCAAAGAGGTGATATCTTGCAAATTTTCTACCTTGGAACTCTCCTTCGCAATTGAAGGGATAATGATGTGCTCATGATCTGGCCTAGTGAGAGCTCATCTCACTTGTCGCCTATGATCTAGTTGTGCATTGGGTCTATCTTGAGCTGACCCCCCACCTCTCCCCTAGAATTCCCTCATATCAAAATAATCTAGGATTCTATTCAGGATGAACTCACAATATAGTTTCATTAGGAAATATTGTGGGACTTCGCAATTGTTGCATGGTGGGTAATCAAAAACAATGTACCACCTATCCCAAAAATGGTTCCTAATCCCTTGGTGGTGGCACCAATAGATAGGAAACCTTTTTGCATTGAGGCCAAGATTTTGATTTGTGTGTGGGTTGGTGAATAATGAGCACAAATCTAATTTGGTAATTTTTTCATCTTTTATATCTTTATATGATAATTTATCCTGGTAAAAATTCCTATCCACGTGCATCCTATCTTTCCAACCACTTAATTATTTTTTGATTGCATCTACATGTTTTAACATTTTTTTAAGATAATTTGCAAGTGTTCTTTTCTCCATGGTTGGACCTGCTAGATCATTCAACCTCATGATTAACTCCTCAATTTCACTCATTAAATTTTGTTGAGTGCTAGGAGGATGTTGAGGGATTGGTGGAGAATATTGTTGTTGTGGTTGTTGAACTTGAAGATTTTTTTGATGTTGTTGTTTCTCTACTTGTTCAAGATTTTGTTCCTATTGTTGTTGCTTTGCTTGTTGAGGATTTTGAGGAGGGTTTACAAGTTCATTAACATCTCCTACAAATTCAAAAAATAAATATCAAAAAGAACCTAAAACTAACAAATTCACAACAAAAAACAAACAATCCTTACCTCTTGGACCTCCTCGTTGACGTGGCGACATCCTGGTGACAAAATAGAAACAATTTGATGAAAAAACTTTCAAGATGACTCCTCCCAAAATGTGAGCGCACAAATGAAGGGTTTTGGCCGCGGGAAGAAAAAATAGCCACAATAAAAATGAATTCGGTTTCCTTTTTTTTTATTTTAATGACTCATAATGCAAGTGCATCATAACACGCTCACATTATAATGCGCTTGTGTTATGAGCTATCAAATTTTTTTTTGAATTTGGCCATAAATTGGCCCCCCATTTTCTTGCACCCACCCCCAAATGTTCAAAATTTTATTACTTTTCTATGCGATGGTTTCTCACTTACTCCTTTGACCTAATTAGGATGCCATCAATGCATTCTTCACCAACCATAAATTTAATTATTGATGTCGTGAATGTGTTTTAGGTGTCAAGGTTTCAAAGTGCATATTTTGTTTTCATCTACTACCATCATTATAGAATGATAACCCAATGACCAAAATTGTTTGTTGATCCCATCATTCAATCTACAACATCCATTTTGGGTGTGACCCATCCTCTATCGTGGATTCCACTTTTTCTATTAGTGTCATGACTTGGATTTTTCACTTGGTGAAGTTCCTTTATTGGGTTTCACCCCTCTTTTCTATCATTAGATAGTACTAGGATGCAGAGAAGAGTAGAATAATAATCCAAGTAGGAATACTTACACAAAAAATAATTTCCAAAATAGTTGCAGGGAGGTAGAGATAGTTCCAGACTATTAATAGAATATTATTATACTATTTTCCTATTTTATCCCTCCATTAATGTGTTGGTAGACTCAAAAAATATACTATTTATAGAATTTTCTCTTTTAACACATTTTTTGTTGTGATTGTAATCACTTATAGAGGAAAATAAAAAAATTCTAAGCTTGTTGCATGTTGTGTAATGAATCTTTTTGTGTTGGCCTATTAGTTTGAATAGTTCATTGATGGACAACTAAGTAGATAAGCTTATGATAGTATGCATAGATGCATTTTAATGCATAAATCAATTATAATTTATTATTCTATTTGTCATTTCTCCTTGTCACACTTGACTCTATTGCCCTAGGATAGACACTAATCTCATTGTACTCATGCCAATGGGCGATCCCACAATAGTGGTTTACATTTTTTGGCCAAACTAGACACTGAAATAATTTTTTCTAACTAAATCTTCACTTTCGAGCACCTATAGCAGTTATACCGTGAGGAATTTGAAGATGATGCAAACTAGTGATTTATGACATTTTGTTTGTAGATTCTAAATATATTTTTTTCAAAATTTTTGGAATCCTATTGCACTTCTTTTTTCATCTCCTTCGAAAACTAGTTTTTTTCAGTAAACAACATTTTTAAGGAGTGATGCTCACCATATACAACATAATTTTTTTTTCCATGAGGGATAAAGTTCTATTTATTTCGAATTTAGATTTTTAACTATGATATCTAGTGCTTCCAATTAGTTTCATAGTGTTTTATTGAATATTTTTTCCTTAATCAAGTTTCAAATTCAAAGCAATTACAATTTAGATATAGGTAGAGCGTATACAGCATAATTTTTTTTGTATGTATTGATTTATTTTTTCTTTTTGCTGGATCGAGGACTTCAATATCAGGTGCACTCATATTTTTCATTTTTTTTTGATAAGCTGCTATTTTTCCACATGTGCAAAATAGAGAGCTTGATTTTTGGTGAAAAACCTATGTTTAATAAAACTAAAAAAACAAATGCATAATAAAACCAAAACATATTAAAATTATATTTGTTGGATAGCTCGTTCTGAGGTCTACCATCATCTAGTTGGGTCTATGAAGTCTCCTCCATTTTCATCCTCAATCTAAACTTTGAAGGGAAAAATTATGGAGTGTTTTGGTGCTAGAGGGTGAGAAGGTGGGAAAAGGGGGGTTCAGGCGAACCAGGGGGGATTCGGTTGAACCAGGGGGATTCAGGTGAACTAGGGGGGATTCAGGCAAACTAGAGGGGTTCGAGTGAACCCCCTTTCAAAGAAGGTTTTCTTTGTGTTTTTTTGTGGAAATGGTGGGACCTTGCATTTAATGGGTTCACTCGAACCAATGTTCTAGCAAACCCTCTTTTGGTTTGCTTGAACCAAAAAGTTCGTTCAAACCCCAAAAACCACTTTTTTTTGCATGGGGTCATTTTTTGCAACTTTTCCTTCCTCACTCGAATTATAAACCACTTTTGTGGGTTTACCTCAATCACAAAAATCAAACAAACTATTAATTATTTTTCTTCATTTTAATTTAGTTTGTGGTTCATGGTTTTATAGCATACAAGGAAAAATATATATTAGTGTTTGCGAATCATGCAACTACACCCTATTCATACTTTAATACATTTGATCACCATCTCAAAATTATTATTTCATTATCTAGGTTAATTTTTGCACCACTCTAGATTGTCCTTTTGGCATGCAAGAATGAACCTCAAATTTAATATTTAAAATTGAACTACCAAGATTCTTGCCCTTTCTTACTAGCCAATATGAGTTGAATTAACAAATATTGGTATGAAATTTTGCTATGTTTTTGTATATAATGACATTCAATGTGTATTTAATTCATACAAATCAACAATGAGAATTTATTATAACATACCTTGATTTTCTAAAGGGATAAAGAATCAACCACATCATTTGCATGCTTACAAGTATGTTTTCTTCAATATATTTTTCACCATTATTAATCTAGCTCAACAAGGGGGTTACCCTAAGAGAATATGTTTCCAATCAATATGCCAATCTTCTAAAGGTGTTTGTAAGTAGTGATTTTTTAGTGGCTAATATTCATCCTTCGGATAATAGTAAAAATTTGGGAATCCAAAATTGGCTAATAGTTCGAGCTATAATGTGACTTGAATCGCCACATTTTTATAAAATTTTATTGTAGTCTTATTTAAATTGGTAAAGAACTTGTGTAAAGGTACACCTCACAACACCAAAAAATAGGCACAATTAAGTCCATTTTAATTAATAGGGCCCTAAACTTAATGCGAATATGTAAAAGATATTACAAAACTAAATTAAGGCATCATTAAGTCCTTTTATTTAATATTTATTCCAAAATTAAGTGTGAAAAAGGGATACTTTTTCCTACACTACAAAACTATAAGGGACGCTCGCCAAACATCTGAATAAATATAATCTAGAATACCCTTACTTGTATGACTACCTATTTTAAAATTTTGTCCAGATTACTTCTTATAAACATAATGCTTACAAAAATTCAAATTCAAATATTTTAGATCTGGAAGTGTGATATAAGGGGGCTTCGCTGCACATGGGTCTCTTTCTTCTCAAGAGATCACCAAGGAACAAACTGCCCTTATACACCTCAAATTGAATAGATCAATGGAATTGTGAAGAGAGACGAGAGAGTAGGTTCAGGTTCTGAAAGAATAAGACCTATGAATTCTACTATTTCGATTGAAGAGCTCTCGGCCAAAATATGTCAGTGTAGTTCTAGGACACCAGCGTGGTGCACTGTCATCTGAAGGACACACTAGCATCCTAAGTCATGGAGAAATCAGGAGCTCACGAAGAAAAAATAGGGTCTCACTTCTTGACTCGGATCTGAAGATGTGAAGAGTCAAATAATCAATAGTAAATAAAGAACTGAAAGAGAATACAAGAGAGCTCGAAACAAGATCACCTTCGTGCGTTCGAGCCTTTAGTCAAAGCTTCCTTTCGTAACCTGCACATAAAAGGTCAAGGGGAAAAGGTTGGGGTTGTCTAAGGGCCTGCCTCAGTTAGACCCTGGTATTGGTGTTCCCACCTCCACAAACAACTAGGTTTGGTAGAGAGTGTAAAGGAAATAGAAAAGTAAGTGGTGAAAACAAAACCCATTTCAGAGTAGAGCTTGCACCACAAAGTAGTAAATGAACTAGTAGGAAAGAGTGATGAGGAGAAAGCATGTTACCCATGGGCCGAGACCCTCTTCTGGAGCACACATGCGCACTATAATGTGCTTTCTTGAGAGCTGGTAGTTGCTGGAGGGACCTTAGTCTGACATGGCTTTGATAGTAAAAGTGTTGCTATTCAAGGGTAGAACCTCCCCAAGACTAGAGCAAGTGGTGAGGATGCTTGAATTGATAGATTCCAACCCCAAAATGAGGGCCAAAAGGGGTTTTTAATGCATGTAAGGGTGGCATAGAGCTATTTCACTCGAGACCTAACCACCAGGACACATGTTGCAAGGGTCAAGGTTCTAGATTCGTTGTTTCAAACTCAAAAAACCACCAAGACGCTAGCGCGTTGCACGAAAGTCTGTGCACCCTGCAGTCATCCAAAGCCTAGATTTTTAGGAAATGACTTGTTAGGATTATGTCATTTCGCCATGTGTCCACATGGAGTTAGAATTGTGAAATTACGCCTCATGGAACTTTGTCATTAATGCTCTTAGGTGTCATAAATGTTAGGCAAGATGTAAAAATGTGGAATTTCCCCTAGGTGCAATTCTACAGCATTACACTTTTCGCCCACTTAAGTGGGCTCAATTTTGGGAAAAATTAGCCTCACTAAAGTAGAGAAGGAAAATTTCAACCAAATTTTGAACTTTAGAGAAATGCGTGCCAGAAAGAGGGATCGTAGTGGTCGATGAGGTCAAGCCAAACAATACCGAGGATGCCCCTAGCTTCTAAGATCAACAATAAACAACACCATGGTTGCAAAACATTGTGCAAAACTGTATCTTGTAAAACTACAATTTTTAGTCAGTTTCGAAAAATCGAAAGAAACTACCATGGATAGAAGAATGATCAAGAAAAAGTCGTTGATTCAAAGGAGAAAAAATGATCAAGAGGTGACTATATGCCCCCTCCTAAGTTTTCCCCTAGCGTGGTGGGGTGAAGTTAGGAGAAATTGGGGGGCCACGAGCTCCAGGAAAATGGGCCTTGGGGGGCCTATATATACCTAGGTGGGCCCCCAGAAGGGTCATTTTCACTATTCACTGCGAGCAGATTATTGAATTTTGTGAGAGAAAATTCAATAAAATGTCAAGAAAGAGAGAGTATGAGCTGTCAAGGCTTGAGAAGCTATGAGATAATATCACCATGGGCCACGAGGTCGACCAGGTAGGTCTCCTTGTCTCGATCTTTGTGTTGTTTAGCTCATTTTTTTAGGTTTTTTATGCTTCAAGGTGCACAGGCATCTGTTGATGGGTTTTTTTATGCACAAAAACAACTCAAACATAATATGATATCCTATCTCTCTTGAAAGGTAAATATCTATGAGCAAAGAGATAACCCCAAGGTCTCTCGAGTGTTAGGTCATGACAATGCAACAAAAAAAGTTAGTGATAATTGTGAAAATGCTGGTAATCATAAGGGGCCTTACAAACAAATGCTGGAAGTTTATTTTTATCAGATGCAACAATATGGTGATGCTTTCAATCCTAAAGCTAATCCAGATTCAAAGAAATAGAAAAATAAAAGGGTTTTAGAGAGATCTTAATGATAAAATTACTCCTATAATCAATCACAACAATGATGAATGTTGCAAATAGATAGATCTCCAACAAATCCAATCTCTACTTGATCAAGGGAAAGACTGCAACTACATAAAAATGGTGCAATCATCTAAGGAAACTGAAATATTTTCAAACCATGGATACCCATGAACATGAACAAGTATCCGCAATTGAAATTAGCACAATATGAGGCCCAAACTAACTTTACACAATAATCTACAATCAAAAAATTGCTAAAAGCATAGACCAGAGACCGATAAACATCATTAACATTTTACCATTATCATGAAAGAACTGAAAACTAACATCTAACACTGAGAATCAAGAACAAGAAACCATGAAACTTTTCAAACACAACAAATTTTTTGCCAAATCAACAACCCATTTGCATTATCTTCTTCAACATTACACAACAATTTCTAGTCTCTCCTCTCCTACAACTACTAACTTACAGAATCTAAATTCTAACTTGGCCAACTCTGGCCTTTTAAAACTCCTCTCTAACCCTATCTAACCCTAACCTTAACTAACCTTGTCTACCCCTTAAAAATGAGGCAAAATTCCATACTTATAGAGAATGCATCCTATGCTAGGGTTACAAAGAAGGTCGACCACCGAACAGGTCGACCAACTAAAACATAACATTGCCTTAAATGCTTGAGATTTCATTTTTAGATCAGCCTGGGACCTCAAACAAATCTGACTGGATCAACGCAAATCTAATACGAACTAAGGAAGGTTATGCATCATTCTCGACATTAATGCTCACTTGCGCGAAGTAAAACAATTACAACGGGTGCACTATGTAACTTTGAATATGGGTCATTGATCGACAACTGAGTTGGGCGTCTTGAATGACTCTGATTGAGTCAAAATTATTTGAATTTTCCTTGTCACTTCCAACTCAGATGATGGACAATAAGCATTTTCTGACAAAACCTTCCCCATGTACGAGTGGGCTCCACTCGCTTGTAGCTGTAAAGTGTATGTGGCTACATCTCACGGGTCTCGCCATCCTTAAATAACATGCACCTTATTTATGCAAGCTCACGAGGAATGGTGATCACTTCCTCAACCAACAAAAATGTTGATCTTTAGGTTCAAGGCCTTGAAATGGGACACAATAGTTGGGCCCTCTTTACACATGGAGACATCTCACCAATCTTGCAATATTTAAAGAACATGCATATTATTTCCGTGACCTCATGGGGAAAGACGAAGATCACTTCTTTATCCAGTTGGCATTATTGATCTTTAGTTCCCAAGCGCTACAACAGGTGGACCCTCTTTACATGCAATGAAACCTCATGGGTCTCACCACATTTAAAGTGCACACAACTCAAATGAACGAGCCAGCGGGGAATGGTCTGGATGAAATCCCATGATCTTGTAATCACCCAACCTACACATAAATCTTGATTCGATGACTTAGAATTAAGTCATACATAAATCAACGATTAAAATCAAGTGCGAGGGTAAACTAAAATGACCAACGATCATAGGGTCAGGGGCTAGTAACGAATGTATAGTGATGCCTTAAAAGGAAACTAATAAGACTAGGAATCAGGATAACAAGTCAACGCACGATTAGAACCCCAAAGTATTAGACACAAACAAAGTGAAGGCAAGGCTAAGAAAGAAAAAACCTAGCACCCAAGACCAGAGACAAGGCCACAGAGAAGAGCCAAAAGACTAAACAAAGAGGGTCCCTGCTTCAGTGGGGCGTGTGTGCAAAAACTACACAACAAATGGGGACTCCGTTGGGGAAATGCTCCAAAGCATTTTGATGATGAACAAGAATCATGAACCCAGAATCTCTGGTTTCGACCTCCCTGTCAAGAAACAAATCAAAATGAAAGATGAAAGAATCAGAACCAAAGGTAGACTGAATCCTCCATAGACTTAAAATCCAAGTGTGTGCAAGTGAGTTCATTTCTCTCCTAGAGCTACTGCAAAAACAAAGCTCAATCACATTAGGCTATGTAAAGATTCTTGCTCCAAAATCAACTTGGATAGAGCCTCGCTACTAGTCGGGCGTCCATAGCCCCGACGTGGTTATCATTGTGACTCTCTTGAACATAGCCCTATTGCCAGCTAGGCATCCATAGCCCCAATAGAGATATTTAGATCCTCCTGATAATTTGAACTCATCCTTTTGATTCTAAATATTTTCTCTTTTGCTTCTTTTTGATATTTCTTCTCTTTTCAATTTTCATTTCAACATATGAACAATGAAGTTCACACTCAGTGCTAAGAACCACAGTGGCACTGAACCAGAAATAGGATTTTTCACCTAACAAGACCTCACAAGGACCCTACCATAACCTCAGGATTCTTAAGATGTCTGAAAGATATAAGATTTTAGAATACTTCAGGTTCAAATCAAACCAATAACCCATCCTCTTTAAATCAAACATTCAGATTGCTTGACACTAACAAAAGATCTCAACCATCCATTCAAGAGATGCATGATTAAAGTTGATCAAAGAAATACTCATAACAGTCCCACATAATGAATAATTGTTGTGCATGAAAGATACTTCCCCAACCAGAAAACAGAGAAACCCAAGTCGGAGAAGCAAAGCAACAACCAAACCAAAACCAAAGAAAACCAAAAGCCAACCAAAGGCCAAGCAAAGAAATCTAAACTAAAGAAATCTATCCTAAAGAAAATAAAAAGAAGAATAAAGAAAAATAACACCAGGGCAAGTTGCATTTATTCAAATCAACATTATGTACAAAGAGACTCAAAATGACTCATGATCAAACAAGGTGAGTTGAGACCCACACCTATTCGACTTTTCAGTGCATAGACAAGTAGTAGGGTGACAATAACAATCCTCAATAATGAAAATTCATCCTTATATTCAGCAAAATAAAGCTCAATAATGCAACATTCAAACTCAACCTCATCAATAGGAATCACCAACAAATAAGGAAACTCATTGGAACCATGATAAATCCATATGCAAGTTGTCTTCCCTAAACCTCCATAATCAAAATGATAAGCTTCAAAAAATTTAGCAAGGAAAGAAACATCCTAGTGTGGTGCTAGTTCAGATTGAATGTTGAATTTATTGTCCTCCAATTGTGAAGAGTTGAAATCCATGAGGTTAGGAGGTCTCAACCAATGATGCAGTATTCCTCTTGCATTTTAAATATGCAAAAAAAATTAGAGTAATCAATAAGCAATTCAGGGTGAAAATTAGAGTCAACAAATTTAGAATTAACATCATAGAATTTTTCACCTATTTGCATATCTTCATGAGAGGCTAGTGATGGAATTGTATAAGATTTTTCATGCACAACAAGTTTCTTAGCAAGATGTTCATCAAGAGGCATCACAGATTAATCCTCAAGCACATTCTCACCTACAACCATGTGATCATATCTATTCATCTTGACTGCCACATCACTAATTTTAGTATCACTCAGATTTTCCTACATACTATCATGAATAACATTAGCTACCTCATCCTTTATACATAAAATCTATGAATTTTCAACATTTAAACCACCAACAGATAGAGAAAAAGCAAGATTAGATGAATAAGAAGACTCCCTGAATTCTTTTGTTAGTACTGGTTCAGGCTTGTAACTATAGCCCTCAAGAACATCAGCTTCTTCATCAACAACATTAGCCCCTTCAATTTTATTCATGGGACATTCATTGATAATCTATTGAGGCTCCTCAATTGAAAGCTCAACCTCCTTGTCTAGTGGACCATTGTCATTCTACTCATCACTTTCAAATTCTTCGTTGTATGCATATTTTATTTCAACACTTTTGTCTTGTTTTTTTTCTGGTCCATTCTCTTCACTCCTTGGAAATGAGGCATGATCTACAACCAGGATCGATATGTCATTAGGATTATATGGTACTATCTCTTGTCCACTAAAATTTTTGTTGGTATGTTGGACTTTTTGTTGGAAAATAGATGCAGCAGTCTGAAATTCTTGAAAATCCAATTCAGAGTGTTGATTGGTGTTATGAAGCCTACACCATCTGGATAGAGCCGCTTCTGCTAGATATACACCAGCTAGGTGCTTTACTTGATTTTTTGGCTGCTCCAAAGATGCTAGGACTCCTTCATGGTCAGGCCTTATATCTTGATGTGGTAGTTTCCTTCTATCAAACATTAGCCTTGAGTGTTGATCTTTATAATATTGTCCCCTATTTAGATTTAACCCCTGATCTTGATCATAATTGGACTGAGTTGCCCTTTGGATGGCCTGAGGATGATTAGTTTGGTTCCTCAGGTAGGTGACTTCAGTAGCCAACTTATTTAATAGCTCTGTGAGTTCATCCATCCTCTCCTTGTCTACATTGTTCTATGGAGGAACAACACCGGTTGAATTCTGCATACAAACATAATGGAACCCATGGTTCGATTATTGGTTAAATATCTCAGAGCTCTACAAGTAACTGGGTATATTAGCTTATTGGTGAGAGAATGTAGGCTGATTCATATTTGGATGGTAATTTGGCATGGGTGGGGCTTGATTTAAGGGCTAACTTGGGTGTGGAACCAAAGGTAATTGAGGGGCCGAACTCAACATAATTGTTTGATTATCTAATGGAAAGGGTCCAGACAAGTGTTGCCTCAAATATGTACTTACTTTAACAACCCCATCATAAGCTTCAAGTAGGCTGACATAAGGGTTTTCTCTCCATTTCACAAAGGTAGATGTTAAACTATCCAAAGCCTCATAATAAACTCTCCTGGTAGAGGCATCATCTACAACATAAGGGGGTTGTAGCCTAGCATAAGCCTTATGGAACCTAATATTGAAATCCCCTATTGGTTCATTCGCCTCCCTCTTGACTCTAGTAAACTGCAAAAGTAACTCATTGGCACTAATTGGGACCTCAAATCTTTGTGAAAATGCAATCTCCAACTGAAGGCAAGCAATGATAGACCCAACAGGAAGATGGTTATACCAATAAAATGCCTCATCCCTAAGGGAATATGGGAAAAGTCTGCATGCAACATCCTCATGATTAATTCCCATATCCTTGAGGGTAGTTTTAAAAATCCTAATGTGCTCTTCAGCAGTCCGTTTGGGATCATTAATGTGAAACTTGGGGGAGAAAAGCTTAACATTCTTTGGCATAACATTGTAATTGTTGAAGGATAAGGGTGATGGGTTGTTTGCCAAGAAAGCCATTGGTGGATGTGGGGTGATAAAGGATGATGCATGATTGGTTGAGGCTGCTAAATGGAGATGGATTTAGAATCAAATGAAGATGGGCTGATGAGGGTGATGATGGAGGAAATGATGAGGTAGATGATGATTCTCCCTTTCCTCTGGTCCTTCTCGACCTGGTAGAGGCTTGTAATTCTTGAAAATATTCTTCTCCTAGTGCAGATCTGCTTCTTCTTCTTAATCTCTCAAGAGAAATGTCAGACAAAAATCAATCCAGCTTGATTATTCGGGCCCTCTTTCTACTGCTAATATTGTTAATGGGTGTTAGGAGGAGAAGGGAATGAAATGAATAGAGCAATGTTTTTGTTCATCCCTCCTTCTAGCACCAATCTATTTGGTGGGTGTTAGGAGGAGAAGGGCATGAAATGAATAGAACAATGTTTTTGTTCAACCTTCCCTGTAGTGCCAATATTGTTGATGGGCATTAGGAGGAGAAGGGCATGAAATGAATAGAACAATGTTTTTGTTCATCCCTCCTTCTAGAGCCAATATTGTTGATGGGTGTTTTTATGCACAACAACAACTCAAACAAATATTATATCCTATCTCTCTTGAAAGGTAAATCTCAATGAGCAAAGAGATAACCCCAAGGTCTCTCGGGTGTCAGGTCATGACAATGCAACAAAGAAAATCAATGATAAATGTAAAAATGTTGGTAATCACAAGGGGCCTTACAAAACAAATGCTGGAAGTGTATTTTCATCGGATGCAACAATATGGTGATGCTTTCAATCCTAAAGCTAATCCAGATTCAAAGAAATAGCAAAAGACAAGGGTTTTAGAGAGATCCTCATGCTAAAATTACTCCTAAAATCAATCACAACAATGATGAATGATGCAAATGGATAGATCTCCAATGAAACCAGTCTCCGCTTGATCAAGGGCAAGCCTACAACTACAAATAAATGGTGCAATCATCTAAGGAAACTGAAAGATTTAAGACCATGGATACCCATGAACATGAACAAGTATCCACAGTTGAACTTAGCACAATATGAGGCCCAAACTAACTTTACATAGAAATATACAATCAACAAATTGCTATAAGTATGGACAAGAGATCGATCAACATCATTAAAATTTTACCATTATCATGAAAGAATTAAAAACTAACATTTAACACGGAGAATCAAAAACAAGAAACCATGAAAGTTTTGAAACACAACACAATGTTTTCCAAATCAACAACCCGTTTGCATTATCTTCTCCAACATTACACAAAAATTTCCAATCTTTCCTCCCCTACAACTATTAACTTGCAAAATTTAACTTCTAACTTGGCCAACTTTGGTGTTCTACAACTCCTCTCTAACCCTATCTAACCTTAACTTTAACTAACCTTGTCTACCCCTTAAAAATGAGGAAAAATTCCATACGTATAGAGAATGCATCCCATGTTAGGGTTACAAAGAAGGTCGGCCACCAAACAGGTCGGCCAACTAAAACTTAACACTCCCTTAAATGCTTGAGATTTCATTTCCAGATCTGCCTAGGACCTCAAACAAATCTGATCGGCTCAACACGAATCTAATACAAACTAAGGAAGGTTACACATCATATCCACCATTAATGCTCACTCGTGTGAAGCAAAAGAATTGAAATGAGCACGCTATGTAACTTTGAATATGGGTTGTTGACCGGCAGTTGAGCTGGGCATCTCGAACAACTCTGATCGAGTCAAAATTATTTGAATTTTCCTTGTCACTTCCAACTTAGATGAATGGAAAATGATTATTCCCTGAAAAAACCTTCCCCATGTATGAGTGGGCTCCACTCGCCTGCTGCTGTAAAGTGTACGTGGTGACATCTCGCAGGTCTCTCTGTCCTTAAATAACATGCACCTTATTTCCACGAGCTCGCGGGGAACGGTGGAGATCACTTCCTCAACTAAAGACAACATTGATCTTTAGGTTCGAGGCCTTGAAATGGGACACAATAGGTGGGCCCTCTTTACACATGGTGGCATCTTGCCAATCTCACAATATTTAAAGAATATGCATCTTATTTGCGTGAGCTCATGGGGAATGGTGGAGATCACTTCTTTATCCAGTTGGCACCATTGATCTTTTGGCCCCAGGCACTATAGCAGGCGGGCCCTCTTTACACATGGTGACACCTTGCGGGTCTCACCACATTTAAAGTGCGCGCAACTCAAATGAATAGGGCCAACAGGGAACGGTTTGGATGAAATCCCATGATCTTAGAATCGCCCAACCTACACATAAATCATGAGTCAATGAATTAGACTTAATTTATACATAAATCAACAATTAAAATCAAATACGAGGGTAAATTAAAATGATCAATGATCATAGGGTTAGGGGCTGGTAATGAATGTATACGATAGCTTAAAAGGAAACTAATAAGACCGAAAACTGGGAAAACAAGTCAACGTGTGATTAGAACCCTAAAGGTTCAGACACAAACCAAGTGAAGGAAAGGCCAAGCAAGAAAAACCCTAGCACACAAGACCAAAGACAAGGCCATAGAGAAGAGCCAAATGACTAAATATAGAGGGTCCTTGCTTCAGTGGGGCGTGTGTACAAAAACTGCACAAAAAATGGTGTTTGTACTGGGGAAATGCTCTAGAGCATTTTGATGATGAACAAGAATCATGAACCCAAAATATCTGGTTTCGACCTCCCTATTAGGAAAACAAATCAAAATGCAAGATTAAAGAATCAGAACCAAAGGTAGACTGAACCCTCCATAGAATTAAAATCCAAGTGTGTGCAAGTGAGTTCATTTCCCTCCTAGAGCTACTGCAGAAACCAAGCTTAGTCAAGTTAGGATATGTAAATATTCTTTCTACATAAACAACCTAGATAGAGTCTCGCTACCAGTCAGGCATCCATAGCGCCAACAAGGTTATCGTTGTGACTCTCCCGAACATAGCTCTATTGCCAGCCAAACATCCATAGCCCTGGTAGAGATATTCAAATCCTCTTGATAAGTTGAACTCATCCTTTTGATTCTCCATATTTTCTCTTTTCCTTCTTTTTGATATTTCTACTCTTTTCAATTTTCATTTCAACCTATGAACAACAAAGTTCACACTCAGGGCTAAGAACCATAGTGGCACTAAAGCAAAAATAGCATTTTTCACCTAACAAGACCTCATAAGGACCCTACTGCAACCTAAGGATTCTTAAGATGTCTGAAAGATACAAGATTTTAGAATACTTCAGGTTCAAATCAAACCAATAACCTATCCTCTTTAAATCAAACATTCAAACCACTTGACACTAGAAAAAGATCTCAACCATCCATTCAAGAGACACATGATTAAATTCCATCAAAAAAATACTCAAAATAGTCCACATAATGAATAATTGTTGTGCAAGAAAGACACTTCCCCAACCAGAAAAAAAAGAAACCCAAGTCGGAGAAGCAAAGCAACAACCAAACCGAAACCAAAGCAAACCAGAAGCCAACCAAAGGCAAAGCAAAGAAATCCAAACTAAAGCCATCTATTTTAAAGAAAACAAAAAGTAGACTAAAGAAAAAGAACAATAGGGCAAGTTGTATTTATTAAAATAAAGATTATGTACAAAGAGACTCAAAATGACTCATGATCAGACAAGGTGAGTTGAGACCCACACCTATTTGAATTTTCAATGCATGGACACATAGTAGGGCGATAGTAACAGTCCTCAAGAATGCCAATTAATCCTTATATTCAGCAAAATAAAGCTCAATAATGCATCATTCAAACTCAACGTCATCAATAGGAATCATCAACAACTGAGGAAACTCATTGGAACCATGATAAATCCATATGCAAGTTGTCTTCCCTAAACCTCCATAATCAAAATGATAAGCTTCAAAAAATTAGCAAGGAAAGAAACAACCTAGTGTGGTGCTTGTTCAGACTGAATTTTTAATTTTTTGTCCTCCAATTGTGAAGAGTTGACATCCATGAGATTAGGAGCTCTCAACCAATGATGCAATATTCCTCTTGCATTTCAAACATTCACAAAAAAATTAGAGTAATCAATAAGCGATTCAGGGTGAAAATTAGAGTCAACAAATTTAGGATTAACACCATAGAACTTTTCACCTATTTGCATATCTTCATGAGAGGCTAGTGATGGAATTGCATAGGATTTTTCATGCACAACAAGTTTCTCAGCAAGATGTTCATCAAGAGGCATCACAGATTGATCCTAGAGCACATTCTTACCTACAACCATGTGATCATATCTATTCATCTTAACTGCCACATCACTATTTTCAGCATCACTCAGATTTTCCTGCATACTATTATGAATAACATTAGCTACCTCATCCTTTATACATAAAATCTATGAATTTTCAATATTTAAACCACCAACAAATAGCGAAAAAATAATATTAGATGAATAAGAAGACTCCTTGAATTCTTTTGTTGGAACTGGTTTAGGCTTGTAACTGTAGCCCTCAAGAACATCAACTTCTTCATCAGCAACATCAACCCCTTCAATTTGCATCATGGGACATTCATTGATAATCTGTTGAGGCTCCTCAATTGAAAGCTCAACCTCCTCATCTAGTGGACCATTGTCATTCTCCTCATCACTTTTAGATTCTTCGTTGTATGCATACATTGTTTCAACACTTTTGTCTTGTTTTTCTTTTGGTCCATTCTCTTCACTTCTTGGAAATGAGGCATGATCCACCACCAACATCGATATTTGATAAGTATTAGATGGTACTATCTCTTGTCCACTAAAATTTTTGTTGGTATGTTGGAATTTCTATTGGAAAATAGATGCAGTAGTCTAAAATTCTTGACAATCCAATTCAGAGTGTTGATTGGTGTTATGAAGCCTACACCATCCGGATAGAGCTGCTTCTTCTAGATATACACTAGATGGGTGCTTTACTTGATTGTTTGGTTTCTCCAAATATGTTAGTACTCCTGCATTGTCAGGCCTTATATCCGAAGTCCTATTTTGATGTGGTAGTTGCCTTCTATCAAACATCAGCCTTGAGTGTTGATCTTTTTAATATTGTCCCCTATCAATATTTTACCCCTGATCTTGATCATAATTGGATTGAGTTCCCCTTTGGATGGCCTAAGGATGATTGCTTTGGTTCCTTAGGTAGGTAACTTCAATAGCCAAATTATTTACTAGCTCTGTGAGTTCATCCAACCTCTCCTTGTCTGCATTATTTGATGGAGGAACAACACCAGCTGAATTATGCATACAAATAGAATGGAACCCATGGTTCGAGGATTGGTTAAATATCTTAGAACTCTAAAAGTAACTGGGTATATTAGCTTGCTTGTGAGAGAGTGCAGGTTGATTCATATTTGGATAGTAATCTGGCATGGGTGACACTTGATTGAAGGGCTGACTTGGGTGTAAAACCAAAGGTATTTGAGGGGCTGAACTCAACATGATTGTTTGATTAGCTAATGGAAATGGTCTAGACAAGTGTTGCCTCAAATCTGTACTTAATTTAATAGCCACATCATAAGCTTCAAGTAGGCTGACATAAGGGTTTTATCTCCATTTCACAAAGGTAGATGTTAAACTATCCAAAGCCTCATAATAAACCTCCCTGGCAAAGGCATCATATACAGCATAAGGGGGTTGTAGCCTAGCATAAACCTTATGGAACCTATTATTTAAAGCCCCTATTGGTTCATTCACCTCCCTCTTGACTCTAGGAAACTACAAAAGTAACTCATTGGCACTGATTTGGACCTCAAATATTTATAAAAATGCAGTCTCCAACTGAAGCCAAGTAGTCATAGACCCAACAAGAAGATGGTTATACCAATAAAATGCCTCATCCCCAAAGGAATATGGGAAACATCTGCATGCAACATCCTCATGATTAATTCCCATATCCTTGAGGGTAGTTTTAAAAATCCTAATGTGCTCTTGAATAGTCCTTTTGGGATCATTAATGTGAAACTTGGGGCAGAAAAGCTCAGGATTCTTTGGCATAACATTATAGTTGTCTAAGGATAAGGATGTTGGATTGTTCACCAAGAAAGCCATTGGTGGAAGTGGGGTGATAAAGGATGATGTATGACTGGTTGATGTTCTTGAATGAAGATGGCTTCAAAATCAGATGAAAATGGGCTGATGAGGGTGAGGATGGAGGAAATGATGAGGTAGATGATGATTCTCCCTTTCCTCTGGTCCTTCTTGACCTGGTAGGGGCTTGTAATTATTGAAAATCTTCTTCTCTTGGTGTAGAGCAGGTTCTTCTTTTGAATCTTTCAAGAGAAATGACAAACAAAAATTGATCCAACTTTCTTATTCGGGCACTCCTTCTAGCGCCAATATTGTTGATGGGCGTTAGGAGGAGAAGGGCATGAAATGAATAGAGCAATGTTTTTGTTCAACCCTCCTTCTAGCGCCAATCTTGTTGGTGGGCATTAGGAGGAGAAGGGTATTAAATGAATAGAGAAATTCTTTTGTTCAACCCTCCCTCTAGTGCCAATATTGTTGATGGGTGTTAGGAGGAGAAGGGCATGAAATGAATAGAGAAATCTTTTTGTTTAGCTTTCCTTATAGCACCAATATTGTTGATGGGTGTTTATATGCACAATAACAACTCAAACATAATATGGTATCCTATCTCTCTTGAAAGGTAAATCTCTATGAGAAAAGAGATAACCCCAAGGTCTCTTAGGTGTCAGGTCATGACAATGAAATAAAAAAACTCAGTGATAAATGTGAAAATGCTAGTAATCACAAGGGGCCTTACAAAAAAAATTCTAGAAGTGTATTTTCATCAAATCCAACAATATGGTGATGCTTTCAATCCTAAAGCTAATCCAAATTAGAAGAAATAGAAAAATACAAGGGTCTTAGAGAGGTCCTAATGCTAAAATTACTCCTAAAATCAATCACAACAATGATGAATGCTACAAACAGATAAATCTCCAACAAAATCAATCTCTGCTTGATCAAGGGAAAGCCTATAACTACACATAAAATGTGCAATCATCTAAGGAAACTAAAATATTTTCAAACCATGGATACCCATGAACATGAAAAAGTATCCACATTTGAACTTAGCACAATATGAGGCCCAAACTAATTTAGACAACAATCTACAATCAAAAAATTGCTAAAAGTATGGACCAGAGATCAATCAACATCATTAACATTTTACCATTATCATGAAAGAACTAAAAACTAACATCTAACACTGAGAATAAAGAACAAGAAACCATGAAACTTTTGAAACACAACATAATGTTTGCCAAATCAACAACCCATTTGCATTATCTTCTCCAACATTATACAATAATTTCCAATCTCTCCTCTCCTACAACTACTAATTTACAGAATCTAACTTCTAACTTGGCCAACTTTGGCCTTCTACAACTCCTCTCTAACCCTATCTAACCCTAACCTTAAATAACCTTGTCTAACCCTTACAAATGAGGAAAAATGCGATACTTATAGAGAATGCGTCCCATGTAAGGGTTACAAAGAAGGTCGGCTATCGAGTAGGGCGACCAACTAAAACATGAAACTGCCTTAAATGCTCAAGATTTCATTTCCAAATCGGCTTGGGACCTCAAAAAAATCTGATCGGCTCAAAAAAAATCTTATACGAACTGAGGAAGGTTATGTGTCATTTTTGTCATTAATGCTCACTCGTGTGAAGAAAAATAATTGCAATGGGCAGGCTATCTAAGTTTGAATATGGGTCGTTGATCGACAGCTGAGCTGAGCATCCCAAATGACTTTGATCGAGTCAAAATTATTTGAATTTTCCTTGTCACTTCAAACTCAGATGAATGGCAAATGATAGTTCACTAATAAAACCTTCCCCATGTACGAGTGGGCTCCACTCGGCTGTAGATGCAAAGTGTACGTGGCGATATCTTGTGGGTCTAGCCACCCTTAAATAACATGGACCTTATTTTTTCGTGAACTTGTGGGGAACAATGAAGATCACTTCTTTATCCGGTTGGCTCCATTGATCTTTAGGCCCCAGGTGCTACAATAGGTGGGCCCTCTTTACATGCAACGATACCTCATGGTTCTCACCATATTTAAAGTGCATGTGGCTCAAATGAACGGGCCAACATGGAATGGTCTAGATGAAATCCCATGATCTTGGAATCACCCAACTTGCACATAAATCATGAGTCAATGACTTAGAAGTAAGTCATACATAAATCAAAGATTAAAATCAAGTGTGAGGGTAAATTAAAATGACCGAAGATCACAGGATTAGGGGCTGGTAACAAATGTATAGAGATGGCTTAAAAGGAAACTAATAAGACCAAGAACCGGGATAACAAGTAAAATCGTAATTAGAACCCCAAAGGATCAGACACAAACCAAGTGAAGGCAAGGCCAAGCAAGAAAAAACCTAGCACCCAAGACCAGAGACAAGGCCATAGAGAAGATCCAAAAGAATAAACAAAGAGGGTCCCTGCTTCAGTGGGGCATATGTGAAAAGACTACACAACAATGTCCAAAATTCTCTCCTGCGTCCTCTTTTTGCACTGACGTCTAGGATTCACACTGGGTTCTTGGATCTATGCTATCGTCCTGAGGATTCCTTGGCATCCTTGAGATGACTATGACGGATCTGGGACACAGGTGTGTCACACAGATGTCTTCATGGTGTGCATGTGTCCTTTTGCATAGTTTTCCATCATGATCAAGTTTTTGACTTGAATCTTTTTAATTTTTTGTAGGATTGTCCGGAGATCTGGGAGCATCCCAAAGGGTGAGCGTTATGTCTCGTCTGAGAGCACAAAGACTGGTTATCCCCAGATGAGGTGACACATTTATAGAGAGTTGGTCTCTGGCATGTGTTCATTATGCCAAAGATGCGCTATCATGACAGGATGCTCACCGCTCTAATGGATCAGTGGGATGCTACTACCTCCTCTTTTCATCTACCCTGCGAGGAGATGACTATTACACTGGAGGATGTTTATCAGATCCTTAGGCTTCCAATCCGCAAATGGTGGGTGGCTCTAGATGACACCCAGTCAACACGAGAGCACAACAAGGATGTACGCTACTTCATAGAGAAGACTAACGATAGTGATGGCATTGGTCACATATATACGCATTGGTATGACCATGCGAGGACGACAATGCCATTGCAACGCCGGGTGATGGCGGTGACCATTTCCTTCAGGATCACCATAGATGGGCGAGGCTTGCACCTGCACGGGGGCATCGTCTCGATTGTTAGAGAGATGATTGAGCACAAGACTATTTTTTCCTAGGGGCACAACATGTTAGCGCACCTCTACTAGGAGTTGGGGTGGTACATTCATTATGAGTATCGTAGCCTCACAATGTGCACACTTTTGTAGGTGTGGGAATTTTCCCACACTATGTGCACTCAGCCAATCGGTTTTCCTTAGTGATGGTTGTATGATGTCCCAATGGCCTATTGGTATGATATGATAGGCTAGTGGCACTTCAAAGATTTAAAATTTTGGAGGTTGTAGTTTGACACTATCGCCATAAGAGAGGTTATTTGTAGACCTCATCTCTATTTTAGGTGGGTGGATGAAAGTAGGTTCCTTAGGAACCTACAGTGGAACCATTTTTTAGTGGGTTGTCATGATTTTATCATTGTACCATACTACTGGAGTCGGTTAATGTGGCAACACGACCGTATTTAGACCATACCACTCGACATTCCCACGTACACTAGGGCACACCGCAATGCAGTGAAGGTTGGTGATTGCCCTCGCCCTTCAATCATAGACATCATCTTTTCGAACAATGATGAGCCCGACCATGATCTACCGGCTATGGTGGTAGTGGATAATGTCTAGGTGACAACTAACTTTACTCAATGGTGGGAGAGGCATCGTCTTGCTCCCATCTTCGACGAGGGTGCTCCAGGAGGGGACCCGGGACCACAAGAGGAGGAGCCTCAACAACCTTCGCAGGGAAGGAGGAGAGCCCACCAACAACCTTTGCAGGGTAGGAGGAGAGCCCACCAGTAGGGCAAAGCAAAAGAGGAGGAAGAAGAGGAGGAGGAGGATGAGCCAAGACAAGAGGAGGAGGAGGAGGTGACACCCATGAGGCTGCAACGACGGAGGAGGTTAGCTCCCCCCCAACTACCCCTATTTCATCAGCGCCGCCAACCTCCACCATTCAAGTGGTAACAACACTAGCATCTCCTGGGACGACCACCGGTACCGGCGATGCAGGTCCCAGTGTTGATCCACACCCCGATCCCACCTGGCAGCTAGGGGATCCAAGTATACATAGTGCATTTTTTTTACTTTCCTACTTTTCATATTTCCTTTTACGCTTTTTTATTTACATACACTTGCCATGTGATATTGATCCCTTCTCTCTTTTTGTGGTTGTAGAGGATGCACATAGATGGATTGAGTTTATAGCTCAGTGTGTTTCAGAGGTGGCCCTTGCTGTATAGGTCTAGGGGACGGTCCTAGATGCTTATCAGCCTATTTCAACGGGGATGCATGCCCCCACTTTTGAGCTGGTGGAACGTCTGAGGACCACATATGAGGAGCAGGGTGTAGAGGTGATGCATCTAACTACAGAGCTGGCAACCACCAAGGGGCAACGAGATCAACTGTCGAGGGAGTTGCAGATGGTGCTCATCGAGTGAGATGCGATAATGACAAGGGTTGATGTCACTAAGGCAACACCCGATGCCCTTCAGAGCTCGATGCATAGCCGACCATTGTGATCCTGACATATGTTTAGGGGTTGCAATAGGAGCTTATACAGGCTAGGATGGATATCTGCTCACTGTAGGAGGAGCTGAGAGGGATACAAGCGAGTCTATCAGCATCACATTCACACCGATCCTAATCTCAGACCACCGTGCAACCTCCTCCCAGAGCACTAGATCGGCCACTAGAGCCAAAGGGCTCAAGGAACCACATGCCCCAGGGATAGGACCTCTATTTTGTATATCATTTTTTGTAGCCAGATATACATATACATACATATTTAGATCTTTTGTATAGACAAATATTCAACAACCACTCATTTTTTATAGCAGTGGCATGATATATGTATATGACATTTGATTCATAAATTGGACACATATACATATATACACATCAGTTTTAGTATCATGACTTTTCTTATGTGTATGCTTTCCATTTTCATATATGCTCATGCTATGGATGGTTTTTACTTATATGGATGTATACTTTCATTAGATGCTAATCATGATTTGATTTAACATGTTTACTCACATGTTAATTAAATGCTATGATGATCTAATAATGAAATGTGATGTATGGATATTTAGCATAGTGAGACACACGTATGTATTTTTTTGTATGCACACACACATGGTCATGTCATAATCACAAAATTTTCATGATGTGAAAATGAGTAAATGTTAATATATGCAGTATTACTATCCTTTAGGGATAACACCACATACAAGGCACATTAGGACACTATGCATTGTATCGACGAAGATGCATCACGTTAACATGTTCTTTTATAGGTGTGCCATCCATAGATGATAATCCATAGGCACCTAAACTGTATATGAAAACCATGGTATAAGGACCTAACCAGTTTGGACTAAATTTTCCTTTGTGGTCGCGTAATGCATTCACATTCCATTGATTTTCATATAGAACCAGGTCTCCTATCTTGAAGGTCCTAGGAAGCATGCACTGATTATATCGTTTATATAGTGACTACTGATAATCTTTAAGGTGTTCAAGGGCTTGTAAATGGAACACATAGAGCATCTCAATCTAATGCAAGCGGTTAACCCAATAGGTTTCATCATCAATCATCCCCCTAAGGGAAACCCGTAAAGATGGGATTTCTAACTCTAAAGGCATGATAGCTTCGGTGCCATACACGAGGTTATAGGGCGCCATTCCTATCGCCATGCGAACACTCGTGCAATAGGCCCACAAAACATAGGTTAACTAAATGTGCCAATCCTTACCATGTTTATTAACTATCTTTTGAAGAATTAGCTCAAGCATTTTGTTAGAAGCTTCTACTTGGCCATTGGATTGTGGATAATACGGTGTAGAAAATCTATGTTGGATGTGATTTTTTTCCAGGAACTGCTTTACTTCCTTGTTCTTAAATGGTGTACCATTGTTAGAAACAAATGTAGCAAGCAATCCAAACTAGGAAATGATGTTCAACAAGAAGCTATAGATAGTTTTAGTCCTCATGGATCGGAGCGGAATAGCTTCAACCCACTTTGTGAAATAATCTATAGCATTGATAATAAAGGCATGTCCTTTGGAAGAAGGAGGTGATATTTTTCCAATAATATCCAACCCCGATTTTGTGAATGGCCAAGGAGAAGTTTGATTCTACAGCTCCTAAGTGGGATCATGGATAAGGAAGCTATGCTATTGGCATTGAAGGCACTTTTTGACAAAACTGAAGGAATCTTGTTCCATCGTCTGCCAGTAATATCCCATATGTGTCAGTTTCCTCACTAGGGATCTACCACCAAAATGTCCACCCCTAGATCTCACATGGGATTCTTTAAGGGCAAGGGGTATCTCCGCCCTAGTGAGGCATCTTAAGAGTGAGCCATTATATGCTTTTCGATAAAGAACATCTGATAAAATGATATAGCGGGATGAAAGCTTTCATATATGAGTGCGATCATTTTTTGTCATAGCATCGAGAAAGTTTCCATTCCTTAAGTAATTGTAGATGCTAGTGAACCACTCTCTCGAATCCGTATGAAGGAAAACTACAGATTCAAGCACGAGTTGATCGGGGATTATTGAGGTTCACACAACTTGCACCATGAAGTGGTATTCCTTCGTGTCTTCCTCTAAAGGTATTAAGGAAGCTGCGCTCGCCATGAAATCCACATGTTTGTTTTCTCACCTAGGAATGTTGTTAATTTTGAAAGAGGGAAACTGATTAAGCAAGGACAAAGAGAGGTCTCTAAATTGGGACAACTTACTTTGTTTAGCTTGATAATTTCCCATGATCTGATTCACAATAAGCTTAGAGTCACATAGTATATGAAGGTGTTTAATTTTTAATGTGATCACGACACACAAATCAGCAATGACGGCTTCGTACTTGGCGATATTATTGGTACAAGGAAATTCTAGTCGAAAGGATAGGAGGACCGGTTTACCTTCGGGGATATTAGGACTATGCCTACTCTAGAATCGATCTGACACCTTGATCCATCGAAGTACATTTTCCATTTGAGGTCATAGTTGATTATGAAGATATTATCATTAGGGAATGACTCCAACCCGAGGAAGGAACGAGATGAGGAAGCATCCTCCAATTGGTCGGCCACTGCTTGTCCTTTTACTAATTTATGAGTGACAAATTTTATATCAAACTCAGACAACATAACCCACTTTGCTAATCTCCCTACAAGGTCAATGCTAGAGAATAGATATCTCGAAAGATCTATTTTTACTATGACGTGAGTCTCAACATGGAGAAGATAGTGTCTCAGCTTCTATGTAGAAAATACAAGATCCAGACATTGCTTCTCCATGGATGAATAACGGATTTCACAATCGACCAAGACGTGGCTAATGTAGTAAATTGCTCTCTCTTCCTGTGTCATCATACTGGGCCAGTAGGGCTGCCAAAGTGTATGGTGAGGCAACGAGGTAAAGCAAGAAGGGTCTATCTTGCATAGCTGACATCAATACAAGAGGATTGGTCAAATACGCTTTGATGGATTCAAAAGCTTTTTGACATTCTTCATCCCACATAAAGTGACAATCTTTCTTTAGGATGCAAGTGAAAGGAAGGGTACGGTCAACCAACTAAGATATGAATCTGTGAATGGTCTGAATCTTCCCTTATAAGCTTTGCAAATCGGTGATGTTTCTCAGAGGAGAAATGTTAACAATAGCATCAATCTTATTCGTGTCAACTTCAATCCCATTATAAGAGACTATAAACCCAAGAAGCTTGCCTATGTCAACACCGAAGACACACTTCTGGGGATAGAGTCTCATCTTATAAAGTCGAAGCCTTTCGAAGATAAGACAAATATTCCTCACATGATCTTGATGATTTACAAACTTCTCCAAGATGTCATCGACATAATCTTCCAAGATTTTATGAATGAATTCATGAAACATCAAGGTCATTGCTCGTTGATAAGTTGCTCCTACGTTCTTTAACCCAAAGGGCATGACCACATAGCAGAAAGTCCTCCAAGGGGTGGTGAAGGATATCTTGTATTGATCATCTAGATTAATACAGATCTGATTGTAACTCGAGAAACCATCTATAAAAGATAACAATGCATGGCCTACAGTCAATTCCACAATCATATCTATATTAGGTAACAAAAAATCATCTTTAAGAGAAGCCTTGTTAAGGTCTTGAAAGTCAATGCATATACGAATATGGTCATCAAGTTTAGTAACCACGACTATATTCAAGATTCATGGAGAATAGTCAATGGGATGGATAAAGCCCTCTTTCAATAGCTTCTCTATCTTGGTCTTGACCATTAAGACTACCCTAGGATTGATCTTTCGGATTTTTTATTTAATGGGCTTGGCGTTGAGACATACAATGATATTATAGACCACTATGGATTCATCTATACCAAGCAAATCCTCATACGTCCAAGCAAAAATATCAGGGTAAGCACACAAGAGAGTGGAGTGTTCATCTTCTTCCTCAAAAGAGAGGCACTTCCCAATCTTGTTTACTTTTTCTGAAGATTTTGCATCAATGGGGACTTCGATAGTAACCCTTTTAAGGAGGGAATTGTGGTCCTCAGGATGAGATATTGAAAAATATTCACTGAAGTTAGATAGAGGGTCCTCCTCGTCGATGTTAAAATTGGATTCTCCAAAGTATGCTTGTTTATGTAAGTGATACGAGAATAATTTATTGTGATGATAAGGAGGTAACGGAGAATAAGCACCTAGAAAATCCCCCAATGCTTTGTCTAAAGAGAAGACATCTACAAGAACTTTCTCAGCTCGTCCCCTTTCTTCTATCAGGTCAGGATGGACCAGGTTTAATGGTTCAGCCGAAATCATATTAACACCCCACTAGGTTTTTTGTCTAGACTATTCAATAGGACATCCCAAACCCAGGTTGTGTTGTCATTGCTTAAACTGGATAGGGACTTGTATCCCTTGCTCGATACATTGTAGGCCTTTCTTCCTATAGCCATACCGAGAAGCAAGTTTATTTAACCAAACCCATAATGAGCTTTTAGAGTTTCAGGAGGGGGCGAATCTATGTAGAGTGTTTCATTCCACCAATGGACATCGAAAGTTTCTATGGGATTAGTCCCACTTCCCTTACTCGATTTGCAAAAATTAACCTCTTTTACGGAGGTAGAGTCACTCTTCAAGGGAGGAGTGGTTTCCAGGACAAGATCACATTTCTCCTCCTCGGCAGGAGGGCCACTCCTTATCATGTTAATAGAACCTGGAAAATCCATAATAGAGGGGTTTGACTTATACTCTGCTATGAAGGATTTAGAGAAATTCAAGGAACCCTAGAGTGATCCTACAAAGTTGGTATACAATTTCAGGGAGATTCTATTTTTTTCTAAAATCACATATTTTTAGAAAATATAATGATTTAAGCCTTTAAAATTTCCTTTTTAAGGATTTCAATTGAAGAGGGTTTGATCAAACCACCTTAGATCAAACCCCCTTGGATAGAACCCCACTATTTTTAAACCATACCTACAACGAAGTTTCCTTTACACCTATCAAAATGTTGATAAAAAAACACTTTTGATTTAACTTTTGGGGGATCAAATGAATTCATTTAAAATTTATTTCAAATGATCATAGTAGTCCTTGGAATGAGTTATCTAATGAATATAATTTTAATATGTTTTGGTTTTATTATGTATGCTTTTTTTTAGTTTTATTAAACATAGGTTTTTCACCGAAAATCAAGCTCTTTGTTCTGCACATGTGGAAAAATAGCATATTATCAAAATAAAATTTTAAAAAATATGTTTAGGCTGGGTATTGATGTGCTTGATCCATTTAAAAAAAATATTTGAATTTTGATATATACAAAAAAAGTTATGTTGTATACAGTCTGCCTATGTTTCAATTGTAATTGGTTTGACTTTGAAACTTGATTAAGCAAAAAATATTTAATAAAACACTATGAAACCAAATGAAAGTGCTAGATATCATAGTTACAAATCTAAATTCAAATATATATATATATATATTCTTCAAACAAAAAAAGTTATGTTGTATACGGTGAGCGCCACTCCTTAAAATTGTTATTTAAAAAAAAAAGCTAGTTTTCAAAGATGGAAAAAGAAGTGCAATCTGATTCCAAAAATTTTGAAAAAAATATATTTAGAATCTATAGACAAAACATAAAAAATCACTAGTTTCCATTATCTTCAAATTCTTCATGGTTTAGCTGCTATAGGAGACCGAACATGAATAATTAGTTAAAAAAAATCAGTTGAGTGTCCAGTTTGCCCAAAAATTGTAAACCTATATTGTGGGATCACCGCCTAGTCATCGCCTAAGAGAGCATTTACTCCAGGGGATGAAGGAGGAGATGAAGGGGATTCACACCCTTCTATCTTAGGCGGTTCATCTTGGTTGATACTCACTCGAGGAACAACTCCCGCAGTAGGTATCAATGAGGAAAAAGCCAAAGCGTCATCGGTTAAGGAAGGAATGCAATTCTTGAGAGTGGGAGTGGTTGAATTAAGACCAGTAGTAGCTAGCAAACAAAGGTGCATAGCCTGTGGATCTACTTTAACCATAACCACTTGATTGTTAACAACGAACTTCAAGGAACGATGTAGGGTAGAAGTTACTACCCCCATATTGTGAATCCAAGGTCTTCCTAAAAGAAGATTGTACGATAACATGTTAGGAATTACATAAACCAATGTAGGTAAAGTAATGGGGCCCAAATACAAAGGTAACATTATCATACCTAAAGCTTGGCTACCGGTGTTATCGAACCCACAAATGTATAAGGAAGAAGCCGCCAAGGAAGATGAATCAACCTTGATTTTAGGTAGTAGATCTATACCACAAACATTGAGGATTGAACCAGTGTCAATGAGGGTACATCTAATACCAATGTTGTTAAATTTTACTATGATCATCAAAGGTTCTGCTTGTTTCTGCACATCTAGAGGTGGGAGTTCCTGCAGGTGGAACGCAATATTTGGTGAATCCGCTCGAATATGTGTCATCAATGCATCAACGTCCATAGGCCTAGCCGAGGTAGGTAAGAGATCCTTTTGTAAGGCCTCTTGCAAAATCTCTTGATAAACCGGGGCGGTCTCAAGAAAATCCCAAAGCGAGATCTTAGCCGAAGTAATATGGATTTTCTCGATGAGATCATAGTCACCCGATGCTTTGATCATGGGTTTTGGAGCTGAAGGAAGGTCAAGTTGAGACGGGGGTAAAGAAGTAGTAGTTTGGATTGGCTGCGATGTAGAAATATGCAACTTGTTGTTCAAAGTTCTGTATATTTATCCTCATAGGGCAGGTGTGCCCTATGACATTGTAGGAAGTAGATTCAGTAGCCTTCACAAATCTCGAATATAAGTCTGATGGATTGCTACGACCCAAAATACCATAGCCAAATTAGTCTTATCTAGGGAATGACTCAGCCAGGGTCACATAAATGAAGGGTTTCTTAGGGCTTGGAGGAGCCACAAAAATTACTTGCACATTTATCGACTCCTCAACTGGCAAGGAAGGAGTCTTTTTTGAAGATTTACAGATAGGGGAAAGTGCTTCTAAGAAATCATCTAGAGCATCTTCCAACATATCAAAATATTGTTTAGAAAAAGACTTAGCCAACATTATGAAAAAGGATCCAACGGTTCATGTCGAGTTCATGAAAAATGTGACATAAGGGGAATTCACTGCACACGGGTCTCTTTCTTCTCAAGAGATCACCAGGGAACAAATTTTTCCCTTATACACCTCAAATTGAATAGATCAATGGAATCATGAAGGGAAATGAGAGATTAGCTTTAGGACCCGAAAGAATAAGATCTTTGGATTCTCCTATTCTGGTTGAAGAGCTCTCAGCCAAAAGATGTCAACGTAGTTCTAGGATGCCAACGCGGTGCATTGTCATATGAAGGATGCGTTGGCATCCTAAGTCATGGATAACTCAAGAGCTCAGGCATATAGAATAGGGTCTTACTTCTTGACTCAGATCGGAAGATGTGAAGAGTCAAATAATCAATAGTAAATAAAGAACTGAAAGAGAATACAAGAGAGCTCGAAACAAGATCACCTTCGTGTGTTCGAGCCTTTAGTCAAAGCTTCCTTTCATAACCTGCACATAAAAGGTCAAGGGGAAAATGTTGGGGTTGTATAGGGGCCTACCTCAGTCAGACCCTGTTATTGGTGTTCCCACCTCCACAAACAACTAGGTTTGGGAGAGAGTGTAAAGGAAATAGAAAAGTAAGTGGTGAGAAAAAAACCCATTTCGGAGTAGAGCCTGCACCACAAAGTAGTAAATGAACTAGTAGGAAAGAGTGATGAGGAGAGAGAGCGTTACCCGTGGGATGAGATCCTCTTTCAAAGCACACAGGCGCACCATAATGTGCTTTCTTGAGAGTTGGTAGCTTCGCCAATATAAGTGTTGCTATTCAAGGGTAGAGCCTCCCCAAGACTAGAGAAAGTGGTGAGGATGCTTGAATTGATGGATTCCAACCCCAAAATGAGGGCCAGAAGGGGTTTTTAATGCATGTAAGGGCGACACAGAGTTGTTCCACTCAAGACCTAACCACCAAGACACGTGTCGCAAGGGTCAAGGTTCTAGATTCATTGCTTCAAACTCGGAAAACTGCCTAGATGCTAGCGCATCGCGCAGACATTCGCATGTCACACAGGCATTGAGAGCCTAGATTTTTGATAAACACCTTGTCAGGCTTCTATCATTTCACCATGCACCCGTATGGAGTCAAAATTGCAAAATTATGCCTCATGGGACTTTGTCATTAATGCTCTTAGGTATCATAAATGCTAGGCAAGATGCAAAAATGTGGAATTGCCCCTAGGTGCAATTTTGTGACATTACAAGAAGTAACTTACAATTTAATAGTACCTTCAACCCTTTCTTGCTCATATGACCCAATCATTGATGCCATAAATGAGAAGATTCATGTTCTTCCTCAAATACCATTGCTACTTCATTTATTACAGTACTCCCTTCTAGCTTGTAAAGGTTTTTAATATTTTTAGCCTTCATGACCACCAAAATTCTCTAGACAATTTCAGTGATGCACTTTGACTTGTAAATTTATAACCTCCATAATCCAAAACTCCCAAGGAAATTAAATTATTTTGAGTTCTAGTACATCTCTTACCTCTATTAATGTCCTCACAACACCATTGAACATTTTAATATTAATGCTCCCAATCCCAATAGTATTACAAGAAATATTATTTACTATAAGAACAACACCACCATCAATATCTTGGTAAGAAAAAGACCAATTCTTATATGGGCACATGTGATTAGAAGCACCATAATTTAATAATCATTCCTCATGATACTACGAGGAATTACAAACAAATAGAACTTAATCAGCCATACTTGAACTTGTCTCAACCAGATTTAATTTTTTTTGGAGTCATCTTTGTCTTCTTTCCTCTTCCAACAATATTTCCTAAGATTCCCTGATTCATTATATTACCAACATTTTACCTTGTAGTATATCAAAATATATCGTCGCTTACATTTTCACACTTAATTTGGGAATGATTTATGTTAAAATGAACTTAATGTTTCCTTGATCTAGTGTTGTTATGTGTTTTACACATTCACATTAGGTCTTGGGACCTATTAAAGATAAATAAACCTAACTTTGCCTTCATTTAATGTTGTAAAGTGTATTAAGTTACACCTTCACATTAAATTTAGGGCTCTTGGACCTAATGTTTCCTTAATCTGGTGTTGTAATGTGTTGTACACATTTACATTGGATTTAGGCCCCTTTTAAGCTAAATAGACCTAATTTTGCCTTGATTTGATGTTGTAAAGTATATTTATTTACACTTTCACATTGAATTTTGAGCCCTCTTATATTTATGACCCTTATATCATCATTAATAGGCCCCTAAGACACTAAATTTTGCATTCTGAGGTATATTTTAACCAAAATCCTAACATAAACATCAAATAAACATAATTTCTTAATACCTCGACACTTTTTCCACCTAAAAAGGCCTTATGGCACCCATACACCACCCTATGCATATGAGTCTCACCTAGGTGGGACCCTTACACCAGGTGTGGTGTATGAGTCCCATTTGGCCCCTTTTCAAGGTTTTGAGCGGGAAAATCTAGGTTTTAAGTTCAAATTTCTTATATGTTGGCCTCTGGGATCTAATATATAGTACATTAGATGGATTGCCTATATAAAAAATATTTCAAATCATTATTTCACCTAAGCAAGATTTGTAATTCATGATATCAAGTCAAGAACTCAAGAGTTAAGCATTCCAAGACTTTACAAGATCATCAAGAGAGAATCCAAGATCATTTCTAAGGAATTCAAGGGTAGATTCTTTATCATTTGTTGCAGCAATTCAAGATCCATCAGCATTTTAAGGATATCAAGCATCAAGCATGTTATTGAGCTAGTGTTGTGATGTTGCATTCAAGATCCAAGGTCAAGCATTGTTCTACACTTATCTCAAGATCTAGATCTACATCCTTCATGGTCATTGCATGTTAGATTTCTCGTTTATAGGACATCATTCAAGGTATCATTATCCATGTTTCATGTTTCATATCCTTATTTCATTATCTCATCATTTGGTTTAATTACCTCAATTGGGTTTGACCAAGGAAAACCCACCCCCATTCACTAACAAATCAACAAGTTTTCTCTCTCTACATGTGTGATTTACTGATTTAGGTTGAAGAATATTAAAGAGAAAGTTTGAAGAAATTTTTGAAAGTGTTCAAAGTTGTCAAAGTTGTCACCTTGCACTGGAGATCATTGGAAGACTTCTACAGGTCTGAAATTAGGTTTTCAAATATGGAAATTAGTTTGGAAGGAAAGAGCAGAGATTGGAGTATAGATCTAAACTTTGAATTCCTAAAAAAAGAAAAACGAGACTGATACGCCAGAAGTGGTGTATGAGTCCCACTATAGGCACTTTTTCAGATTTTTGCAGTTCTAGATACCCTTTTTCCAGAAACCTATTCCAAACTAGAAACCCAGATCTGAGACTAATACACCCATATTGGTGTATAAGTCCCAATAGGCCAAAATTTTAGGATTTTTCAGCATTCTAGAGTTCATTCTAGTCTCCTTCAAGTTTTCAAGTGCACACATTCCTTTTTTTAGCTTTTTGTTATGTGTTACATACAATTTTAATTCAATTAGTTAAAGATTGCATTATACTAGGTTTTAGCATTTTGACTTGCATTGTATTTATCTTTCCAAGCACTAGCTTGGTGGTGAACCCCTTATTATTTTACAATCAGCCCCTAGGACAACCCAATCGCAAGATCTCTTTATCCTTTGCATTGAGATCTCTAGGGCTTTTTTATTGAATGAGAGAGTGAGAAAAAGTTTTGGTTTCTATCTCCCAAGCATAGAAAAAAACCATACAATTTTCTTCCTTTCACCCCTTACCCTTTTTACCTTTTGACTTAGATGTGGATGTACCTATCGAATCTTCCCCTTTTTCTGTGGATCAACCTCTAATCACCATTACTTTTGATGTGGAAGTTTCTATTTTATATTTACTCTACACCTCTTTAAACAACAAATCTCCCAAAACAAAATCTAATTCAAGGGTTTCAATAGAAGTGACTAAGTCATTCCAAGAATTCAAGCAATGAACAAAATAACATAAATTACTTGTCTTCATCCTTAACTTTTACACCCATACTTACTAATTAAAATATAAGAGTATTGAAAATATTTAAACAATCAACAATTTTATACCTTCTTTCATTCACAAACTATATGTAACTAGCTCTTCAAGCAAATTTGATTTGTCATGGATTTTGTCATATAAAGACTCTTCATTTTGCTCAATAAGCCTACTATTGTTTCCTCTTCAATAACATTGAAAAGAACATCATCTTCTAAACACAACCAAATTGTGCTAAGAGCTCTTGTATCTAGATCCTCCCAATCCTCATCAGTCATGTATTTGTACATTTCTTTGACTTTCCTACCAACACTTTGTGCAATCCTTATTGCACTAAAATATCATGCATCTTGACCTTCCATAGCTCAAAATTATTCTTCCCATTGAATTTATCCACCTCGAACCTTGCATTTGAAACCTTTTCCATATATTGCTAAGAAATAAAAAACAAATCCTAACATAGACACTGTAAAATAATTGCTTTGATACCACTTGTTGTGGAAACGAAAATGTAAAACTCACAAACTTAAATAATATTATTGTAGCACAAGCTAGTTAAAAATAAATAACGAAGATTATAAATTGGAATAACAAAATAATAGACAAGACATAAATTTATGTGGTAAAATCTTGACAATATGTCAAGAAAACACCTATGGGGAAAGTATTGGTATTCATATTGCTCAGAGAAACTTATTACAATCTTCACATAGTTGTTTATATTCAATTACAATTCATTACAATGATTTTTCCTTCAAGACAACATGAAATATATAATATCTTCAACCTGTGTCAAACATAGAAAAAACTAGCTTTATTTTTATTGTTTTATCTTTTTATTTTGAATCTTAAATTTTTCCAAAGATAATTTTTTTTCTTTATTTGTATACTTTGTTGTCATCATCCAAACTTTCAAATATCATATAAATAATGTGATTCTTATCATTTGGTTACATGCAAAGAAATATCATAACAGTTGAAAATAAAATAAGGCGCAATGCTAATTAGACAAGCATCTATTGGCAATTTGTAGGAGTATGTGAGCAAGTTGATCAAACTTGCAAAATAATGGAGAATGATCTGATCCTTCTATCTCATATACCATTTGTGGGGGATTGTCTGCAATCATTTTTCTTTAAAATTCCTCAGAATTTTTTTTCATCTTGTTTGGATACAACGTAAGCTCAGGGAACTTGTCCATAGTTTTCATTCATGTAGGAAACAACTCCCCCTTGTGCTGCCAAAAAGTGTAGCCTTTGACAATTTTCACTCACTTGGACCCTTGCCTATGGATTTTGGACCTTTTTCAACCACTTTTTACCCCTTTCCAAGCCTTGTGCCAAAGTGTTATAAAACATTTTCATGCTTTCCTAGGATTTTCATCACTTAATTAACCCTTTCTTATGTTATAATGACCCCTTAATACACATATAAGTCCTATCTTAGTATGTTTTCATGAGATAATCCTGAAAAACATAAATAATCACATATTAATTACTGATACCCACTCAAATTTTTCCAGGTGGACTAGGTCGCCACATTGGGTGATCTATTCCCATGTGGCATAAAATTTAAATTTAACTTAATATTCTTTTAGCATTCTGTCTCTAAAACCCTAAGGTTGACCTATATGGTGTTATTTTAGGAAAATTAGGGCATAACTTGTATAAATAAGCCTCAAAACCCTAGTTTCTCATAAGACACTCATTATTCACAACTCTTCACCTCTCATCTTCCCTTCTTCTCAAGCAAGCTAGGGTTTGAGCATTCCAAATCAACAAGAAATCTTTTCTGAAGCATTCAATGGTTGATCACTATAACAACACAAGATCTCTCATCACGGAAAGGTAACTCATTCCATTACTTCATGTTTCATGTTTCATTACATTACTTCTATTCATTTTGGTTTAGTTACCTAAAAGGGGTTTGACCAAGGCAAACCCCTAATCCCTAACAATCAACATTTTCTCTTTCTCTCCTTGTGTGTTTACAGATTCAGGTACATTGGAGATCATTGAAGAATTTGGAGACTTGTTGAAGAACTCTCCTTTCTTGCAAAGTCCAAACATCCACCAAAAGTCACTTTTAGGCTCGAATATCAAAGATTCAGAATTGGACAATTGTGAAGAACCAAGGTGTGAACCGGGGGTTTCTGTTTCCCCTTCAAACTTTTTAGAAATCTAGAAGAGAACTAAGTCACCAAAAATGGTGAACTAGTCCCATTGGATAAGTCTTTCTATGATTTTCACATTTCCAGCCACCCATTTGGCATAAATAGGATCCAGACCATTTTTTCAGGAATCTAAGACTAGGTCACCCAGATTGGCACAAGTGTCCCTTTCAGACTTTGTAGTATTTTCATCAACATTCCAAATCTCCATCAAATCCTTCTTCAAATCTCAAGTGCACATATTCTATCTCTTTCATTTTTGTATAGTTTAGTGTACATTATTAGGTCATTTTGTATATGTTTGCATATCATTATGTGTTTTCCAACACTTTGCATTTCAATAACTTAGCATTAATAAATCATTGTATTTCTAGAATTTAGGGCATCATCACACACATCAATTTAAGCCCCTAACTCCCCCTTTGAATGAACCCTAAAGTGAAAAGTTGTGAAAGGTAGACCTCTTTCCTCTTAGATGCAAAACCCTAGAAGTGTAAGAGTACATCTTTCTCTTCATCATTTTTGGTGGTTCATTTTGGTGAAATTTACATTCTTGCACCTTTATTTTCTGATCAAGAGTCCTTCTTCCCCCTAGGTTTGCATTGCATCTTGCATTTCTTAATTTTCATCCTAGGGTTTCATCTTTTTGCATGCATGAAAGTGTACATACTTTGCATTCTTGCATCCCATATCAGTGTCATTCATACACAATCTGTACCTACCTTTATTCCTTTGGTTATCCAACATCATAACCATCAAAACCCAGTTGAAAATTTATAGAAATTTTGAAACAAACCCTAACTGGGACTAATTCGCCATTCTGGGTGACCTAGTCCCTTTGCAAAATTTTCACTATCTGTCATAGCACTATAAACCTCATTTTTGTGCTTTCTTAGGCTCATAGTACCATATACTATAAGTCTGGAAAGTTTTGGGAACATAGGTTTTCTCCTTCTAGCTCAAAATTATCATTTTAGGATGGTGATTCTTAAAATCAATTCATCATTAGATTTGAAAATGCTTACATTTCTACACTTTTGCATCTCATTAATAAAGGTACTTTTCGCTTTTTTCTATACAGTGTTTATATTCATAGAACTTTGCATAAGCTTGTTAAAAGTGTTGTTCATTTTAGCGTGTACATTATATACATTCTTAAAGCTTAACATATATTGGATAAAAATGTTTTGTATTATTGCATATACCTTATTTATATTTCTAAAACATTGCATAAAATGGTTACATATGATTTTCATTTTTATTCAAAAAATGTTAGTAACTTACATAACTAGACATGCTAAGAAAAATTTAATCTCCCTTCCCTATGAAAATGTTGTACTGGATGAAGAGACAACTTTGGACATTCCTAACAATCATACTAGTTATTCTTCAAATATCTCTCCCTTTGGTGATGAAGATATTTTGTTAGAAGAAAATGAGAGTTATGAGAATCCTAGTTTTTTCTCTCCTCTTACCTCTCTTAGTGGACAAGACCTTAATGACCTAGACAACACAAACATAGCTAATCATGACAATCCCACTTGTTGTTCTCCTAGTATTTCTCTTTGTTGTGAAGAAACTACTTTATTGTTAGAAAATACAATTAGTGAATGTCATGAACATCCTAGTTGTCCCCTTCCCCTAAAAACATCCTTATTGAGCATAACCATTCTATCATTTATCCTTCCCCTATTAGTTATGAGTCTATTGTAGAAGAACCAACTTTTTCTTTTCATGAGCAACCGATTTGTAGTTCCCCTAAAACCCTTTCTCCTAGGGAGGATATCATGATTCTTGATACATATAACCTTGATCATAATAATAAATTGTATCCTTCGACACAAATGAAGAGACAACCTTGGCCTCTCCCTTGCTGAAGGATGTTAATATTATTCAATCTCAACTCATCCTTTACCCCCTTCCCATAAACCTTCAACCCAAACCAAACCCGAATTCATCCTTTACCCACCTACCCCTAATGTGTTGCAATAGTTGAGTCCTCACACCATTGCTTATACACATTACACTCGCGATAATCTGCATTCCCAACCATCACCCTCAACTCCTTTACCTTTACCTAATCCCATCTTACCTATTGCCCCTCGCTTGAATTCCCTCGTTAGGGAGTATTACCTTGTTGACCAACTAAGGAATACTCTCGCTAAAATATCCTTCCAAGATCTTATTCAAGTTTTCCCTCACTATCACAACATGATGCAAGAAGCCTTACAACAAGTTCCTATCCCTTCTAATGATAAATCAAATGGCATAGCAGATTTTATTCACAAACTTAATGCTGATATTTTTTTTCACCAAAGTGAGCTCATTGTTTTGGATGTGCAAAAACAAAATGAAGCTTTCGTAATAATCTCTCAATAAAAAATCAAAGGGATAAAGAGAACTCTTGTAGATACAGGCTCTGCCCTTAATGTGTGTAGTTTGTGACTTTTGGATAGGCTTGGCATTGATAGATCCCACATCAAACCTAATTATCTCTCTATCAGAGGATTTGACAACGTCACTAAGAAACCACTCGGTGTGATCACTATACCTCTTACAGTTGGAGTGGCCACATTAGACACACAAATCCATGTTATGCCTCATGATCTTTCATACAATATTCTCTTTGGAAAGCCATGGATTCATGCTATGAATGGTGTGCCTTCCACACTTCATCATAAGATGAAGTACATCTACAATAACAAAGTGTACACACTTGATGCCGATCCTAAACCTAATAGTTGCTTAAACATTGAAAAATCCAGAGAGAATCACCTCCACACCTTAACACCAACCACCCAAGTGGAACCCACACACCAAACAAATCTTGAGCTAATCACTAAGCTCTTAGACAATTATTGGGGTTCCTTAGACTTCACCCATCCCTTAGTGGGAGAATCCAAGATCATAAACATAGACTCTCAACAGGGAAATGTAGTCTTGTCAACATAAGACTCAACTGATTCCTTGTGAGCATCCACCTCAACTACTTTAGACCAAGAAGTAAACAACGAACAAACACCTGATCCGAAAAACCTGAAAAAGCTTTATGGAAAAGGTTATAATCTAATGTGACTACTTTTCTATAGTGGCAAAGGTTGTGGTGCTCATGAACCCTATCAAGCAACCATAACATCATGGTCTTGGTTATTTTCCTTTAATCAAACTTACCAAGCCTTACCTTCACACCAACCCTATCCCTCATTACCCTTCTAACCCTACCTTCGCAAGTGCTCCTTTGCAACCAACAAAGGAACCTTTTCTTAATACCAATGTCATCTCACATAACACTATTGGTTCAAATTTTACACACTCTCTAGAGGAGTACACAAAATCTCACAATCTATAGCGCCTTATGTAGGTATGACATGCTATACTAAGCATGACCTTTATTTGTTGCACACCAAAGGATCACCTTCTACCCTATATCAAGAGGGAATATTGTTGAGACTCCTCCAAGATCACTTGATATCCCTTCCTCCCAAAACTCGAAAGAAATGTTCCATCAACCATTCCATTTTTGCTTACCATCGAGTTCATGGTCATCACACTAATGCATGTAAGGCCTTGAGTATAAAAATCCAACATCTTAAGGAGCTTGGTGTTCTTCCTTATTTGGGGGCACCTCACTCCTCTAATTGATACTAATTTTCACCTCACCTTGCATCTCATCAACCCTTTTGGCTCACTCTTGTCCTACACTAAGTGGGGACAAGGGGTTAGTTATCCTCTTCCCTCGTATTTCACTTGTTGTTCTCTTTTGACTAGTCGTTAACCTTTCATGCACATATAAGAGCAAGCTTGGGATGTGGACAACATGTCTTAAGTTGAATCGCATGTGACATACTCCCCTTTTCATGATGTAGCTTTTCAAAAACATATGACTTGACATAGGGCTTTCCAAACAATCTCTCATGTTCTCCTCCTTTTCTACTTTAAAGCAATTTCTCACAGTATGATGTTTCACAATTCCTTTAAAATGGGGGCATACATAATCATTCACATTTTCATTGTGCAATCTTTTTTTTTCTTGCGATCCCTTCTCTTGAAAACATTACACACAATGTTGCTCAGGATGAGAGATCTGCATATTTCCTTTTTTGCATATAAGATGAGCCCATACCTCTCTTGGATACAATGAGTACATTTGCAATTTTCCTCTCTTGGTGACATTACGCATAATGTTACTTAAGTTGAGACATCGCATGAACAAATAAAAATCCCTTTGAACAAAATCAATACAAACATCATTTTATTTTGTGGCACCTTATCAAAGTTATCACAAGGTATAAATTTGATATGGTTTGAGCGGGAAGCCCAACCAGCAGCACGAATTTCCCCACAACCAGCTTTGTGAGTACATACCAACTGTGTGTATGTTTCTCACCTTCTTTGGGAAAAATCACCCTGCAGACGACCTGATGTTTTGTGGCCTTAGAGTGAGCACATATTTTTACCTTTCCCTCTTCTCTTCCTTCTAGTTCTTTTCATCGCATGATCATGCATCTCATTTTTTTGCATATCATTCACCCTTGAATGTGTCTTCTTGCATTGATGTCGAGTTGAATTAGAATCTCAAATCCTTGGGGGCTTGACCACCTCCTTCATCTTTCCCATCCTTCGCCATCTCCATTGGGCTACTTTAGTGTGATTTTGAAGCAAGTTCATACTCTCACTAAAGTGGGGGCTAAATGTGTCACCAAAAAAGTGTATCCTTTGACACTTTTCACTCACTTGGACCCTTGCCTATGGATTTTGGACCTTTTTCAACCACTTTTTACTCCTTTCCAAGGCTTGTGCCAAAGTGTTGTAGAAAATTTTCATGCTTTCCTAGGCTTTTCATCACTTAATTAACCCTTTCTTATTCTATAATGACCCCTTAATGTACACATATAAGTCCTATCTTAGTGTGTTCTCATGAGAAAATCTTGACAAACATAAATAATCATATATTAATTACTGTAACCACTCAAATTTTCCCAGGTGGACTAGGTCACCACCTTGGGCGACCTAGTCCCATGTGGCGTAAAATTTAAATTTAACTTAATATTCTTTCGAGATTCTATCTCTAAAACTCTAGGGTCGGCCTCTATGGTGTTATTTCAAAAAAATTAGGGCATAACCTATATAAATAAGCCTCAAAACCCTAATTTCTCATAAGACTCTCATTATTCACAACTCTTCACCTCTCATCTCTCCTTCTTCTCAAGCAAGCTAGGGTTTGAGCATTCCAAGTCAACAAGAAATTTTTTTCTAAAGCATTCAAGGGTTGATCATTGCAACACAAGATATCTCATGGCAAGGTAACTCAATCCATTACTTCATTTTTCATGTTTCATTACATTATTTCTATTCATTTTGGTTTAGTTACCTAAAAGGGGTTTGACCAAGGCAAACCCCTAATCCCTAACAATCAACATTTTCTCTTTCTCTCCCTGTGTGTTTGCAGATTTAGGTACATTGGAGATCATTGAAGACTTTGAAGACTTTTTGAAGATCTCTCCTTGCTTGAAAATTCCAAATATCCACCAAAAGTCACTTTTAGGCCCGAATATCAGAGTTTCAGAAGTGGACAATTGTGAAGAAGCAAGGTGCTGAGGGTTTTTGTTTCCCCTTCAGAAATTTTAGAAATCCAGAAGAGGACTAAGTCCCCAACAACGGTGACCTCATCCCACTGGATAGGTGTTTCTGTGATTTTCACATTTTTAGAAACCCATTTTGTAGAAACAGGCTCTAGACCAGTTTTCAGGAATTTGGGACTAGTTCACCCAGATTGGCACAAGTGTCTCTTTCAGGTTCTGCAGTATTTTCATCAGCATTCAAGACCTCCATCAGATCCTCCTTCAAATCCCAGGTGCACATATTATATCTCTTTCATTTCTGTATAGTTTAGTGTACATTATTAGGTCATCTTGTATATGTCTGCATATCATTGTGTGTTTTCCAACACTTTGTATTTCAATAACTTAGCATTAATAAATCATTGCATTTCCAATATTTAGGGCATCATGAAAACACATCACTTTAATCCCCTAACTTCCCCTTTGAATGAACCCTAAAGTGAAAAGGTGTGAAAGAAAGACCTCTTTCCTTTAGGTGCAAAACCCTAGAAGTGTAAGAGTACATCTTTCTCTTCATCATTTTTGGTGGTTCACCCCCAAGAAAGGATATCTTTTAAGTAGAGAATTAGTCAAAAAAAATTCCTGCATGGATTCCATGATACCAACAAGTCAATTAAACAATTAATTAAGTTATATAATTAAGCCCTGGAGTTGTTGATTTCAATAGTTTACCAAAGAGGGTGTATTTTATAAAAATTCTTGTGAAAACTATTTGCCAAACTTTACGGATGTGGGTTTATTTTATTCTCTATTCACAAAGGAATATGTGGAGTCTCCCAAGATTCCAAGTCGAGACAAAATCTATAGATGAAAACATATAATTAGAAATATAAAAACTGAAATTGGAATTAAAATAGATTTATGTATTATATAAAAAAAACTTTATTGTCTTAAATATAAAAGTACACAAGAAGAATACAAGAACTATCTATTTAAGTGATCAAATTTTATCAATTGATGAAGTTACCTAATCTACAAAACGATTAACATTTTTCCTATTTTGTGTGAGTGTGGATATTGATAAGGTATTGTCAAATGTCATAAAATTGTGTTTCAAATTTTCTATTTGGAAGAAGAGAATCAATTATGAGTCTTTCTCAATGTTTATCTTTATTACCATCAGACTAGACACTTCTTCCATTCATGCCAAGATATGAATTAAAACACCATATTCAAATGAGAATTATTATTCCATCTCCTAATCATGAGAAAGAGATTCATAATGTTGAAGGAATTTTATTGTTTAAAGAGTGCTCTATTTATGAGGAATGAAAGAAAGGAATTGGACGCTATAGTTGTGGGTCCCATAGGGAATGAATAGGGGTCTCTCATTATGGAAAATAATCAAATACAAGTAACCCAGGGTTTTTTTAACACATTACTAAAACGTAACACATGAGAGAGACACTAAAGAAATGCATGAAATTATCCCATACACAAGCATCTTGCTATGGTGTAGCATGAGTATGTAAGCTATGCCACTACATAAGTCAAGATACTAGGTTTCCCTCATTTAGAATACACAAATTGACCACCATAAGGACAATTACTTAACTAAAGGGATAGTTTGCTTGTTCTTCTAACAAATTAGAATTTCAGAGTTTCATTTCAAAAAAGAATCACAAGCTAAGAATTAATAGTCAAGGTCTTAGGACCATCTTAAAAATTTGAAAACAATATGATATTAAATTAAATGTCAATGCAGGATAAATCTTGTATAACGTAAAATTGATTTTCTTACCATATTTCCAATAGTTAAATATCACTTTGATCAATTATTCACTAACCTATACTACTAATATTGCAAACATTTGTATTTATAATAAGGATATTTATTTATCAATACCCAAAAATAAGCCTCAAAAGTCATTAATTTGACTACACCTCTACTATGTAGTTAAATTTATTCTTACAAGATAAAATATTTCATTATTTTTAGTGTTGAATAATTAAAGAAATCAACTTATTCATTAGTCGATTCATGAAGGTATTATTTAAATCTAAAGATCATATCAACAATTTTAATTATAAAAATTAAATATAATTTTCTCAAAAGTGTTTAATGCTATCCTTTAAGTCAAGCACTACTATTAATTAATTAGAGCTTTTAAAAGAGTGGATTAAATTTCATCCATGTGATAAATTATTTCATCTAAGGCAGCTCCCAAAATTATGTTTACTTATCCTGTTATGATTCAAACTTCAATGATTGTTGTTAAGGTTGTCTTGACAGTTAGAAGGTTACAAGCTTATTTCTTTGTAGATTCTAATTTCATGTTGTATTTGTCGTTTCTTGATGTAAGGATTTGAGAATCCTTTTTTAAACCCTCTTTCAATTTATAATTATGATAAAAACATTAATCCATAGAATAACATTGACCAAAACATTGTAAGATTGAAAACAAAATATTATATGTAAACCTCCTTCAAACTGTCAAAGGCAGTCAATCCATTGGGTGCCATCATTGCAGTAACGAAAAAAACAATATAAATTTTATGTGGGAAGCGCTCCATGGTGTAAGTCATATTGAACCCACCAACGCTATGGCCAACCAATATCACCTATACAAATTGTAGGCACGTAAAATATACATGCACCTAATTTGGAATCACTAATTTCATTTTGTCCTTAATTATCCTTCTTCAAACCATTTTAATCAAATAATCTTTATTTGATTAAAATTTATCATCTTTCCTCTTTTAATTAAATCAATCTTTATTAGATAAATCAACTTTATCTAATTAAATATATCATTCTATCTAATTAAATCATATTATTCTCTGTAATTAAATAAATCAATTTTATTTAATTAATCTCCTAAAGTTCCTTCATTTAATTGAATAAATCCAAATATTTAATTAAATCTCTAATGTTCTTTACCTTCTCATTTAATTTAAATAAATCCAAATATTTAAGTTGAATGCCACAAACAACTAACCTTCATTAAAATTAATCAAATCATTTGCTAAACTAATCCCCCAATCCTCTAGATTTTCCCACTTGCATATGAAAATACATTTAATTGATTTATTAAATCTCTATTTTATTTTAACATGACATCTTTAGGGAAATATTCTTCCAAATTTGAAAATCCCTCCAAATGGGATTTGTCCTTCCAACAAAGAATTTAACTCCTCTTACATTGTCTCTTACATGTCTCCCACTTGGCATTTAAGTCTCTTTTTTCTCCTTCCAAAGCCAACTTTCAAATTTTCAAAATCCACCTAATAGCATTTATCATGCACAATGACCAAAATGTGCACAACCTTCCTCCATTGACATGTTGACAAGTGGCATCTTGTCATTGGCTCATGTGTTATCCCACATTCCTCCCATCTCTCCAATCTTCAACTCTTGAATCTATAAATACAAAGCATTTCTACTCCAAATCTATCTACAATCTTGGGCACTTGCATTATCATCACTTGCATCTTAGCATCAGTATCATTTTGAGCTTATCAGGGGGTGGAAAAGTGCATCATTTCCACATCATAGGGAGCACCACTCCCACTATGAGATAGGGTTTAATCATGTCTTCATGTGCTTTCATTTAGTTGTTTTGATTACTTATTTCCTCATTTGCATATGTAGCATGATGAAGTATCTCATAGGGATGCTTTATTTGGTTTGCTTAAGTTTACTAAAAATGCTAATGCTTGTGTTTTTTTTTAGTAAATGAAGAAAAGGCATTCACAGTTGGCGCTAGGAGGAGGGCACTTCTGAATTTGGTTCTATTTTAAAATTTACTTTTATCTTTGTTGCAACAATTTTTATTTGTATAGATAGGCTTGATTTATTGGTGTTTAATCATTATGTTGATAGTAGCTTCTCCATTGTTATTCACAGTTGAATGCATTTTTTTCATCACTGCATTTCATGAGAAGACATTTATCTGATAAAATTTTAGTCAAAACAATTCGTGTCATATCTATGTTTCCAAATTTTTGTGAACATTTCTAATAGCATAGTTATAACGCTTGAGAAAGTTTCAATTTCTTTATATTATTCCATATTCTACTTCTGATCCGGTGGATATTTTCAGTAAAAATTGAAGTGTCTTCATGCACATCGTCGAGTTCGTTTGTTGTTTGTTTGAACAAAATGGGTAAATGGAAGGATTCGAACCCTTGTCCACCCACTCCCGAAACGTCCGCCAAGCCGTTGCACCAAACTGTCAGTTCTTTACTATATTTGGAGGCAGATTTCCTTTGTTGAATGTTCGGTGCGATAGAAGAAACAAAAGGTGGTTGGCGGAGTTGGAACCCCCAACCAACCTTTCACTAAAATTAAGACTTGCCAACGGGCCATCGATGGCTGTTAAACTATATTGAGGGTCTGTTTCATTTTGTTTATTTGACAAGCCCAAATTCTTAACAAATAAACCATTATATGGTTAATTTGAAACCTTTTTAGGTGTATTGGAGCCAAATTAAGCTCTAAGGGGGTTAGGTCCGAATTGTAAAAAGGGTGTATTGTTAAGAGGGAACTATGGTGGTTAAGCCTTTTTAGGCTAATTTCATGTATAAAAGAAGGGGGAATGTAGCTCTTAGGAGTTTAGTGAATGCAGGTGACATAGTGGAGAACAGGTGATACGAAAGAGGGAACTTGTGGAGATTTTTGAGCCATTTTTGTATGACGGAGTATTGTTATGCTGCCGAAGTGCTCGAAGAGATGGTCTTGGTGCATTTGTAATATTTTTTGGAGATTAATCGGATTGGTCTCACTCTATTGGAGCAGACCCGGAGACGTAGTCACGTTTGTGACGAACTTCGTAATCAAACTCTGTTTGCACCTTCTATCTTCTTCTCTCTAAATTCTCTTTCTCATCTTAAGTTTTGATGCATAATTTTGTTAATGTATGCATGAATTAAAATTTCGCAAAGTTGTTTTAATTAAGCATTCAAAACGCAATTTAGTCTAGATCCTATACAGATCAAGTGGTATCAAAGCTCAGTTGACTATTATTGCAGTTATTTTCTTGAATGCTAACAAGATCCAGGATTCAGAAGGGCGAAGGCAAGCTTGAAGACTTTAATCCTGAGATCGGGAAGCGAAGAAGTTTTCTGAAGATGTCTATGTCTGGAATGGAGGTTCTTGAAGAAATCAGTGAGAAGGAATTTCGAAGAGCATTCCTCGAGATGAAGGCTAAGGTGGACATTCTTTTCCAAGAAAGACAAGAACGGAAGGAACGTGAAGGAGGTTCGTCGAAGAAAGATGTTCGTGAAGACAAGAAAGGGAAACAACATGGAGATGGTGGCAAGCAGCCAGATCACCCCTTTTCTTCTTCTCCTCCCTCTTCTCCTTCCCCTTCTTCTCCATCTTCTCCTTATTCTACTTCTTTTAATCCTTTCAAGAATGGGCATAAGCCTAAAATTAAATTGGATGTAAAATTTGACTTGCCTAAGTATTGTGATGAACTTAATGCTGAAAAATTGGATGATTGGATTCAGCAAGTAGAAGTCTACTATAGAGTCAAGAACCTATTAGATGATGTTGATATGATCCAATTAGCTACTCTTCGGTTAGGAGGTACAACTTTAACCTGGTGGGAGAGTAAGACTAAGGCAGAAATTTCATAGCATGGTAGAGTCAATTTAACTTGGGCAGAGTTTGTTAATGCTCTTAAGAAGCAGTTTTATCCCCTAGGACATATGCAACAGTTAATGATGGACTGGCAAATTTTTAGGCAAGGGAAAGGTCAAACTGTCCAAGAGTACACCCATGAATTTAGAAAAAGGGCTATTGCTTTGAATGTTCCTTTGTACACCCAGGACACTTTGTTGAAGTACATAGGAGGTCTGCATTCCTACCTTAGGCATTCTATTTTGGTTTTGAATCCTAACAACTTGGATGAAGTTTGTGTCCAAGCTACACACTTAGAGTCAAGGGGTAAAGGATCTTTTATTGATAAGTTTGATAATGATGTAAAGAAATCTTCTAAGGTTGCAGAGACAGGGAAAGGAAAGAAGATAGCTACAACTAAGAAGGATGATAAGTTTACTTGCTTTCATTGTGACAGGAAGGGTCATGATGAAGAACATTGTTGGCAGTTGCATCCTGAACTGAGGCCTAAGTGGGCTCAGAAACATAATCAGAAACAGAAAGGTAAGGAGAAAGTCGCAAATGTTGTTATGGATCTTGGTTCAGATTCAGATGATGAGACTAAGATAACAACTATGTGTCTAAAAGGTAAAGCTCCTATTTCTGGTGTTTTTGTTGCCAGTTGTGCTCCTCCTTCTACAATTAATGATTTCTCTGAAGATAAGAAAAGGAATGAGCTGTTTCATTTAAGGGTTGTTGCTAAGAACAGTAAAATTGATGCACTCATAGATAGTGGTTCTCAAGTTAACTTAATTTCTGAAAGTGTTGTAAGAAACTTGGGATTAAAAACTACACAGCATAAGAAACCTTATCCACTAGGCTGGATTTGTGAAAATGATAAGTTGCAAGTAACAAGACAATGCACCTTAAGATTCACAATCACTAGTAAGTTTGTGGATGAAGTACAGTTTGATGTGGTTCCACTGGATATCTATGGGATAGTGCTTGGTAGCCCTTATTTATATGGCAGGAAAGCTATTTTCTACAGGGAAAAGAATCATTATCACTTGTTTAAAGATGGCATACAGTATATTGTACATTCTCACAGGATTAAGACTGATCGTTCTTTTGCAAACACGGGGCAGTTAAAGAGGGTAATTAATGCAAGTAAAGAATTAACTCTTATGTCTGTCAGTACAGGTGGTTCTAAACTTGAACTTGGAGTAGCTAACCAGGGTCAGATATTGCAGGATGCACCCGCAGTACAGCATGAGGGAATGATGATTGAAAGCTTTGATGGTTCCTTGGGTAAAAATGCTCTTGTTGTAAAAGATCGTTATCTTGTTGATTTGTTCTCTTTCATTTCTGCATTATTGTTCAGCTTGATGCTAGTCAATTTTTGTTGGTTAGTGGCTACGACAGTCGATGTAGAAGCTTATGGAAGTGATAGAATAATGTTTATGTTCAACAATGTTATTGCAGTCTTCATTGTGCTAGTGAGCCAGGTATGCAAATGTACAGAGGATACAGGACAAGTGGGGAGACCAGGTCCTCACTTAATGTCAGAGTAAATGTCACTGTTGGAGGTCCAAAAGGTATTCAGTGGGGAGGCCTGATCCGGTGGATATTTTCAGTAAAAATTGAAGTGTCTTCATGCACATCATCGAGTTCGTTTGTTGTTTGTTTGAACAAAATGGGTAAATGGAAGGATTCAAATCCTTGTCCACCCACTCCCGAAACGTCTGCCGAGCCGTTGCACCAAACTGTCGGTTCTTTACTATATTTGGAGGCAGATCTCCTTTGTTGAATGTTCGGTGCGATAGAAGAAACAAAAGGTGGTTGGCGGAGTTGGAACCCCCGACCAACCTTTCACTAAAATTAAGACTTGCCAACGGGCCACCGACGGCTGTTAAACTATATTGAGGGTCTATTTCATTTTGTTTATTTGACAAGCCCGAATTCTTAACAAATAAACCATTATATGGTTAATTCTAAACCTTTTTAGGTGTATTGGAGCCAAATTAAGCTCTAAGGGGGTTAGGCCTGAATTGTAAAAAAGGTGTATTGTTAAGAGGGAACTATGGTGGTTAAGCCTTTTTAGGCTAATTTCATGTATAAAAGAAGGGGGAATGTAGCTCTTAGGAGTTCAGTGAATGCAGGTGACATAGTGGAGAATAGGTGATACGAAAGAAGGAACTTGTGGAGATTTTTGAGCCATTTTTGTACGACGGAGTATTGTTATGCTGCCGAAGTGCTCGAAGAGATGGTCTTAGTGCATTTGTAATCTTTTTTGGAGATTAATCGGATCGGTCTCACTCTATTGGAGCAGACCCGAAGACGTAGTCACGTTTGTGACGAACTCCGTAATCAAACTCTGTTTGCACCTTCTATCTTCTTCTCTCTAAATTCTCTTTCTCATCTTAAGTTTTGATGCATAATTTTGTTAATGTATGCATGAATTAAAATTTCGCAAAGTTGTTTTAATTAAGCATTCAAAATGCAATTTAGTCTAGATCCTATACAGATCAACTTCAAAGTTGTATTTTTGGAGTAGGTACGTAGAGGACTTTGATAAAGGGTTGTAGAATTTGGAAATACATCTGAAAAACGGATTTTAAGTTTTGTTGAAGCCTGTCGCGTGCTCGTTATATTTTTGTTTATAATCGATTAAATGTATTATGGGATTTGTAAAGTTGGTGATGTGGCTATCTAAATCGCTTATTTTGTCATATCATTTAAAATCTGTCATAGTAATCCATGCTAGAATTCTTATCTTACTCACACAACTAACGTGACTTCTCCTTTTTTTTTTTAAAAGAAGTTTAAAGGGTATGTATTGATCTGAATATATGGCTTAAAGCTCCCTGGAAAGGCTTTTCTATGGGTGTGTTTTAAAACAGAGAGTGGGGGAATTTTAGAAGAAACGAGTAAAAATGAAAAAGGTTGGGAATTTGGTTTTACACCTGTCCACTGCATTAGCTTGAAAGCTTTCAAATTTATTCACTATTTTATTCTTACACCTGCCAACTACATTAGTTTGAAAGCTTTCCAATTTGTTCATTGTTTTATCTTTACGTCTCCCAGTTTCATTAACTCAACAACAACACTACAACTGTACGACGCCCTCAAGGACAATATGGAAGATGAAAAGACATGTTGTTCACCCCTGGAGCTGACTGTGGTGTCCATTCTTTTAAAAAAGGTCTGACATAGTTAGCATGGAATTGAAGCCATTGAGGGACCTGATTCACGTGATGCACGCCATCATTCTGGAGGAATATTGATTGCATAGTTAGTACATTCCTGAGGTATTGTTGTGCAATTTTGTTCTTTACTTGATTCAGGTAAAGCTTTGTATTGTTGTGTATGGACTTCCATTTTGGCAAAGGCAGAGAGGCTGCGGTAATGTCAGATAGCATTTGATAAACATCAAATAAATGTGTTGTGAAATCTGATGTGGTTTTGATGCGCAAATCATTTATTGTCAAACGTGTAGTGGAGATCATAGATTGCTTTGTTTCTTTTGCCGATTTTTTTTCTTTTAATTATGGTTTTCAGTCAGGTTTGGCAGTCCCACATTTCAACACTTTCAATGGCGGGTGTTGTCCAGGCTAGGAAACCAAGAGGGGATGTGGCGGAACATATCAACAGTTGAAAGGTCCAACACAACAGTCCACATTCTATTTTTATTTTATTTGAGAATGGCTGAAGGCATGTAACGGCAAACATCGACATTGCTTATCCTTTGGCTAGGAACAACCTTTTTAAATCCCACTCTTTGGATCATAAGTAAATTTGTTAATGAGAACACTGCATCTGAGATGAGTCTCCTGCATTTCTAAATTCAAAACGTGCTTTCTAAGAGTTAAGCTAAGAAAACGTGCTTTCTAAACATGATTTCTTAAAGTTTTCTAAATGTGCTTTCTTTATTTCTAAAAGTTAAGAATACGAGCCAAAACAAATCAAAGACAAGTACCGATTTCTCTGGGTTCTTTCAACATCAAATTGTTGCGGTTTCTAAAGTTGAAGCTGTAAAGTTCCACCATCTTATCTTCACCTACAAAATGAAGAAAACATGATCAAATAAATATGAAATAACATAATTTCAAAAAATGTTTATATGATTTTATGTTCTAATTTCTGAATGCTACACTTGGAAGGGCGAATAGCGACATTGTTCTTAAGTAAGAAGCTCCATTGATTTGCATATTAACACCATAGTAAGTCCTCCCCATACGACTCCCACTTAAGTTGATCATTTATTTCATTGGTGGTGATCATTTATTGGTATTATGTCATTTATTTCATTGTTCAGTGTTGCTACTTTGGTATCATGGTTCAGTGTTGTTAAGTCCTAACATTTATCTCCTGCCCGAAGTCAAAGCACTTATGGTATCATTGTTCTGACGTTTGTATCCTGCACAAAATCAAAGCACTTATGGTATTTCTTTTTTTATTGTTTGATGTTTCTATTTTGGCATCATGGTATTGTATCATTCTTTGGGTTTTCTTCGGCATGAAATCAAAGCTAATGTGATTGTCATTTGCATGGGCTCATGAGATAGAGAAAGCATGTGCTACTCAGATCCTGCCTTGGAAGAAGAGGAGAGGAAGATTGAGGGCGTTCACCCAAATAGGGCTTTGGGTTGCTGCAAAATTTCCAACTATAACATCTGAGAAAATTTCTCTATGGAAATGAGCTAATGGAGTCTACGATTGAGATGCATTATGATTTGATATATGAAGGATGTTGGTCAAAGGTTGCAGAATCTAACTCCAGCTTTACACCGACTAATAGAATGTTCTAGAAAGTTTCTTATGCCTTTTTAACAGGCCCCTTTTGCATATGGTCGTGCAATTATTGCAGTCCATAAAGACCACAATTTCTATCAAGCAATTCATGTACCTTCTAAAACCCAGTTACTATCAATCCAAGTTTCCAAGCATCTTTGTGTCTGGATTTAATAAGAACTATTTTCTAGATGCTCGAGTATTGTTGCTTATCATAGCTTGCATACAAACAAAAAACTAAATCATAAATATAAGACAAAGCTATGACATGCACACTTTCCAATCCTAGGCCTGCGCGTTTATCTCACACACTTATATTGTTTGTGTAAGCTGGCAGATGTTTCTTGTGTTGCAAGTTATCTTAGTTTCATTCATTAAAAATCTAAAACCAAGGAGATGGCATATCCATTTTTTAAAAACATATCTTGTTAATTTGACCACGTAGATATGATTGAGTACTTTCTTAAGATATGAATTTATTCCTCCAAGAGTGGATTGATGGGATTTCGATTTGAATGATAATTGCTTTCAAAATAAATATTAGTTTCACAAGTTTTTTTTTGTTATGTGTAAAGCAAGAGAAACATTTATGAGGAGAGCAATCTATCTTTTTTGAGTTTAGTGGAAAATCTTAAAACAAGCTTAAAATCTGATTTGAATAACTTTTATTTGCTTTTTTGCATAAATAATCATTGGAATTGAAATTGAGAAGTTGGAATCAAGGAACGCAAACAAATTGGAGTTGAAAAATTTTAACATTGAAATTAAAACTTGGAAAAAACTTTTTTTTAATGCTGCTTGTAATAATCTAGGGATTTTATTTTATGCTCTCGTTTTTTGTTTTAAGCCAACTCACTTATTTTTGGGGTTTAAAATTAACCATTTTTTTGATATTTTCAAATTGTTTAAAATTGAACCTTAAAAACCCACTAGATTTTTATTTCTAAATTAAAATTGAACAAGTAACTTCACACTTGGATTTTGGTGCTTAAAATGAACTCACAATTGCTTTGGGGATTAAAATGAACTTATGCTTTCATTGTTTTATAATATTTTTTGCAATTAGCATCATTCAAATGTGTATGCATTTCTCTTGCACTTCACGATGATTTTGAGAACCAAAAGCATTTTAGTGACATTGATTGTCTAAAAGGTTACCTACATATTTCAATTTGGGTTTTAAATTGAACAAATCTTGTGAGTGTGAGTGGAGTACATCGCGAGTGTTCTCTCTTTGTTTCTCAACAAAAATCGATCAAATTATGGATGTACTTTCTCACTTTTGTTTATCCATAGAGGGCCTACCTAGTGGGAAAAAGTAATCACCCCAGAGAACGACCCAACCGGTAACACGCTAAAGCCAAACGACTTCTAACCGGTATATAAGTGTGGGTACTCTATGAAAGTTTGAGTATCACGATGATCATTCCAACAAGAAGGACAACAATGGTATCTTACCGCTTGGAGGGTCCCCCACAAACGGAATTCCTGCATTAAAACCCCTTGTTTAGAAAAACCAAAATCCCTATTTATTTGTTGATGTAAGAACGATTGTTCTGAAGACATCCCACATTCTTACAATTGTTTGTAGAGATGATAAGTATACCATGGGAGTTTCATGGGTACTGATGTTTGGTTGACCCGAGAAGCGAGTGCACTCTAAGGGGGAGCCTATTTTGTCAAACATCTAATCATCTGTTGAGAGTAAGCGTAGCTGGATTTATCCAAGTGGGAACTCAAAAAATATTGCCTCATCTTATCCTAGGGTTGTGCATTGTTTCGAAATCAAAACACTTTGTTTGAAATCTAAAATAGTGGAAAACAAACATTCAACAAATTGTCAGAATTTCAAACCCTTTGGGAAAAATAAATACCTTTGAAAAAATTTGCATGTGACTGCTAGTCCCTAGTGGTTCTTATCTCCAGAAGGCTTCTAAACATACATATACCTCAATTTGTTCCTCCCAAAGTCAACATAGGAAACTATACTCTTGAAACCTTGATTTTCACATAATGGACCTTGTGGAATGAAAAGGAATTGAGACATAGACATTCAATTTGAAAACCTAATCAAGAATTGTTTGTGGTAAAAGCAATTCATTAATCAAGATTAACTCAATTGAACCCCACACATGGGCTTGTAGTATTTTGTCTTATGGTCTTCCAAGAAAAATATTGGTCTTTTGGTTTGAACTACTCTGAGGTAAAAGCATGTTCTTCACTACCTTGGTGTTGTAAACAAAGTCCTCTTAGGCTCATCTAGGATCAAATCAAACACTTCATCCATTCAAAAAAAAATCATCCCATCTCACAAACAAATTTTAGAGCTTTAGAAACATCATTATGTAGACTTGGGTACATCATTAAACCAAATCAAAATCATTTGTTTAGTTAGGTGTGTGTGGATGGATCCTTCCTCACACACTTAGTTAAATTATCTCCCTTTTGGACAAGTTTATCCTAAAGATCACATCTAACATCTTAGGGTTTACAAGTTCATCATCTAAATAAAAACAACTCAAAATCAAATCCTAAAGTCTAGCATTGATCCAAGGTTCTCAAAAGTTCAAATACCCATGTCACTCACCCTTTCATCTTTCATCCCATCATTGGTCCTAAATCCCTTAGACGTCAACAAGGTCAAAACACAAGAAAACATGGAATATAAACTTGATTCATACATCATGAGTGGTATAAATCAACCAAACTATCCAAGCCTTACGGTGCCAATTGATTATCAAAGCTCACATTTATGCAATCCATACATGACATCATTATCTCCTCCAAACCTCAATGATACAAATGTGAGTTTTCCCAATTTGAATTTTGGACCACCTTTCCCTATGGTAGATTTAAATCAAAGTCAAAACTTACAAATCTATCAACCAAACATTCAATGCATGAGTCTTCTTCCAAACAAAATTATCTCACTTAATCCATACATGCCAAATGTGACTATACCAAATCCTATCTTACCAGACATGAGCATTTCAAATTCACACTTGGTAAACTTTGGGATGGATATGTTTACAAATCCCACCAATGTTGTTCAAAATCTAGGCAATATGATGGCAACTCCATGTATTGATCCAAGTCAAGGTAATCCAATACAAAATCAAAGTTACCTAAATCCAAGAAATATGTTTCCCAATCACAACAATACTTAATATCAACCAATAATGCCAAATCTAAACATCATACTAGATCAGATCATTGTTCAAGATCAATCTATCCATGATTTCATGCAAACACCACAAGTATACATGCCAAATATGCTTGCTCAATAGCCAAGTCAATGATATCAAGAATTTCAAGGTCAAATCTTGCGAAACAAAATTGTTACACTAAAAAAAACTCATTGATTCATATCACCAAGAGACATCTCCACCCCAAAATCAATACACTCTTCCATTGGTTGAACTATGTCATCAAAGTATTAAGTTGTCTCCACAACTATATCAAGAACAATATCTCCAATATCAAGAGGTTGGATATCAACAACATCAACCACAAACCCAATCACCCCATCTCGAAGATCAGTCATCACATCTCAAAGATCAATCAAAACTACCCATCAATGAGCACCTTGAAGATGTAGTCCATCTCCTCCAATGATCAAATCAACATATATCAAGAGTCACTTTTCAATCATGATCAAAACCCACCAGCAATACCCATAAATGATCCAATTCATGAAACGTCAACATCATTTGATCTTATGGTTGAAAATATTGACAATCTCTCCACCATAATTGCTGAGGACAATTATCAAAATCAATCCCTCAATGAGCACTGTGAAGATATGTCTTCCCCATTCGATGATCAGATCAACATTCATCAAGAGCCACTTTTTAATATTCTATTTCAATATGTGCTAACATTATTTGATCCTATTGACATAATCCACGATCCATCCACCAATGATCATGTTGACAATGTATCTACATCACCTAATGAATTAGAGGACATATCTCAAGAATGTATTCCAAAGCATGATCAACATCTTCCACCAAGGTCTAGCAATGGTCCTTCCCAAGACATATTGACATCCTTTGACCTCATGGTTACAGATATTGAGGTAATCCTTAACTCAACACTAGATCCAAATCCACTCAAAGATCAAAAGGATATTGAGCCACTACCCATGCCTAAGGACGATGTCCAAGAACCTGCTATAAGCAATCCATCCTTTGAAATTGATCCATGTCAAGAACTTGATCCAAAACATGTCAAAATAAATTCCAAAATTATTTATGATCAAGAATTTGTATCTCCAAGATACTACAATGATCTAATGGGCAATCTCCTATCTATACAAGATGTTGCAAATGATGATCACATCCATAAAGCACATACTCCTCCATCTACCCATGATATGCTTTCTTTGGATGGACACGTAGATGATCTTTATTCAAAAAATGAGTCTCATACTCTTGACATCATTACCAAGGAACAAGAGTCTCCTACTCTTAACATTTGTACACAAGACCAAGATGTAGAAAAATTTAGAGACATATCAGAAATGGATCATGAAGAAGGCTTCTACAGAGGTTGTGAATTAGAGACATCATGTGGAGACATCAAAAAAAGATCATGAAGAAGGCTTCTACAAAAGTTGTGAATCAAAAACATCCTATGGAGACATATCAAAAATAGATCATGAAGAAGGCTTTTACGGAAGTTGTGAATCAGAAAAATCATGTGAAAGCATATCAATAATGAATCATGAGGAATAATTTTACGTGGATAGTGAATCATCAACATCGCTTGAAGAAGCATTAAAACATGATATTTCACAAGATCAAGCCAAACATATCAATCAGGAATTCATCCCACATATGGAGGATCCTATCACTTATAAACTTGGATCACTTACCTTTTTTAGGGAAATTTGTTTTATCAATGAAAAAACTATCACCTTTGAAGATCCACGATAGAGCAAAGAATGATTAGCACCTTGTTTCCAAGGTAATCATATCCTATTGCAAATAAAATGTTTCAACAAATGAATTATTAAGGTAGAGGATTAGGCCTACATGAACAGGGTATCCTAGAACTAGTGCAGATTATCGGCAATCCTAAGCATCAAGGTCTTGGTTATTTAGTAGTTAAGGGATGTAAACATATCAGTGATACTTCCACAAAATAGGGGGCAACTTTGTCTCCAACAAATTCCAACATAAAGAGCACGAAGAATCCTTATGATGAAACCAATGCCAATACTACAACCAACCACACCACGAATCTTCATCCACCCATCACCCCATCCACAAATTGGGACCAACATCAAAAGAAATATTTGAATCAAAGCATGAAAAATGTCATCAAAGAAAAAGTAGTGAAGCATGAAGGACAAATCAAATACACATGGATACCAAAGAATACAAAGAAATATTATGCCTATCAAACTCCATTAGTCAAAAAAACTATGGGGCAAAATAAAAAAGGGAAAATTATCCATCAAAGATGTCCCCAAAGGAAAAAATAGGCTTCTCAAGCAACGTACAAATTATATCAAGTTTTTCATCCTAATTCCATGCACATTTTTGTATCCACTCATCATTTCTCATCTTCCCAAGTTTGGAGAATCAAAGGTTCCAAACTATCAACCAATCTATATTTTATTCCTAAACACACTCCACCATCCACACCTCCATGCATGATATTCAATTCTCACATTGACCATGTGTTGGCAATGACCCTTCGTCATAAGGATTCAAAAGACACTTTATTTCAATGTGTGCACAAAGATAGAGTTAACTCCGATATCAGGAAAACAAAACAATATTCTCAAAAGTTGCATTTAAGTGCATGTATCTTGGCAAAGCAGCTTCTTCAAGTAGAATATCGATGAAACATTATGACAAAAGAATCTACATTGACAACACCAGGTGATTCAGCATGAGTTTAAAATATTTTAGCAAAAAATCCAAAAAAATAAAAAATTCATGAAAATAGTAAAGATAAAATCGTCCTCCAGTGAAAACCGCATGGGCGGTGCTTTGGGCAAGTACCATGATGAAACTTGGAAAATAGGCATCATGTGTAGAATCGAGTATCTGCGTGTGCCAGTTTAGTTGGAAGCACCTCATCCCATCCATAATAAATCTAGCATTCCATCCATCTCATCCATAATAAACCCATTCATCCATGAACCATTTATCCAACCCATTGCCATCTATCTACCTTATCTTGATCTTGATAAAATTTTGGTGCACACTTTACACTTGTTTATGGTAGAAATATTGACATGGGTCATTTTCATTGATCCTATCCTACCCAACGTTATTTGAGCCTTGAAGCATTATCCAAATGAGCACCCTTTGTTTGAACACCTTATCTTGTCATAAGATAATATTTGGCATCATTGCATTCTTACGGCCATATCCATCCACCCGTACACCTACCCAAACATCCACCCATGGCATTTCATACATTGCTAGACATTGGGGGCAAGTGTTTACATCTCGCTTCAAGAATAAAACTCAATCTATATCCTCCAACTTATGTAGTGATCCAAACATTGGCAAACCTAAAATCAAATTGGTCAGGCATTTGTGAGCCAAAATCCAAATCACTAGCCCATGGCATATTTTGACAAGACGATGTTCCCTGCCAAGATTTATCTTTCGTCAAACATCAATCCAGAAAATCAATATCAGTTGCATCTAATTTGCACTTCAGTGTCACATCGAATCATTAAATCAAATTTTTTCCAAATCAAGCTTCAAAATCTTGATCAATCAAAATCCAATCAATCCATCATCATCTTGGGATATCCTTCCCAATCCTTGTGTTATTAACACTATCCTTGCATTGTTGTGTATCCTCAACAATGTTATCATCATCAATCTTGATCAGTCAAATCCAACCAATCCATCTCAGGATATCCTTTCAAATCCTTGTGTTGCTTGACACTATCCTTGCATTTTTGTGTATCCTCAATGATGTTATCATAAAAAATCCATCAATCTAATCAGTTAACCCTAGTTTGGTTTTCAACAAAATCCCAAAACAAAGCACTGATATAATCACATATCAAAAACACCAAAAACATCCATAACATATCAAAATCCAAAAACATTAAAAAAAAACACAAAATCCAAAAAAAATCATAAAATCTCATAAAACCTAAAAACATTGGAAAATTTGAAAATCAAAGCATTTGTAAACAATCTAGAAATCCCAAAAACAACCTCAAAACATTTCAAAAAAAATCAAAAACATCCAAATATTTCAAAAAACCCAAAATTGTGCATCTATCTCACGTCGCTTTCACCCGCAATAATCATCACTCATAATAAATTGATCATCGCCTTCACCCTTTGGAAAAACAATCAGAAGCAAGTCTGGTAGGTTAAAAAGAGAAAGCTCAATTGTCAAAGTCTCAAGTCTAGGTCAGTAAGTAAACAAGTTGGTCAACTCTTGGTATCAATAGCTTATCATCCAGTCAAATCTCATCATCACCTGATCACAACATGTCCTAGGATGCATCCTTCCTACAATGGACATCAATATTAGGCATCACTATAGTTTAGCCCTAGCTAACAGTACGAGGAACATTAGCTTGTTTGTTTACTGTATCTTTTTATTTTGACTTATCTTATTTTGTACTCATTTTGATGACCTTTTGATGATGCCTAATCAAAATGGTTTAGAGAGAAAAGAATGGGGCAACGATCATTATCTTTTTATCTACTATGCTTGTTGGATGTTCTTGTAATATGACTTGGTCATGCGTACTTTGTTTAGTTTGTAGGGAAGGTGTTTTAGATGTCTTGTTGATCACATAGGAAGGCTTTCTTTTCTATGTTTTGGTCTGAGATGTTTAGAACATCTGAACTACATTCTGAATAAGGTAATGTATGTCAGGTGTGAGCAAGAGTACTCCTATCTGATTTTCAAGTCAAAGTCCATCACACTAGGTGCAATGCCATCTTGGTTTGTTATACCTTGATGCATCATACCTATGTGTGTTATCAGACATAAGAAAAGTTATTCTCTTTATCTCTCCCATCCCTGGATAAGAAATACATCATCATCATTCACCATCATATCTAATAAAGTCTCAGCGACTCATAAGACTTGTTGGACTTATGCATCTTCTTGGATTCAAAGGTCAATCCCTCTCATTCTTTTATCCTCTTTCATACTAACATAGTATCATTTCATCAATGCATCCATTCTGCATCCACACTCTCATCCTGCATAATCATGTCATATCATCATAGGACAACATCATCCGTCTCATCCAACCCACTTGCATTGCATCATCATTTAATTTATTTAGGATAATATAGATTTGTTATTCTAAGCATCTTACAAGCATCTCATTTGCACCATCATTACCATATAGATCCATCCATACATCCATCTTGAACCTCTTTGTCCTGATATTGACCCTTAAATTGAAATATTCACTCAATCTCTTGAGGGGGTAATGTACCAACATACTTCTTTCTGCTAGGGCATCCAAAAAAGTCGGAATTTTTTTTAAATTTTGATCTTGATGGCATCATTCTTTGAATCAATGCAACAGGTACAAATTGCTTCAAAGAGGGGAAAAATGTAGGCATGTAAAATATACTTGCACCTAATTTGGAATCACTAATTTCATTTAATCCTTAATTATCCTTCTTCAAACCATTTTAATCAAATAATCTTTATCTGATTAAAATTTATCATCTTTCCTCTTTTAATTAAATCAATCTTTATTAGATAAATCAACTTTATCTAATAAAATTTGTCATTCTATCTAATTAAATCATATTTAATTAATCTTCTAAAGCTCCTTAATTTAATTGAATAAATCAAAATATTTAATTAAATCTCTAATGTTCTTTATCTTCTCATTTAATTTAAATAAATCCAAATATTTAAGTTGAATGTCACAATCAACTAACCTTCATTAAAATTAATCAAATCATGATTAATGCTAATCTAATCCCTCAATCCTCTAGATTTTGCCACTTGCACATGAAAATACATTTAATTGATTTATTAAATCTCTATTTTCTTTCAACATGACATCTTTAGGAGAATATTCTTCCAAATTTGAAAATCCCTCCGAATGGGATTTGTCCTTCCAACAAGGCATTTAACTCCTCTTACATTGTCTCTTACATGTCTCCCACTTGGCATTTAAGTCTCTTTCATCTCCCTCCAAAGCCAACTTTTAAAATTTTAAAATCCACCTAATAGCATTTATCATGCACAATGACCAAAATGTGCACAACCTTCATCCATTGACATGTTGACAAGTGGCATCTTGTCATTGGCTCATGATTTATCCCACATTCCTCCCATCTCTCCAATCTTCAACTCTTGAATCTATAAATGCAAAGCATTTCTACTCCAAATCTATCTACAATCCTGGGCACGTGCATTATCATCACTTGCATCTTGGCATCAATATCATTTTGAGCTTATCAAGGGGTGGGAAAGGGCATCATTTCCACATCATAAAGAGCACCACTCCCACTATGGGATAGGGTTTGATCATGTCTTCATGTGCTTTCATTTAGTTGTTTTGATTTCTTATTTCCTCATTTGCATATGTAGCATGATGAAGTATCTCATAGGGATGCTCTATTTGGTTTGCTTAAGTTTACTAACAATGCTAATGCTTGTGTTTTTTTGAGTAAATGTAGAAAAGGCATCCACATAAATATTGTCTTGTCAGATCTAGACTATTGTCATCCTACTTACTGCATAGCTCAGTTGTATTAAAAATGCACACCTTATGATGGGAAGGAAGAGCAGTAAAGAAGCATGTGAGAGGTTGATTGTACTCCTCTAATGTGGAAATGTGATCTGCATCAATGGGATCAATGCCCTGGCCGGCCATGTCAAGGGGAGAGACAATATGACCCTCTTTCATAAGGAGGTCTGCAACTTTGTACCAACACCAACCGCCAAAGCAGGCTCCATGGACCAACACAAAATGGAAGATTCTTGAATCACTCACAAGAATCATTATAGATATTTCATATGACCTAGTTATTAATGAGTATTGATTTTACACACTATGGTGAGATATCAAGAGACGAGTATAAAATGTTCCTTGGTTAATAATGGATATAATTTTGCATATTGATGGTGAAGATTATAAAATTTGAATTTAGATATATTAAAATTACAATAATCAGATATTACTATTAGTTTGTTTGACTATATGAATAAAAATTCTATGGTAGTATTTACTCTTCCTATCACATTTGATTCACTTTGTTTTAGAGATATTCTTTTATGTGATGCCTATAAGATTGTCCTACAATATTTTGTAATAGGGTTCATGGTTACATGCTATGCAAATTTTATCTTTTAGATTGCATCAATGTCATAGATTTTTCTATAATGAAAAAAATCAAATATTATTAGATCCTTAATTATTTAATATTTCTAGATGATTTACAATTCTACATATTTTACTAAATAGAAGGAACAAATCAAAAGTGAAGGTACAAAAGAATAATCCCCAAATAATGATGTTGATTTATCTAATGACCATTGACGTATATTTTATTGGGACTCACATTTACCTTTCCCTTTTTCAACATGGGCCCCCTCTTTAGTATATGCCTATGAAATATGATTCTCCCTAACAACAAAATAAGTGGTTGGAGGTTTTGATGGTATTTCCCATGGAATCCATGTTAACAATGTAATAAATAAATGTAATAACTTAATTTAGTGCTCTTAATTTAGGGTACTGATATATTTTATTCATGTTAACAATTTATTATAATAATAATTTAAATTATGAAATTAATTTTATCCAAATAAAAGTAAGAGAATATTGCATAGCACATAAAATTTATGTGGGGAAAATATTACAGTCAGAAACCCCAACAGAGAAGAATATTTTAGTTATATTAAAAAAAATTATAATAAAGAAGCCTATCTTTCCAACCTCTCCTCTCCTCTTCCCACACATAGCCTCAATACCTCTAGCAAATTTTAATGAGTTTTAAATCTACATATATCCAATGATATGCAACAATTATCTAATTTGTAGCATATGGATCCTTAAATATAAGACGAAAGTATTTGATACATTTTTGGGTGGTTATATATTTTAAATTAAGATATGTGATCTAGCTTGATTACTAAAATAATAATATTACTAACTTATTCATTGATAGTCAACCTAAATGGTTAAAATATACCATAGGGTAAGTAAGCTTTAATTAATAAAATAGTATAATAATTGAACTATAATCAACTCCTTATGATCATATATGGCATTAATGTAAATATAAGGCTAAAAATATATCAAATAGACTTTTACTAATGTTATTTAGACCACTTACCAATATTTGTGTTGATGCCCAATAAAAAATATGCTTTAATAATTAGCTACAAATATTAATTTTGTCCATATTATAAAGTCGTATACATGCATCTAATCTTTACTAGGATATAAATAATGTACCATACACCCTTTAGTGTCAATATAATATATCTTATGGGAATGTGTTGCCAAAAGTGTAGCCTTGATACTTTTCACTCATTTGGACCCTTGCCTATGGATTTTGGACCTCTTTTTACCCCTTTTCAAGCCTTGTTTCAAAGTGTTGTAAGATATTGTAACAAACTCTCACACTCTCCTAGGCTTATCATCAATAAATCAACCCTTTCTTATGACATAATGACCCCTTATTGCACTTACATGCCTTACTTTAGTGTGTTTCAGAAGACAATCTTGACAAACATCATTAATCACATCTTAATCCCCAACAACCACTCAAAATTTCCCAAGTGGATTGGAAACCTAGTCCCATGTGGCATGAAAATAAAAATAAACTTAATTTTCTTGCTAGATTTTATCCTCTAAACCCTAAGGTCAGTCTGTGTTGTGTTATTTTCGGGGAAATTAGGGCACAAAATGTATAAATAAGGGTTTCCCCCCTCATTTTGAACCATAATCTCCTAATTCTTCTATTCTCTCCCTCCTAAATTTCTCCTATTCTTCATCTCTCATTTTTCTCAAGCAAGCTAGGGTTTGAGCATTCTAAGTCAACAAGACATCTTTTCTGAAGCATTCAAAGGTTGATTGTTGCAACAAGTCAAGATCATTCATCATGGAAAGGTAACTAAACTCCATCACTCCTTTGTTTCATGCTTCATTACATCATTTCTCTATTTTGGTTTAATTAATCAAAAGGGGTTTGACCAAGGCAAACCCCCATGCTCTAACAGTCAACATTTTCTCTTTCTGTCCTTGTGTTTTTGCAGATTTAGGTACATTGAAGATCATTGAAGACTTTGAAGACTTGTTGAAGACCTCTCCTTGCTCGCAAAGTCCAAATATCTACTAAAAGTCACTTTCAGGCCTGAGAATTAGAGTTTCAGATGCGGACACCTGTGAAGAACCGAAGTGTAGACCGAGGGCTTTCATTTCCCCTTTTGCATTTCCAAAAATTCAGAAGAGGACTAAGCTGCCAAAAATGGTGACCTAGTCCCACTAAACCTTTCTTTCAGTGATTTTTTCACATTCAGATACCCATTTGGCAGAAACAAGCTCCAAATCAATTTTCCCAGATCTAGGAATAGGTCATCCAGATTGGCACAAGTGTCCCAATCAAATTCTACATCAAATTTTCATCATTCCAAATCTCAATCTCACCCTTCTTTAGATTCTATGTGCACACATTTTGTATCACAACTTTTTGTTTAGCTTAGTTTACATTTCTAGGTCATATTGTATGTGTTGGCATACATCATTGTGTTTTCCAACACTTTGCATTTCAACAATTTAGCATTGAATAAATTATTCCCCTTTTAGTTTATCGCATTTAGGTCATCACATCTCGCACACATTCACATAACAAACCCCTAATCTTTGAATGAACTCACCAAGAATAATTAGCGTGAAAGAGTTATTGTACCAACCAGCTTTTAGGTGAAAAAACCCTAGGAGCCTATTGGGGGATCCTCTTTCCCTACCTTACATTTTTGGTGGTTCACGGAACATGAGATTTTATTTATGTTTAATTCCCTTCTTTGTCATCATCATGAGAATGTGAATATCATAAAGTTGTGGTAGTTATAGATGTACCATGTGCCTCACTCTAAAGGCCTCCAACAATTACCTAATTTGTGTATAACAATGATCACAAAATATCCAAACACAAATTCTATGGTATTGAATCACATGGACACATAGAGTTAACCCTTAGAGAAGACACAATGACAAAAATAATAGAAAATGGTTGAAATTAGGTTAAAATTCACATTTTTTTGTGTTTAATCTCATAAGTTAATTTATTCCTATGGATTAAACCTATAGCATAGATCATCCATGTACATTAATCCCACATGTAATGGTTCAATTCTACATAATGTGATTAAAACTAATGGGTTACAATAAATAAATAAAAATAAATCTATGATTTCTGTAAAATTGAAGATATTCAAAAAATTTGTAAAAATTAAAAATTTGGGTCAAAATATGACTTATCACCTCTTAATACTCGCCAATTTCAATATGGTTCAATTACTTGTCGATCATGTAGGAATATGTATTTATTGATGCATCATGATGATAAAAATTTCAAAATGTTTAAAGGTCTAGAGAAGTCTTATCTCACAATATTATTTGTAAAAATGAAATTAATTTTCCAATATTTTCCTCATTGCTTGTACATAGAGGCCCTCTTTTATCTATGTCATATAATTACCCCTACATTCCTCATTTTTTAGAGATCAATTTCCTATTGATGTTGACACGTGTATTTATTTTTGATGGGTTTCATGAACACATATTTTAAGATATGTGTTGTGATCCATTTATTGTCATGATTATCTTGTACTGAAAACATTTATGGCATGATCATTTATCCTTTATATCTATTGTGATTACAATGATTCATTATGACTACTTACTAATGCTTGGATGTTCATCTTTATTCCAAGTATTGTGTCTTACCTACAACATTTTTACTGGACTTCATTGTAACTTTGGGGGAAATATTGGGGGAAAAATTAGATTTATGTGCACTTTCATGATCATATCTTACTTATTTACAACTACAAAATTTTATTTCAATTTGATTAAACACTCGATATGGTTACATGACTCTTATCTAACCTTTGGGTCCATCTTCAATTCATGATTTACCTACTATGGGTAACAATATGTCTTTGATTCTCATTAGTAAATTATAATCTTGCATTCACACACTATATGGAAACACATTTCTTACTTCACACATGATTCATACATTGCATGATTAATATTCAATTGTCATGTGCATTTACAACATGATTGATGTGCTTAAATGTTCATTTTATTGATATCTATTATCTAATTATCACATGATTCTTATGACAATTTAATACATGCTTCTACATGTTCTTCAATGCTTATGTCCTCACATGATCATATCTGATTTTATTACTTTACCTCTAATATAATAAATTTCATTTCTCCTTTCCTTCAATTTTTTTTTTTTTATAATTCCACCAATGAAAGGGTGCATATATCATTGTTACTAAGTTATATGGTTGAAATTTCAAATATTTAATTTTGTTAGACATATAGACTCACCACCATACCTACATGAAATTATTATTGCATGACACACTCACATCCTACAAAAGCATGTTGCTACATCACATGGAGACTTATGATCGCATTGTGTAGAGCCTCTATTGCATGACATGCCCCTATCAGAATGGGATTGTGATTACATCACACAACCTTTATTACATGGCATGCCCAATTGCATGAAGATTTATTAGCTTATTTCAAGAATAATTATCACTACAGAATAATTATCTCCTACCATAGGTGTGCTATATCCAACCATCCTCCTTGAATCCCTATGTAACTAACGCTATGCCTTATTTTCTTTGAATCTTGATAGCAATATCATAATTTGACACGCTGTGGAAGAAACCTCCAACTTATCGAGATCTTTCAAGCTTTAAACTTAACTTGTGGGGCCCACTTCACCGAAGGGTTTCTGCTCACAATTTTCATCTTCCACAGGGTGTTTCCCTCTTCAAATCTCTTTCCACACGAGCGAGTCGCTTTATTCAGGCTTTTTTATGGTATTGTATTATTGACCAAGGTGTACGTTGGCCAATAGTTAGGTAATGTGTGATGAGTAAGAGGTCATGGTGTTCCAATGGCCAGTTTTTCCATCAAATACATTTAACCATCTTTTTAGATACACAAGTTCACATATATTTCTTTCAAGATTATCTTTGTAACAAGATATTATCTAGAAAGTTGTGGAAAAGATTCGAGTGAATTTTGGTACTACTTTACAATTAATAATTCTTTTTTTTTTAATAAATAGGCATATATCTATATTAATAATAAAAGTAGAAATACCTATCCACAAAAAAAAGATGGGTGGAAAAAGGCACACCCCGAGAGTCACATGGGCAAAGCCCAAAAGTCCAAAGTCATATGGGTAGTCAAAACACGTAAGGAAACTCAAGTCTTGAAACAACTTCCTACACTAATCTCTTAAGGAAAGTATGGTGCAAATTCGTTTTAAACCCTTACAATTTCAGATTCGTTAATCTACTTAACAAAGATATTGCAGCAATATACCATACATACAGAAAATGAAGAATGACACAATGATTTACCCTGGGGAAAACCTTTCGGTAAAAAACCCCAGCACTCCAAAACCTGCACAATGTATTATCTTCAACACAACGGTTACAACACACTTGCAATGCAAGTTCTTTCAGGAGATTTCCAACTCTTGAAGACAAAATGCGGCAGCATGAAAAAACGTTCCAACAATACACTCACATCACACATCTTCGCAACCCTAAAAAATGCTTATATCATGCGCTTCCCTTTTAGGGCAACTTCCGAAGATAACTGTATTTTATCATTGCCACATGTCTTCACCTGTCATTGAATCTTCCAGACATAGCTCTTACGTGTCATAGGAATCCGTCATAACCGTTTCAGCCATGATCTCCTTACACACAATTCAAGATGCCGACACATTAAGTGGAGTGACACATCAACATGCAAACTAGACATGTACACTCACACTTAATTACATTATTTGCAAGAAATACATTTTACAAAACAAATAATAAGAATAGGAATTATCCAAGGTTGAGACACCTTATTCCTAACATTCTCCCACTTGTCGAACACCTTGTAAGAGCAATAGGAACATAACAGGAATTAACCGCTATAGGCCAAAAGGCCCATAGACTCCAAACACCATCTGAACTTCACAGTGCCCACTGGTTTCGTTAATGCATCTGCAACATTCTTCACAGTATCTACCTTCTCCAAATTTATCTTTCCATCTTCCACCATATCTCTCACAAAGTGAAACTGCACATCAATGTGCTTCGTTCTGGCATGGAAAGTTGGATTCTTCGCAAGGCAAATAGCACTCTGACTGTCACACCAAATAGTAATCTGTTCTGCATCAACACCAACATCAGAACACAATCTCCTAAGCCAAATGGCTTCCTTACAAGCATGAGTAGCAGCCATGTACTCAGCTTCTGTAGTGGACAAAGCAACCACAGGTTGTCGCTTACTCATCCAACTGATGGCACCACCAAACATAGTGAAAACATAAGCACTGGTGGATCTCCTGCTGTTAATATCACCTGCCCAATCTGAATCCACAAACCCACGAATACAAACTGAATGCGGAGATCCAGAAGAGTTACCATGATAACATATGGAGTAATCTGATGTACCCCTCAAATATCTGAATACTCGCTTAACTGCATCCCAATGTACCCGTCCAGGGTTAGCCATAAACCGGCTTAGGACTCCCACTGCTTGGGCAATGTCTGGTCTAGTACAGACCATAGCATACATAAGACTGCCAACTGCACTAGCATAAGGTACTCTACTCATGTCCTCCACCTCACTAGGAGATTTTGGACAATCATCTACAGATAACTTTGTTCCCATTGAAACAGGAACACATAGTGGTCTACAATCTGCCATGCTGAACCTGTCCAACACAGACTTCACATACTTACTCTGACTCAACCAGAGTTTTCTGTTAGACCTGTCTCTACTGATTTCCATACCCAAGATGTACCTTGCTGCCCCAAGATCTTTCATCTCAAACTGTGCTGACAACTGAGATTTAAAATCAGAAATCATACCCTTACCCTTCCCAAACAGCAACATATCATCAACATATAATGCAACAATAAGAAGGCGATCATTTTCAACTCTGAAATAAACACAATGATCTGATTTCGATCTTACAAATCCAATTGACAACACAAAGGCATCAAACTTAAGGTACCACATCCTAGGAGATTGCTTCAAACCATATAGAGATTTCTTTAATCTGCAAACTAAGGATTCATTACCTTTAACAATGTAGTGCTCAGGCTGTGACATATAAATCTCTTCCTCCAAATCACCATGAAGGAAAGCTGTCTTCACATCCATCTGTTCTATCTCTAAATCATATGATGCAGCAAGAGATAACAGAAATCTAATGGATGTCAACTTTGCAACAGGAGAGAATATTTCACCATAATCTATTCCCTCTACCTGTGAATACCCCTTTGCAACCAATCTAGCTTTGTACCTTTCAACACTGCCATCTGCACAGAATTTCTTCTTGAACACCCATTTACAGCCAACAGATTTTCTCCCTTTAGGCAAAGGTACAAGGTCCCAAGTTTTGTTTTTCTCCAATGAAGCCATCTCATCATCCATAGCCTCAATCCAGGAACCTGCATCTTCCATGCCCAAAGCCTCTTTCACAGATCTAGGCTCATCAGTGTTAGTAATCAAAGCAAAAGCACAACTGGAATCTAACATAGAATAACCAAACCTTTCTGGTTGCTTTCTTTCTCTCATGGATCTCCTCAAGGGCTGAGGTTGAGGTTGTTCTTCCTCTTCTTCCGAACTATCAGAGCTGCTAGAGCTCTCCTCATCATTAGACCCAACATGGTCTCTCTGTTCAGTCTTCTCAGGGGTAGGAGGAAACTGAACAACATCTTTTTCCTTTTCTTTTTCATCTGGTTGTAGCACAATAGGAGAAGATGTTAGCTCTCTGAAAATAACATTTCTACTATACAACACCTTACTAGTCATAGGATTCCAAAGCTTGTATCCTTTCACACCAACACTGTATCCGATGAAAATACATTTGACAGCTTTGTTTTCCAACTTAGATCTTTTCTCCTTTGGAACATGTGCATAAGCTTCACAACCAAAAACACGAAGATGTCTAATTGAAGGCTTCTTACCAGACCACACCTCCATGGGTGTCTTACCAACAAGAGCTGATGTAGGAGATCTGTTAACCAGATAGCAAGCAGTGGCAACAGCTTCGGCCCAAAATCTTTGTTCTAGGCCAGCTCCACTAAGCATACTCCTAGCCTTCTCCATCAGTGTCCTGTTCATTCTCTCTGCAACTCCATTTTGCTGCGGGGTGTAAGGAGTTGTCTTATGTCTCTCGATTCCTCGTTCTTTACAGAACTGTTCAAACTCTGTGGAACAAAACTCACCACCATTATCAGTTCTCACACACTTGATTCTTTTACCAGTCTGATTCTCCACGAGAGCCTTAAATTCCTTGAACCGACTGAAAACCTGTGTCTTACTTTTTAGGAAATATATCCAAGTCCTTCTACTGTAATCATCTATAAAAGATACAAAATATACAGAACTGGAGATAGAAGGAACTTTTACAGGACCAAAAACATCAGAATGAATAAGATCCAAAAGTCCAGAAGACTTGTGAGAACTAGAGTAGAACTGAACACGATTTTGCTTACCATAAACACAGTGTTCACAGAAATCGAATTCGAGATTACAATCATTTAGCCCCTCAACGAGATTTTTAGTTTTCAAGGTCCTAAGACCCTTCTCACCAATGTGGCCAAATCTCATATGCCACAACATTGTCTTTTCTGCAGGAAGCTTGCCTTCCAAAGTGTTTACACCCTTAGGCACACTTACTGCACTGCCATCGGAACCCATTGCCACAGTCTTCTTTACTGCTCGTTCAGATGGTGGGGATGAAGTGATAGCCGCTCTCTTCTTTGAAATAGAAGAACTATTGCACTGAGCAATGCATGCATCAAGCTGAAACAAAGTACCTCTCCTAGTACCTTTAGCGAGCACCATAGAACCTCTTATCATCTTGCATCCATCTTTCGAAAAAACAACTTGCACACCTACATCATTCAACATACTTACAGATAATAGGTTTCGTGCCAAACCCGGAATGTGCATAACTCCATTGATTCCCTTTACTCGTCCATCAGGAAATCTGATAGTGACCCTTCCGCGTCCAACTATCTTTAGGTGAGAATCATCACCCAAGTACACCTTTCCACCATCAAACTCTTCATATTTTGAGAACCAGTTTCGATGAGAGGTCATGTGAAAAGAAGCACCCGAGTCTACTAACCACACATCATCAGATGCATGGGCTGCCAAAGCTGCAATAAAAGCATCTCCATCTTCTTGAGATTTTTCAGAAGCTGAATCTGAGCCTTTCTTCTTCTTCTTCGGTTCTTTGCAGTCCCTCCGGAAGTGCCCAGATTTATCACAGTTCCAACATTTCGCCTTGGACTTTCCAGGAGTCTTAGAACTCCCACGGGATTTGGATCTGCCCTTCTTTGACTTATTGTCATTCTGCTTTCCTTTGTCGTTGGATCTCCCGCGAACAGCAAGGGCTTCCTTAGACGAATCCGAAGTCTTTCTTCGCATCTCCTCAGATAGCAGTGAAGACACCACATCATCCATACGGAATGTGACTATAGTACTTCCGAGAGCCATCACAAGATGGTCCCACGAATCCGGCAAGGAACAAAGCAGGGTCATACATCGATCCTCCTCCTCAATCTTGGCACCAGATGATGCCAACTGTGCAATCAATAAATTGAATGCATTGAGATGATCAGTTACGGATCCACCTTCCTCCATTCTTAAAGAATACAACTTCTTTCTCAGGAACAACTTATTCACCAGAGATTTGGCCTGATACACAGACCCAAGCCGTTTCCACAAAGAATTTGCAGTAGTCTCATCAAGAACATTCAGAAGAACGGCATCTGCTAGACAGAGTCTGATGAGACCCTTAGCCTTCCGATCCTTGATATCCCAATCCGCTTGAGGTATCGCTACAGGTTTCACATCAAGTGAAGTAGCCTCCCATAGATCGCGGTCTTCAAGCATGTCTTCCATCTTGAGTTTCCACAACTCGAAATTAGTGCCATTAAATTTCTCCACCTCCATTCTACTGTATGAGGAACTTGCCATCTCAATCTGCAAATAAGATTCAGAATGCTCTGCACAAAAAAACTCCCACTCAACTTGAGATTAGCTCAAAAAACCCTACCCAACAACTAGGATCAAAAGTTGATCAGGCTCTGATACCACTTGTAAGGAAACTCAGGTGCGGAAACAGCTTCCTACACTAATCTCTTAAGGAAAGTATGGTGCAAATTCGTTTTAAACCCTTACAATTTCAGATTCGTTAATCTACTTAACAAAGATATTGCAGCAATATACCATACATACAGAAAATGAAGAATGACACAATGATTTACCCTGGGGAAAACCTTTCGGTAAAAAACCCCAGCACTCCAAAACCTGCACAATGTATTATCTTCAACACAACGGTTACAACACACTTGCAATGCAAGTTCTTTCAGGAGATTTTCAATCCTCGAAGACAAAATGCGGCAGCATCAAAACGTTCCAACAATACACTCACATTACACATCTTCGCAACCCTAAAAAATGCTTATATCATGCGCTTCCCTTTTTAGGGCAACTTCCGAAGATAATTGTATTAGGGTTTTACAAGTTCAACTTTATCGGTTGCCACATGTCTTCACTGTCATTGAATCTTCCAGACATAGCTCTTACGTGTCATAGGAATCCGTCATAACCGTTTCAGCCATGATCTCCTTACACACAATTCAAGATGCCGACACATTAAGTGGAGTGACACATCAACATGCAAACTAGACATGTACACTCACACTTAATTACATTATTTGCAAGAAATACATTTTACAAAACAAATAATAAGAATAGGAATTATCCAAGGTTGAGACACCTTATTCCTAACAAAACCAGAAATATTACAAACACAAAGAAAAAAAAAGGCTATCAGGTGGCCATAACAGTGCCAACAGAGGGCGGAGGGTCCTTATCATTCGGTTTCTTCCCCAATACATCAGCAGGGTCTAGAGTGACGTTAGGGGGAGCCCAAATATGGTCATCATTTTCATTTTCATTTTTATTTTTTATTTTCACGATGAGGTGAGATTGCTAAGTTGAAATGCAAGAGACATTTTGTAGTATCTCACCAACTAGAACCTCCACCAAGAGCATTACCAGTGGGCCACTCAGAAGTGCCATTGCCACCCCCTCGCCACTCTTCCAGAAGGCCACCCCAGGTCAGCTTGCAGAGGAGAAGAAGGTGATTGCCAAGGAGGGTGAGAGCCATGACAAGGAGGAGCCTGAGAGCAAGGGCGAGCTGAGGCACTCTTTCATCAGCCTCGTGGGGACGACCGACCACAAGAAGAGGTGCACGAAGAAGGCATGCGAGCCACAGTGCAAGGGGCTTCACCCTTGTGGTCTAGAGGCACCTAAAGGTGAGGAACTTCAAGCACAACTTTATTAGCTTGCACTTGAATCTGCAAAAGAACATTAGAGAAAATAATCGCTTTAAAATATAAAGAAACATATTTATCAATCTGGTTGTGAGAAAATATGCAGACATTTTTATCTTTTTAAATATTGAAGAGGATTTCCACCTTGAAAGTGTGCCAAATCTGGGTATACTTTGCAAGAAGCCTAGGAGAGTCGGCCAATAAAATAATATGTCAAGAAAAAGGCTTAGGCCTGAACGATCGAAAGAAGTCATGAATCCAATTCCACAACTGCTGAGCTTTGCTACAAAACCCAAAAAAGGTGCTTAAATGACTCATCCTGCCCACATAATGGGAAATGATGGTCCTGGAACCCCAAGTGAGCAAGTCGAGACCTCATTGGTAAGCCTTGGAAAATAACACACCAAGCAAAATGGGCGAGCTTTGGCTCAACACTTGTAGACCATGTGGTAGAATTTTTTTTATGCCAAATAGACACTGAAGACTGGAGGTGCCATCTTTGGTTCAAACTATCAATACATGAAAATGGGGTGAAAGCCATTGATAACCAAGTTGAGGCTTGTAATTCCTAAAAGGGGTGTTTGGGTACCACTTCTAGTCCTTCCACCAGGGCTTGGTGGCACGAATACCCATTTTATGAAGCATATCAGCTGGAATGGTATTCACCAGACCGTCATAGGTTTCACGATAATGGTTTTGAAGACTATTATGAGCACAAAAAGCCTCCCATGACATAATACACATTGTGGGTCTATGAAACAAGTGTTGTAAGGACTGGATACCCTTGTGAAATTTGAGGGTCTTAAGCTAGCGAAATTTGGCCAAAGGCCGACCCGCACTAGCAAAAAGAGGTGACCATCACACGTTCTATTGATTGAGCGAGATCCCATCACAAAAACCAAGGTCATAATAGTGGAACCAAGGCTTAACAACCTCCCAGGTTCTCTATATGCTCTTGGCCATGAAAGTTCACACAATCTAGATTGGTTCCCTTATAACCAGAAGGGTTTGAAAGCCAATTCCCTTCCAAGAAGTTATGTGCATTGGAAAGTTGAACTACATACAATACTCGAGAAGGATTTTATAGGCCTCATCACCAATAAGTGCTCTGATAATCCACTTGACACAGAGAGCAATCCCTTGTCGTTGAGTGAAGAGCAAGCCAAGCCCACCAGAGTCTCTGGGTAGGCAGCAAAATTCCCAAGCAACGTAGTGAAACCCTCAATGAGTCTCAAGAGAGGCCCAAAGAAAGTCACACAAAAACTTTTCAAGTTTAGCATAAGAGGCCTTTGGAGGGGCCCAACATGCAGACTAATAAACATGTGTCACTGCCAAAAATTTAGAACAAATCTAGAATTTACTAGCCAAAGAGAGTGGTTTGGTAATCCAAAAAGAAATTTTATGCTTGATTTGAACCGCTTACCTAAGTGTATGTTGATTGATAGAGGGAGACTTGTGCGGCTACAAGAGGTGTTTATGAGTATGTTTGGATGATCTGTGTATAGAACCCCTTATTGACCTACTAGCCTCTACACTTGTGGTGGTGCTCTGAGCCCCGAATCAATGTCGTTTGTTTGCTCTAGGTACCTGGGCCTCATAAAGTGTCATGTAATATGTGACCTCAACTATGAACTGGTCATGCTCTTGCTGGTACTATGCTCAAGGGGTGGAGTCTAGGCCTGTTCTATCTCTAGTTGTATCTTTTGGCTCCTCTTTGTATCTCTCTTGAATGAGAGCATCTCTCGGACCTAGCCTAGTCCCTCTCAGCTGTAAGGATAACTATTTGTGTGTCTATGACTTACCTCTACGCTATCTCTATGTCTCGCTCTCTGACTCTTAAATCCCTATCCTAAATGGCTCGGTTGCACTTTGATCTCTCTCAGCTATAAACTGGGCTAGTCATGTAGCCATGTATTCTTGATGGGGAGGTGCCTGTGTTACCTGTACTTGTACCCACTACTGCTGATCATCCTGGTCACCTGGATCCTAACCATCTCTCTATTTATACCCATGATCCTAGGGCACCTATCTGTCATGCTACCCATCATCTTGTTGTGCCCACTAATGCTACTCATAAGCAATCCTCTATCTCTATCTAGCATCTCTACTCCCTATGGCACCACCTCTCCTCCTCTAGCCAATGGCTACACCACCTGCTCCTACAACTCTTAGAGGAATAGTTAATTTAATTGTTCATCTCCTCGCCCATCATGTATCAAAGTACAGAGTAGTCCTAGGATCTCTAGGACCTACTGCCCAACCCCATTCAACTAGTGCCAATTACTAGAACTCTACCACTTTCTTCCTAGAATCAGCTTGAGGTCCCCATGCATTAACCTCTCTAATTGTGTGTGCATACCAAGCATTGCAATTGTCTGCTAGTGTAGTATGTCTCTCCTCGAACTGGTAGAGGACTCTACTTGGGAGGTATCACTCTAGAATGGTGTCCACTCTCCTAATCAAATATCGAGTCTGCCTACAGTAGACCAAGTGATCTTGATTGTCATCCTAAGCCTCACAATCAAGATAAGGCTACTAGATAAAATCAGGCATATCATCAAAAACAACTCTCTAATATTGTAACCTCCATGTATGTCGGTAATGGAGCCAATCATGGTATCTGCACGAATAAGGATCATGGGAATCTCTCTAATCAATGCCCTCTAGTCGTGTAATAATTCACTCCCATGCCCAAACATGAAGTAGTGTAACACTTGATGAAATCTTGTAATCCCCACGGTAGAAAACTTGGTGCATGTCATGATATAAATGGGCTAGCACACAGGGTCCCCATGCATATTGAGTACCCTCCTCCAACATATGCTTTATGACAACTCCCCAGCCTATTGGAAATCTATGAGATATCCTATCTAGCATAAGTGGTCCCATAAGTAATCCACCCAAAATGATCACCATATTGAATTTGCATCATCTATGAAAGGAGTGAGATCCATTTGTGAATCAACGACATGAAGCTATCAAATGCCAAGTAATCTCCGCATCACTCTCGAGTGCCTCTCACTGCATCATAAATGACCATGTCACCATGAATAGGAATCCAGAGAATCCTCCAAACATCCTCTAGTGTGACCACACACTCATCTATAGGAAGGTGAAATATGGCCATGCTTGATTTCCATCGCTCTACTAGCGTTGTTGAATCATGGCTCTATGTGCTCGAATCTCATGCATATATGCAATGTTCTCTAATCCCACGACCTCTAGAAAATCTTGCTTCACCTGTTCAAATTGATCTATCCTATCTAATATTCAGGGTTTGCCCTCTCTAGTATATAGAGGATGTAGTGTGGCCTACAAGCATCCAACCCACAATGTTAATTTGCTAAAAATATAGTCAAAACACCCAAAAATGCAACCAAATTAAGCAAATCAGTCCTTTGTTGCAAAAGTGAGCATCTTTTGGAGCAATTGTGTAAGGTTTTTGCAATAGCGAGTTTGTTATATTGCAGGAACAATTGCCTTTCAAAAAGATGGATCTATTAGTGGTGTAGACCCGATCGCTTTTTGCAATAATGAAAGTGCAACCACGTCACTTTTAAGCAACCACATTACTTTTGAACAATAACACTACTCTTTTGCAAAAGGAGCTATCCTCATACTACAAACGCAGTCAAATCATGACAAAAGTGAGAATCTTAAATACTACTGCTGTTGTTAGTCCTAACTTTTCCTATTAATTAAATGAAAATAAAAAAAATGTGAAAGAAAAATTTAGAAGCTTGCATACTGCAACCCCTGCATCAGTTGGCTGCTTATATTGTCGAACTGCATCCATGCGATGTGGAGTAGGCAGAACCCTCACCATTGTAAAAGCACATTTGTAGCATTGAATCATTAGAGAGAAGAAATTCTATAAATTTGAATTTGCACATGAAGAGAAAATGAACCCTAATTTCATATTTAAACCCGGGTAAACCCACAATAGTGGGTTACAATTTTTTCCATGAAGAAAAAATAGAAATTCTCATGAAAAAAATTAAAATGGCTTACCCCTTCTAATGAAGGGGATTCAAATGAACCCCCTTCTAGTGAACCCCCCCTTCGAATGAACCACCACCCCCTTCTAATGAACCCCCACTTGCACCATATAGGGGGGTTCATTCGAACCCCCCTTCTAATGAACCTCCCTTTTTTCACCTCCCCCTCAACCATTTCAAAATTTATGCATTATTTTGACTATCAAAGCCCGGGAAGGAGGTGCAAATGGATTCGACTTGATAAACCAAGGTGGAGGATTGTAGTGATCAAAACATTCTTTCCAACAACTATAAATTTAATATATATATTTTTTATTTTATATTTTATATTTTAGTTTTACTAAACATAGGTTTTTCATCAAACATCAAGTTTGGTGACAAATCATTGTGGAAAATAGTAAATTTGAGAAAAAAAAATATTGAAAAGTATATATGCACTAGGTATTGATGTCCTCATTCTAACAAAAAAAGAAAAATTAAATTTCAATACATACCAAAAAGGTTATGCGAGCCAAAGTGCACCTATGTCTAAATTGTAATTGGTTTGACTTCAAAACTTAATTAAAAGAAAAATATTCAACAAAATGTTATGAAACAAAATGAAAGTACTAGATAATAGTGTTACCAACCTAAATTCAAAAGAATAAGAATTTTATTCTTTCTAGAAAATAAGCTATGCTAGCTGAAATACACACCACTTTTTTAAAATGTTGTTTACTATTAAAAACTAGTTATCAAAGGATATACAAAAAAAATTATAATTTAATTTCAATTTTTTTTTCAATACATTTAAAATCTACAAACAAAATCACACAAATCACTAGTTTATATAATTTTCAAATTCCTACCAGTTTACCTACTATAGGTATCAGAAAGTGAAGTTTTTTTTTGAATTTTTTTGATTTCAATGTCAAGTTTGGCCAAAAAGTATAACCCATTATTGTGGGATGACCCACTCCCCAAACCTTAGGTTTTTCACCCACAACTTACCTCCTAGGTTAAATTTCAGACACAAGCGGTGCATGGAAATGGGTAGCCATTTCGTGAACACCTTTCAAAAAACTTTTGAAAAGTCATAATGCGAGCGCGTTATAACGTGCTCACGTTATAATGCACTCGCATTATGGCTTGTTGTGTCAAGCCTGAGGCTCAGCAACAACAAGCCAATAACATGAGTGCATTATTGCTTGTTAAAAAAAAAAAGAAAAAAAGAGAACACCTCCCATTCTTATTTTGACTGTTTTTTCTTCTAGCCACAACCAAAACCCCCATATTTTTGCGCTCGCGTTCTAGGAGGAGAAATTCAACAAATTTCTTCATCAAAAATTGTTATTTCTTCACAACGATGGCACCACGATGAGGAGGTTTGAGAGGTAAGGATTATGCGGTTTTTGTTTGGAATTAGTTAGTTTTAGGTTGAATTTGATATATATTTGTTTGAATTTTTAGGAGATGCAAATCAACCTACAAACCCTCAAGATCCTCAACAAGAAGACCAACCAAATCCTCAAGATCAAAATCAACCACAAAAACAACCTCCTCTACCAATCACTCAACCCCCTCCTGACACTCAACAAAATTTAATGAGTGAAATTGAGAACAACAAAAAGCAAATTGAGGATTTGATCAGTAGGTTGAGTGATCCAATGGTTCAATCACAAAAAGAATGACCCTAGCAAATTCATTGAAAGATATGTTAAAAAATGTAGATTCAAGTAGCAAAAAAATAACTGGATGGCAAGATAGGAGACAGGCGGCTAGGGATTATTATGCAAATAAACTATCATACAAAGATGTAGAGGATTTAAAAATTACAAAAGATGATTTTTACTCATTATTCATCAACCCATGCACAAATCAAAATCTTACCCTCAATGCGAAGAGGTTTCATATCCATTAGTGCCACCACCAATAGATTAGGGACTAGTTTTATGATAGGTGGTACATGGTCTTCTATTACCTACCGTGCAACAATTGTGAGGTCCCACAATATTTCCTTAGGAAACTATACAGTGAGTTCACATTGAACAGAATCCCAAATTATTTTGATATGAGGGATTTCCAAGGGAGAGGTGGGGGGTTAGCTCAGGATAGACCCGGTGCACAGTCGGATCTTACGCGACAAGGTAGACAAGGTCTTGCTAGGCCACCTCGTGAGAACATTATTATGCCTTTCATCGCGAAGGAAAGTGTTGACGTAGAGAGATTGTAGGTGATCAACACTTTGACCCAAATTTTCATCCATCATACTAGCCCTATTCTACACCGCCATCTAGGGGAGTCTTCGAGTGGTGGCCTTCGAACACATGTGTGCCAATCTTGCGGGGCTACTTGTTTATATGACCACACCAACACTCAAGAGACTGGTACGCAGGATCCATTTGTAGCTATGGAGATGGAGAGGGAAGCTAAAATTTTGCATGAGGCATATGGTATTGATAGTCAGGTAAACGTTAGTGCATGTTCATTGAATTTAATTTATTAAATTTTGATTTTTAAATGTAAGATTAACTAAAAATATTTTATGATTTTAATAAAATTGTAGGGTCACAGTGTTGAGACTGGATACACCGGCCCCCCACTAGCTTATTTTTGTAGTACACCTATCGTTGGGGTATGTAACTAGTAAACAATTTTAAATTTATTGTATGTTAATAGCATTATTTTATGAATAGTAAATTAATATGTGATTTTGGATGTTGAAGAGACTAATATTGGAGGTTTCGATGGAACACTTCCCAATGGTGGTGGATTTACTCAAACCTACACAAAGGTAATAAAATAAAGAGTTTAAATAATGAATCAAGTACTTAGTAGATTTGTGTAGTTTATATGCACATCGTTGATTACGTTGAACAATTAGTTGTTTTATTTTTAGATGTTGCAAGCTAAAACACCTTTGAATGTGACGAGGGCAATGGATATTGGTGTGCCATTTTCTATACAATCCTCAATGGCTTTGACAGGAGAGGTATGAGGCAAATTAGTAAATTTCAATTTATATTTGTTGTTATAGATGTTAGTTAGTGAAAAATCAAACCATTATTGATTCACGTAGTTTATTTTTTATTTGTATGGTTTATATAGGGCTTGAGCATGCCTGAGGATGGGCATGAGAATATTTCCCTCATAGAGAGAGATCATGAGATGGTGGTAAGTGATTATTTTGTCAAATATATCATTTTTTATAATTTAATTTCTATATATTCATGTATTTACTTCTTATTGTAATAGTTAAAACTTCACCTTGAACTAAACCCTAGGAGGAGCAGTAGGAGCACTCCTTGAGCACAACAAAAATGAGTCACAAACTTATCGACATCTGATCGAAAAGGAAAGGGAAATAATTTATTTTCAGGGCATGAAGAGCAATGAATTTTGATTCCAGAGCCCTTTGTTGTATGCCTACATGGCAGTTTTGTACATATTTTTTATTGGACATATTTGACATTGTATTCCTATATGGGATTCTCGTAAGCCTATTTGACTATTTTGTACATATATTACATACTTATATTGACATATATTGATGTATTCCTACATGGCTATTTGGTTGATACAAATATCTTTTATTGATGGTGTCCATATTTGTATTCTAAATTGATGGTTCAATAGATATGAGTTACATGTATTCAAGTGTATACTTTACAACTTACGTGTATACTTTGTGACTTACGTGTATTCGAATGTATACTTTGTGGCTTATGTGTTTTCATGCGTATACCTTGTATTTGTGCATATACTTTATATTAATTTGTGTATACTATGTATTCATGTGTATACTTTTTGAGGCTTACGTGTTTTTGATTACTTGTGCTTCCCTTACTGACATGTACATGCTTGACTTATTCATGTGTATAATTATTAATTGGTTAGCCCTAGCATTGATCATTATTGTCCTTCATGGTTTGTCTTGAATATTAGCTGATTGATGCTAAACAACTTTATCTAAAAGAAAAAAACAGGTTTACAATTGGCATTCCATGAATGATTCATAAAAATATTCCAATATATTCTTGATGCATCACTATCAAAAGATTTATATGTCAACTTTTTGCAATATTATTTCTTGTATACAAAATGGACTCAGGAGAAAGCAAGTTGTAATTTATAATACATATAAGAAATGGACTCAACATTGTTTTAGACCCCTAAATAGGTCTATTTAACAAAGAAACATGCTCTCAATCACTCTTTGAATTGAAAAGAACCATTGGTGATGCAGAGTGGCTCAACCAAGTTGTGATTTGACACAACTTCTCTCAAATATGCCCACTAAGACTCCAACATTCACTTGACTCAACGATAAGAACTCTCCTATTCCTTTATGGTTTTGCACCAAACCACTGCCAAAAGAAAGCCAACTCAGCCCTCTTTCAATCCATGTCAGCTTTGGGACCGTACAGGAAAGCTAGAGGTCGTACCAAGTATGGGATCAACAAGTTTGTATCAAAAATCTAAAAAACAGAGAATGGTGTGACTAATTCTTATCAGATCTTCTCCAAAATTTCATCAACAACCTCCATTCGAGCCTCTCAAGGATTTAAATAGTGTTTTACACCCTTCTCTAACTGATCCATGCCCTTAAATAATTAAAAACCAACTTTCAAAACAAGTAACCATTGCATTTTAAATTTGTTGCTTTAAGAAACTTACAAATTTGCAACTTTAGACTCCTCCAACCTAATGAGTACATCTAATGACCTCTAAACCCACACAAATGGCTTACAAATAGTCTTATTGCATCGAAAAAACTCCATTCTTTCACAATCATATACAAATTCACAAATCTGCCTTCAAAGGCTACAAAGACAACTTCTAGTGCAAGATTGAAATTTTCATATTTTTTATCACTAGACCCAAAATTCACCCTACAACATACCTAATGGTCTTAATTGACTTATTCAAGACAAATCATGCTCAAAATACCCACAAAAGCCTATTGACCAACCTATTCACCATCAGATAATCACTAAAACCATTGAACTAGACCTTCTTTATCAACTGGAGGAACAAGGTGCTTTGCACCAATGATCATACACTTTTTGTGTGGAATACTTGGACTTCTCAACCATCGTTTGTATGTTTCTCTTTTTCATTTTTTTGCGTGCCATCATAAGGGATCAAGTTGGTTGAATGCAATTCAGATCAATTGCACGTGTTTGGGTGCGAAAGAGGACCATGCCTAGCGTAAACCTACCTATTGTGACACGTTGGAGTAGTTAGTTTGGTCGCACGAATTGCAAAATGAAAGTTGCACCACTTTGTAACTTTGCACAACTTGAATTTGACACTTTTTCCATCAAGTGAAAATTTGTCGCCATGGGAAAACCACTCTAAGATAGCCAAAACTAAGAGATGTTTGTTGGAAAATGTGCCTCAATTTACTGGCTTGGACCTCTAAGAGAGGCTTGACAAATTTATCTCCTCATCGGTTTACCACAGTGATTCTCATTTGGTCAGCTTGACCCTTTGGTCATTGAGACTTAGTCTGATCGGCGAGACTCCAAGGGTTGTCATAGCGATGGGCCAATGGGCATGGAGTTGGCGGTTTGTTTGTTGGCCTCAACTTTATTAGCAAAGCAGTCGTCTATCGGTGGAAGGAAATTCTTTGTCTCGCCGATGTGTCAATGTCCTACATCAACGACTACTATCGATTTCATCAGATGGTGCTAACTACTTTTCATGGCATCTGAAGGCAAGTATAGCCAAAAACCTTCTCGCCGAGCAGAATTTCCTATGCGCATGATGCATGGCGGCTTGTCAAAGTGGTGAGCACAATGAAGAGATGGTGGGCCCTGAGTTGCTTTATGTGAAGGCTTTGTCTGGCTGTGGACACTTGTCTTCACCTCAGGACTTCCCTGGGGAATCTAGCAAATGCCGCTAGAGATTCCCTAAAGGAGCTCCAATAGCTTACACGTAAGCCAAGCGGAGTGCACGAGCAGTGGACACATGGAAGCTTCAAAATCTTGTTCCGGGTGGGCGCATGGGAATCTTGGCGATTCCCTCCTAGATGCCTTGAAACCTCTTAAGCGGTGGACACATGGCTTGTGGGACCCGATAGAGCTGGTGGTTGGTGTTTTGGCGATAGTGGATTATTGCCGGCCCGAAATGTGATGCATATGTTAGTGATGGTGAAGGGTTCTCAGAGCCCGATGATTGTTGACCATTCACTACTCGATCAAGCGGCGAAACGGATGGCAGTGCAACACGCAGCATATTCTAATTAGTTGTTTCTGCATCGTTGTTGCAAAACAACATTTATTGTCGAAAGTTGGATTGGTGAAAAGTGAATTATTATGCAGTCTCTTGTGATCAAATTTTGGCGATTGGCAGAGCCCGAATAGTATTTTTTTTGCAACGAATCTATTGCGGGGGTGGCTCGATGTAGGTTTGTAGTTGGATCCGATCCAAGATCGATTTGGCGTGTCAATGAAGAACTAATTTTAATGCACCCTAATTGGTGGTTGGAGAGAGATTTGAGTATTTTGGTAATGACATGAAGTCAATTAATCTGTGAGAGATTAGAACAATCAGAATACTGTAAAATGATTGATGAGTTTTTTGTATTGACTGTATGTCAAAATAACATTGTAATAGTGAGTGCATGAAAACTCAAGTGTTGTTGTGAGCTAACTATTAGAGTGAGAGGACTGTAACTTTGTATGTAATCTTTTGCTTACTGCAATACAAAGTGTCTTTCTCTTGGTGTGGTGGGTTTTTTACTTGAAAGGGTTTTCCCACGTAAATCTGGTGTTATCTCTGAAATCATTTTATTTCTATTACTCCTGTTACCCTGTATGTGTTCATCTTAAGAGTTTTAATGTCTTAAAATTGGTCTTTGCACACCTCTATGGTTTTAGCGTTAGGAAAGCATTTTCGCACCTCTTCTTTTTCTTACAAGTGGTATCAGAGCCTGGCCAATTATGTTATCCTTGTTAATAGGGCTGGTTTTTTGTGCTAATACTATTCCAGTGGGTGTCTTGCAAAGTTAGAACTTAGTTCTGTCTAAGATGGCGAGTACATCAAGAAGAGTTGATATTCAAAAATTCAATGGCGACAACTTTGAGTTGTGGAAACTCAAAGTGGTAGACTTGTTAGTGGATAGAGATGTTTGGGTAGCAATGTCTTGAACTATGCGACAAGGTATAAAGCAAGAAGATTGGGACCTCTTAGATAGAAAGGTGAGAGGTTTGATAAGACTTTGTCTGGATGATTCTATACTCCTAAATGTCCATGAGGAGAAGTCTGCAGCTTCGTTATGGAAGAAGCTTGGCGATATTTATCAGGGAAATTCTCTGGTAAATAAGTTATTCCTGAGGAAGAAGTTGTACTCCTTGAAGATGGAAGAAGGTGCATCTGTTGCAGACCATCTAAACTCATTTAATATGAGTATTTCTCAGTTGGCATCTATGGGTGTAAAGATAGATAAGGAGGATTGTTGCATGCTCCTGTTATGTTCGTTACCTGACACTTGGGATCATATGGTTATGGCTATTGGAAGTACAACTGCTACTTTCAATATGGAAGATGTGGTTGCTTCATTGTTGTATGAAGAGATGTAGAGAAGTCTTTTGAGATGGCCAAAGAGGCCCTTGTTGTTTGAGGTAGATCGAAGGAGAAAGGCAAGAAGAAGGACAAGAAGTTCAAATCTAAATCTATAGGGAGATCGCAGTCTCGTGGTAAAAAGTCCAAAGTGAAATGTTGGAATTATGGGAAACTTGGTCATATCCAAAAGGATTGTAAGGAGAAGAAGAAGAAGAGTAACTCTTTAGACTATGACTCTTCTCAGAGTGATGCAGATGCCTTCATTGAAGCCTTGGCAACTTAGGTATCAAATGATGTTTGGCTGGTTGACTTGGGTGCATCCTTTCACATGACGTCTCATAGAGAATGGCTCACCAAGTATGAGAAGTATGATGGTAGAAAGGTGTACCTGGTGAGTGATTCAACATTGGAGATTTTTGGCCGAGGTAGAGTTAAGATTCAGTTCCCTAATGGTAGAATCAAAGGGATTGGTGGTGTACTGCACATACCAGGTCTAGCCTGTAACTTACTTTCTGTCAGTAAGTTGAATGATGCTGGTGTAGAATTTTCTTTCTCAAGTAAAGGATGTAATATGGCTAGAGGTGCAATGGTACTGGCTAAGGGTGTATGTACTGGCACTCTTTACATGTTGGTTGCACATCCTGTTCAATGCAACAATGCCTCTATAAAGTCAAGCAAAGTTGTTCCTGTAGAGAAATATGAAGATGCTTCTCTGGCTGCAAATGTGATGGAGGTAAAACTCCCAGCAAAGAAGACCATGTTATGGCATCATAGACTCGGTCACATAGGTGAGAAAGGTTTTAAAACCTTGAAAAATAAAAACCCTGTTGAAGGGCTTATAGATTATAATCTTGAGCTCAATTTCTGTGAACACTGCATTTATGAAAAGCAACAATGTGTTTCTTTTTCCTCGAGTTCTCATAAATATTCTGGTGTACTGGACTTTGTTCATTATGATGTGTTTAGTCCAGTGAATGTTTCTTCATTATCGAATTCTAGATATTATATTTCTTTTATTGATGACTATTCGAGAAGGGCATTTATATACTTTCTTAAAAGTAAATCAGAAGTGTTCAGTCATTTTAAAGAGTTTAAAAACTTGGTAGAGAATTAGACTGGAAGGAGAATAAAATGTTTGAGGACGGATAATGGTGGTGAGTCTTGTTATGCATATTTTGATAGATAGTGTATAGACCATGGGATTAAAAGGCATAAAACTACACCTTATACTCCATAGCAGAATGGAGTTGCTGAAAGGTTGAACAAGACACTGATAGAAAAGGCAAGGAGTATGTTGAGCAGTGCTGGTCTGGAGTAGATGTTCTGGGCTGAGCCCATGGTTACAACTTGTTACCTAGTAAATTGTTCTCCTTGCTCTACTTTTGTTGATAAGACACCTTTGGAAGCGTGGTCTGGTAAGAAGCCCTCTCTGAGACATGTTCGTGTTTTTGGCTGTGAGGCATATGCATATGTGCCAAATGAGAAAAGATCTAAGCTGGAGAGCAAGGGTGTTAAATGTATCTTCATTGGCTACGGTGTTGGTGTGAAGGGATACAAACTTTAGAATCTTGATACTGAGAAGGTTTTGTATAAAAAAAGTGTAATATTTCGTGAGCTAAAACCTTCTATAGCTGATCCACATCTAGAGATAGATCAAAGAGAAAAGAAGAATGATGCAATTGAGATTCCCCAAACCCCGGAAAAGGGAGAACTGCATGGTGTACCTAAAACTGAGGAGAGCTCTAGCAGCTTTGAGACTTCCGAAGATGAAAAACCTCAACCTTAGCCAGTGAGAAGGTCTACACGTCAAAAACAACACTCTAATAGGTATGATTTCTCCATTTTGGATTCAAACTGTGCCTATGCTTTAATTACTAGCATTGAGGAGCCTAGGATTGTTAAAGAGGCAATTAATATGCCCGATGCAAATTCCTCGTTGGAAGCCATGAATGAAGAAATGGAATCATTGGAAAAGAATGAAACCTGAGATTTGGTACCTTTGCTTGAAGGAAGAAATTTTGTTGGATATAAATGGGTATTTAAGAAGAAGGCTAGTCTTGAGGGTAGTGCTCAGAAGTATAAAGCAAGGTTTGTTGCAAAGGGGTATTCCTAGGTAGAGGGAGTTGATTATGGAGAAATCTTCTCCCCTGTAGCTAAGTTGAGATCTATCAGATTTATGTTGTTACTTGCACCTGCGTATGACTTAGAGATCGAGGAGATGGATGTGAAAACAACATATCTCCATGGTGAGCTGGAAGAAGAAATTTACATTTCCCAGCTTGAGCACTTTGTTGAAAAAGGTAAAGAAAGCCTGGTTTGCAAATTAAAGAAACATTTGTATGGTTTGAAGAAGTCTCCTAGAATTTCGTACCCGAAGTTTGACACATTTGTGTTGTCTATGGGATTTGTGAGATTAAAATATGATCATTGTGTGTATTATAAAACTGAAAATGTTCGTGTGCTTATTATTATCATGTACGTGGATGATATGCTATTCATAGGAAATAGTAAGTCTATGATTTTTTATCTTAAATCTCAGCTGTCTGCAAAATTCAAAATGAAAGATCTACGTGCAGAAAGGCATATTCTGGGGATGGAGATAACCAGGGACAAAAATGGCAGAAATCTTTGGGTTAGCCAAAGTAAGTATATCAACACTGTTTTGGAGAGATTTGAGATGAGTGATTGCAAGTAACTAGTTGTTCCAGTTACCCAGGGAATGAAACTATCTATTGAAGATTGTCCAAAATTGTCCACTAAGATGGAGGACATGACCAGAGTGCCTTATGCAAGTGATGCTGGTAGTTTAATGTATGCGATGATCTGTACAAGTCTAGAGATTGCCCAAGCAATGGGAGTGCTCAGTTGATTTATGGAAAATCTACGAAGGACGCATTGGGATGCTATAAAGAGAGTGTTTAGATATCTGAGAGGTACCTCAAAATATGCTGTGTTACCATGAAAATTTGGTTGCATCACAAAGAACTCTACACATTCATGGGTATGTGGACTCTAATTGGGCAGGGGAAATCGACAGCAGAAGATCCACTAGTGGATACACATTCATGTTAAATGGTGGTGGAATCAGTTGGATGAGCAAGCGACAAGTTGTAGTCGCTTTGTCCATGACAGAGGCAAAAACATGGCAGCGACTCACGCCTACAAAGAAGTTGTTTAGCTCAACCGCTTATGTTCTGATATTAGTTTTAATGTAGGGAAGATCACTCTTTTATGTGATAGTCAGAGTTCCATTTGTTTGGCAAAAAATCCAACTTTCCATGCTAGGACGAAGCATATCGATGTGCAGTATCACTTCATGAGAGATATGGTGGAGGATGGAAAGGTTTCTTTACAAAAGGTGGATACTTTGAAAAATGTTGTTGATGCATTGACAAAGCCAGTAAGCACATACAAGTTTAGATGGTGTGCAAGTTCGATGGGCCTTGGGGCCTATGATCACAAATGAATTCAAATTCTAGAGGAAGCCAGTAAGTTTTCGCCAAGTGGGAGCTTGTTGGAAAATGTGCCTCAATTTACTGGCTTGGACCTATAAGAGAGGCTTGATAAATTTATGCCCTTATCACTTTACTACAGTGATTCTCATTTGGTCGGCTTGACCCTTTGGTCATTGAGACTTAGTCTGATCGGCGAGACTCTGAGGGTTGTTAAAGCAATGGGCCAACGGGCGTGGAGTTTGCGGTTTATTTGTTGGCCTTGACTTTATCGTCAGAGCAGTCATCTATCAGCAAAAGGAAATGCTTTCTCATTGATGTGTCGATTTCCTACATCAACAAATTCTATCGGCTTCATCCGACGGTGTTGGCTACTTTCCACGGTATCCGAAGGCAAGTACAGCCGAAAACCTTCTTGCCGAGCGGAATTTCTTGTGCGCATGATGCGTGGTGGCTTGTTAAAGTGGTGAGTGCAGTGAAGAGATGGTGGGCCCCGAGTTGCTTTATGTGAAGGCTTTGTCTGGTTGTGGACACTTTTCTTTGCCTCAAGACTTCCCTGGGGAATCTAGCGGATGCCACTAGAGATTCCCTGCAGGAGCTCCAGCGGCTTCCATGTAAGCCAAGCGAAGTGCACGAGCGGTGGACACATGGCAACTTTAGAAGCTCATTCCAGGCGAGCTCATGGGAATCTTGGAAATTCCCTCCTGGATGCCCCAAACCTCCTGAGCGGCGAACACGTGGCTTATGGGACCCGATAGAGCTAGCAGTCAGTGTTTTAGCGATAACGGATTATTGCTGGCTCTGAATGTGATGCATCTATTGGCGATGGCGAAGGGTTCTTGGAGCCCGATGATTATTGACCGTTCACTACTCGGTCAAGCGGCGAAACAAATGGCAATGTGACACGCGATGTTTTCTCATTGATTGTTTCTGCATTAATGTTGCAAAACAACATTTATTGTCGAAAGCTAGATTGGTGAAAAGAAAATTATTATGCAGTCTCTTGTGATCAGATTTTGGCGATTGGTAGAGCCCCAATTGTATTTTTTCTGCAAAATATTTATTGCGGGGGTGGCTTGATGTAGGTTTGCAGGTGGACCCGATCCGAGATCGATTTGGCGTGTCAGTGAACAACTGATTTTAATGCACCCTAATTGGTGGTTGTAGAGAGACTTGAATTTATCACTCTTGACATGAAGTTGATTAATCTATGAGATATTAGAACAAGAAAAATACTCTGAAACAATTGATGAGGTTTTTGTATTGACTATATGCCTAAATAGCATTGTAACAGTGAGTGCATGAAAACTCAAGTGTTGCTATGAGCTAACTATCAGAGTGAGAGGACAATAACTTTGTATGTAATCTTTTGATTACTGTAATACAAAGTGTCTTTCTCTTGGTGTGGTAGGTTTTTTACTCGAAAGGGTTTTCCCACGTAAATCTAGTGTTATCTCTGAAATCATTTTATTTCTATTACTCTTGTTACCCTATATGTGTTCATCTTAAGACTTTTAATGTTTTAAAACTAGTCTTTGCACGCCTCCACTATGGTTTTAGTGTTAGGAAAGTGTTTCCACACCTCTTCTTTTCCTTACAAGGTTTTTGTAGAGGGGCCCAATGCGATCCTATAGGATCAGATGAGAATTTTTTAAGCATCACGATATCCGAGTAATAGCATGATGAAGTTTGCAACCATTTTGCACTTTGGACCCTTAAGGGATCGATCTGGTGGAACGTAGCTCAGAGTGATTCCGTGTGATTCGGTATGAAAGAGGACCATGCCTAGTGTAAACATACCTATTCGGATCTATTGGAACAGTCCGCTTGGTCACATGAGTTGCAGAGCGAAAGTTGTACCACTCTGCAACTTTGCACAACTTGAATTTGACACTTTTTCCATCAAGTAAAAATTCGCTACCACGGGAAAACCACTCTGAAATAGCCAAAACCGAGAGAGGTTTTTGTAGAGGGGCCCAATGCAATCCTTTTGGATTAGGTGAGAAGTTTCTAAGCATCACAGTATTTGAGTAATAGCATGCTGAAGTTTTCAGCCATTTTGCACTTTGGACCCTTAAGGGATCGATCCTGTGGAATGTAGCTCAGAGCGATTCCACGTGTTTGGTTGCAAAAGAGGACCATTCCTACCCTAAACATACCTATTTGGATGCATTGAAATAGTTTGTTTGGTCACATGAGTTGCAGAATGAAAGTTGCACCACTTTGCAACTTTGCACTGCTTGCATTTGATGCTTTTTCCATCAAGTGAAAATCCATCGCCATGGAAAACCACTCTGAGATAGCCAAAACCGAGAGAGATTTTTGTAGAGGGGCCCAACACAATCCTATAGGATTAGACAAGAATTTTCTAAGCATCATGATTTCTGAGTAATAACATGTTGAAGTTTGCATCCATTTTGCACTTTGGACCCTTAAGGGATCAATCCAGTGGAATGTAGCTAAAAGCAATACCGCATGTTTTGATACAAAACAAGACCATTCCTAGCGTAAACACACCTATTCTGATGCATTAGAGCAGTTATTTTGGTCACACAAGTTGCAGAGCAAAAGTTGCACCACTTTGCAGCTTTGCATAACTTGAATTTGACACTTTTTTCATCAAGTGAAAATCTACCGCCACAAGAAAACCACTCTGAGATAGCCAAAACCGAGAGAGGATTTTGTAGAGGGGCCCAACATGATCTTGTAGGATTAGATGAGAATTTTCTAAGCATCACAGTATCCGAGTAATAGCATTATGAAGTTTGCAGCTATTTTGCACTTTGGACCCTTAAGCGGTCGATCCGGTGGAACATAGCTCAGAGTGATTCTGCGTGTTTCGGTGTGAAAGAGGACCATGCCTAGCATAAAAATACCTATTCGGATGTGTTGGAACAGTCCTCTTGGTCACACAAGTTGTAGAGCGAAAGTTGCACCACTTTGCAACTTTGCACAACTTGAATTTGACACTTTTTCCATCAAGTGAAAATTTGCCGCCATGGGAAAACCACTCCAAGATAGAAGAAACTGAGAGATATTTTTGTAGAGTGATCCTGTTGGATTAGACAAGAAATTTCTAAGCATCATGATGTCTGATTAATAGCATGATGAAGTTTGCAGCCATTTTGCACTTTGCACCGTTGAGGGATCAATTCGGTGGAACGTAGCTTGGAGTGATTTTGCGTGTTTCAGTGTGACAGAGGACCATGCCTAGTGTAAAAATACCTATTCTGACATGTTGGAACAGTCCGCTTGGTCACACAAGTTGCAGAACGAAATTTGCACCACTTTGCAACTTTGCAATGCTTGCAATTGATGTTTTTTCCATCAAGTGAAAATTCGCCGCCACGGGAAAACCACTCCAAGATAGCCAAAACCCAGAGAGGTTTTTGTAGAGGGACCAAATGCAATCCTATAGGATCAAACGAGAAGTTTCTAAGTGTGATGGTATCCATGTAATAAGATGTTGAAATTTGCAGCCATTTTGCACTTTGGACCCTTAAGGGATCGATCTAGGGGAATGTAGTTCAGAGTGGTTCCACGTGTTTCAGAGTGAAACAAGACCATGCATAGCATAAAAATACCTATTCAGATGTGTTTGAGCAGTTAGTTTGGTCACATGAGTTGTAGAGAAAAATTTGCACCACTTTGCAACTTTGCACAACTTGAATTTGACACTTTTCCATCAAGTGAAGATCTACCGCCACAGGAAAACCACTTTGAGATAGCCAAAACCGAGAGAGGTTTTTCTAGAGGGGCCTAACATGATCCTATAGGATCACATGCAAAATTTATAAGTTAAAGGGAATAAGTTTTATGGGGTTTGTGTTGCCGCCCCTATAGATTTTGATGGAAAAGGGCATGAAAAATGAGGTTTCACCCTAGGGTTTGATAAAATATTGCATGTAGAGGTTGGGTGATTGTCTTTTGAGTTTTTGTAGGTGATTTTAAGAAGGTTTGAGGTGGTTTCATGTTTTGGTAAGGTGTGGAAGCATTCCTTTCAACAAACCCTCCTAATACTAACATAAAATAAGGGTTTTAGTTTGGCATGGTGGAGTGAGTTTGTCCTGAGAAAAATTGCGGATCTGAAGGTTTAGATACATGATAATTTCTGCCCCAACAAGTTAAGTGGGTTCTTGAATGTTTAAAGGTATGTTCCTTTGTAAATTAAGCCTAGTTAGTCTAATGAGGACAACAAAGAAGGTCATTTTTGATGCACATGTTCCAAGATAGTCACTATTGATTTTGAAGTATGTGTTGTAACTCAATAATAGCTATCTCGATCAATCATTTTTTTGTGAAATCATTTGAGAAGATTTCCTCAAAACACCACTTGGAGCCACTCTTTTCACTTGAAAATTCATCATAAAACCCTTTAGCAACAACTCCACCTTTGTTTCTTGAATTCCCCTGCACAAATAAACACACACACACCTAAAAAATCCTCATACTAACTTACTGGACACTGATCTAAACTATCAAATTTGGTGGAGTAGTCATTATTGGTTTACAAACCGAGTTAAGAAAAATCAGTTCAAACTAATGATAAACTCAATGGATACCCTCCTAAATAGATTCAAATGAAAGATAATTCACTATTGTACCTTAAACAAAAAGATTCAAGTCCTTAAACTATTGTACAAGTCGTACAAGTTTACTGAACAACTAGAAAAACTCATAAAATCACTAAAATAGGGACTTTATTGATTGTAAATATTGAAGATTACAACAGATCTATGTTTTGATCGACCTTACATGATTTATATCACTTATCTAATCACCTAATGACCTCATTGAGACTTTGAATACATTGCATATGACCTTTACATGACCTTTTTCACATTGTTTACATTTCAAAATTCAAATTTTGCAATTTTGCCTATTGAAGGCATTTACAAAACAAGGTGCTACTGCACCAAACATGAACTCCAAAATTACAATATTTGAGTAAATCTCATCACAATGTCGTAGGTACTTTGTTCTCACAGATGTTTTACAATGTCACTCATACATTCAAGATTCTTTTTAAATGTCTACATCATAGGTGCTCATTATGAGGTTAACTTCAATTGAGTAACTTGAGAATCCCTCGCTTAGCTTCACATGCTCTTTTATAATGGCTTGAAATCAAAATTGATATTTGTCAATATCATCAAAATAAGGATGTTGCATTGCATTTTTGGCTGAGATTCTCTTTAATGGATCATAAATCAACATTTTATGCAATGAGAGATCAATCAATTTTTAGTAGTTTACTTACAAATACGCAAAGTAAAAGAGAAAAAGAAAGAGCATCCGAAATGGAAATGAAATAAAAATAGATGGAAGGAACTTACAGATAGGTATGCAGGTCTCACAACTTAGTCACTCCTGGTCATACATCTTCACTAGGGATTCCAACATACCTATTGCACACAACACGTCTCATGAATAGAGTAAGTTGAAATTTCAGATGCTCTTATAATGTCTACATCATAGCTACTCATGATAAGGTTAAATTCAAATCAATAACTTGAAATTCCCTCACCAAGCTTTGCACACACTTTTCTAATGGCTTAAAATCATGATTGAGATTTGTCAAGATCATCAAAATAAGGATGTTGCATTTCTTTTCTGGCTGACATTCTCTTAGATGGCTCATATATCTACATTTTTTGCAAGGGGACACCAATCATTGTTTAGTATGTTACTTAAAAATACGTAAAGTAAAAGAAGATGATAGCATTGGCATCAAACAAATTAATGTGCATACGAGTATAAATTAATAAGAACCAATCTGCATATACTTACAAATTAATCCAACGAACCGTCTGGGTTTGCTCTACTCTTTATTGTGTCAAGTATTGCCTCAAGGTCAGACTCACAAACCTTCCACAAGGTCTTGTTCAAAGGTATACCCCCATATTTGGTCAGAAAAACATTGGATTCCACGACAAGGTTTGAGTAATGAAGAATCTTATGATGTGTGCCAAAGTCCTGAAATAGCCAATGTTTAACACTTGAATGTGGGTACCTTCTAAGCCATGTTACAATAACCACAACTGAGCCTATAGGGTATTCCATGTTTTTTCCATCTATAACTGGGTCCTCCAATTTCTTTTTGGCCTCAACACAATGACACAAGTAATAGTTTGTTCCCTCTTCATTGTCTTCATCTGCAATAACTTCATAAACATGCCTTGCATTGATATGTGCATAAAATATCTTGAAATTTTTCAACATTACGAGTACAATACAAATTAAGATAACGATATGGAATTTCAACAACTAATCAAGTACATATATCACCTGGTTTAACTAGATCTAATATGTGGTCAAAGTTGATCGATGATTCCATCTGTGTTAGTCCCAATACCATCGGAGGGCGATACGTGTGAAGTGGGCTAAGATAAAACTTGTCAACCATTTGTCAACCCACTCCCCTGACTCACAATCATTCTAGGCTTGCATTGTACATGAAGAACAAAAGCATGCCATCTTTCGTGTATCGATACTCCATGAACCTGCATTTGAGCTAAGGAAAGAGTGTACCTCACTCAATTTTGTTAGTGTACAATAGTCTTTATATGGTGCAATGTTAGTATCATCCATCAACCAAAAAAATCTATGAACTAAAGATGTACCTTCATTACCTGGACCCATCAAAACATTACACCACTCGATGATTGATTTTTCATCTATGAACTTTGCACTATCTTTATACTTTAACTCTTCTTGTGGTAGTGCTCTTTTCACACATGCTCCTGCACCATCATGCTCCCCCTTTCCATGTCCGGCCTCAAAAAAGTTCCACATATGTTGAACACCTATAATGACACACATCTTGTACAACCATCAGAACATGCACAAGTTCTTGAGCTATGTTGCACAGTTATCAGACCATATTATATGTCGGTCGTATTCTATGCCCCTCTGAGCCAAACCACTAAACAACATCTGGAAGCAACCTTGCACGAACTCTGGAGAATGTGTGCGATCATCACTAATGTAAAAGTGGTACTCCCTCAATACATTCCTTTGTTCATTTGTACTATCAGATGCATGAATGAATTCTATGTGCACAAATATCGAAACCTATGCAGAGTTGTAATACTAGGACTACACCTCACATTGTGGCTTTAGAGTGTAGTTCTTTGCAAAGTCAACCACTTAAACTATTCTTCCAACTAGAAAGGTGTCCTTGCATATCTTGAATTGTGTGTCCAACCATCGGACTCTATGGGTATGCATTGCGTACTCAAACAATATAGTCACAAAACATGTACATAAACGGGTACACTGAAATCTTCTCAATAACCAAATTACACCTTTTTTCTTGAGACCCATATTTTGTAGCATATGCCACTGTTTTATACTTCCCGAACTCTACTAGTTTTTGTCCCACCTCATATGTGCTTTCCATATGTTGACATACTGGTATACGTTGGAAGCCACCGCAACGCTCACATGAACCATCCAAGCATTCTATCCTGTAGAATATCTGGCCATCCTTTATTTGTCATATTTTTTTTGATAAGAACTCTCTTGAAGATTTTGGTGGGGCTTCTATGCCACAATCCTGCAAAACATCATTAGTAAGCAAATCTAAACATATAGAATGATAAACATCATAATGGTTAGAAAATTCAATATGTAGTCTGCAACAACAAGTAGTGTGTGTGATTTATCTTGACATAAAAAGGTTTAAGCATTTCAAAAAATCTATGAGAAATACTAATTTGAGGATAATCATTTTTAAATTTTCAAAAAAACTAGGTTTGAGTCATATCCAAAAAATGCTTTGGATGTGGCTCATGATTCCGACTGCCGATTCTACTTCTTACCACATCCCTTTGATTCAGAGGTGGCCTTGTGTTGTTCTTCCAATACTCTTCAATTAGTGTTCTCAAGGCTTCAAAAAATTCTTTATCTTTTCATGATAGTCTCCCTGAGAATGCCCATAATTCATTTGAATCATTGTCCTCAATTCTTTGCTGCCTTTGAATGGCTCTTGATAAAGTTTTTCTACTAATTCTCGTTTGTTCAGTCATCTTTCTAATGAGACGAGCTCTCTTTGTTTGATAGCTTACCAAAGTCGATGTAATGAAACATCGGGTGACATTACTATCCTTTGAGCATGAGGTCTTATCCACACTCTCATAAGCATCCATTAGATTCTTCAAAATAGTGTCTTCACTTGATGCATTCGATGTTCTCAACCCAAGAGTCTTCATGATGTTCCTATACTTTACACCCCCACATTATTTCAACAAATAGTTGACATCTTGTAGTCTCATTTAGCCTTTCAAAGAATCATTCCCAAATCTTATCATCATATCTTCTACAAGTGTGTGTTGAAATCTTACCTTCCATGTGCTGCAAAATCTCATCATCAATATTAATCAAATACTTTGGCTTTCTACGCAAAATTATAGGTGGTGTTCTCCTAGGTACATATATCTCAACATTAGGAATTTCATCGATATTTAATTAAGGTGGGCTAGATTGTGTACCTTCGATCGAGGGTGGAGAAGAAGACATACCTTGAGTTTCACATGGGGATGATGGCATACCTTCTTCGTCAAATTCGAGTGATGATGTACTCTCAACTTGAGATGTGTTGGATGGTGTCCAACAATATTCACTTGCAGTAGATGGTGTCCATCCATATTCACTTGTGCTAGATGGTGTCCCTCCATATTCGATTGAGCTTAATGGTGTACCTTCATTTTCACTTTGTGTAGAGGGCGTGTCTCCAACTATGGTATCTGAATGTGTCTTACGATGATGCTTTCACATTCATGCCTTTTGTGCTACAAATTTTCATTCTATTTTTGACGGTTGAGGTTCCTCTTCAATTGGTTTGTTTTCATCAATCATTTCCAAATTATTCTTTTCATGATATACTACCACCCGAACTCTCTCCTTTTCTTTGAAGGTTTCGTTCTCTTCATTTGTTGGTTTCCTCTTTGTCTTTTTCTTCGGCATGGCAGATAATTTTATTTGTACCATGGTAATGAGATGAATATTAGTTCCTAAAAAATGTATCCATTCAAGTTAATTGAAAAATATATGTCATTCAAGGCTTCATTTAAATAATAATTACAATCATCCTGTACAAAAGTTAACCTAGCATAGACAAAGGTGACATGATTTGTTTCAATCCAGAATGCCTTAAAGAAAAGTGGTAACGTGGCATGCCATGATTGCAAGATAGGATCAAAATGGAAGCATAAAAAAATTCAACTTATTTAATCTATATGTATACAAACTATGGAAGCATACATGGTATGGGAGCACCATTGAATGAAAAGGGTGTTCGACATGAATCCCTATACTAAAATTTTGAGTTTTCCATGAGATTTCGAGTGGTTTTGATATGCTAAAGTGTGTTTTGAGTTGGGGCAGCATGGTTTCTTGTTGAATTGAATTTATGCACACAATTTTAGACCTATTTTAAGATTTCATAAGAGTGTAAATGGGCTGGATGAGTGTTTTTCAATAAACCACTAGTTTCTTGGGTAAAAAGGAGGGTTTTTGGTGAATGTGAAGATGGGTAAAAGTAAGGTTCTTGTTTTTTTTTGAGTCTAAGATAATTATATATGTTAAATAAGGTCTATGAGACCACTCTTAATATGTATTTAGTTCTTTTCAGTCATTCTAGGTGTTTAGGGGGGAGATTGGGCTTGACATTTGCAAAAAATTGCATTTTTTGGCAAAGTTGTGAAGAGATAAGTTAGTTAAGAAATTACAAAAATAGTTAGATACGCTGGGGGAGTTTAGTTTGAAGGGAAACAAGATAAATATCATTTAAATTCTTGAATGGAGGCTGCTCTTCAAGATTTGAATAAAATAAAATAAAGGAATTCTCTAATTTTTATGATTTTCCTGTGTTTTCATGTGTTCTTTCTCTGTGTATAGACTTGTAGAGGGTTACGATGCCTTGAAGGTTTGGGAGATAATTGATGCATGAATTTATCTTCACTTGAATAAGGTTTTGTGTCAAATGTGTTTGGGAGTCTCAAAGAGCATGGGTTTGGTCGATGGAGTGATGCACTAGGCTAGCTAGAGCACGTTTCTATGTGAAAGTGAATAACCATGATGGTGATTATGAAAACTAAGACACCTAATACCACTAAAACACATTTATTTTATCCCTAATATAAATTCTATAATATTTTCTTGCACTTCCATTTACAATTTGAATAATTTTCCTTCAAAGATTATATAGAAAAATTAACAATTTTCTGAAGCAAGAGTGCATACTTGCACATTTGATCACCAAACTCACAAAATCCCTAAATAAATGAAAGATTGGTCTATTTAGACCTTATTTTAAATAAAATCTATGAAAATCATCTAAAAAATCTTGAACTCACCCAAAGACCTTAAGACATATTGTCACCAAAGTAGATTTTGAAACATGGTTGTAGGTGCCCCTGCACCATGGGTTTCGAATACTGCTAGGGGAAGCATGCTCAAATGATGAATTTTGGTGAGATATTTGGAATGTGTATTTGGTTTATTTCAATCAATAAAATTTTGATTATAGTGTCTTGGATTTCTAGATAAAGGTTTGTAGTTACCTTCCATGATTTGTTGTTATTTTTCCATGTAAGTTGCAACATTGAGTTCTTGAAATAGTGAATCATGAACGAATTGAATGGTTTTGAGTTTCTCATCAGCTTTTTGCTATGTTACAATCAATTTTATAAGGGTTAATCTATTTTTGAGTCTGACAAAGAGTTGAAACCAAGTTCTAATATTTTGTGGAAATATGAAATCAAGTGAAATTGAAGGATTTTGATGAAAAGATGATTGAGTTTGTTCATTGATCTTCTTCAATTTAAGTTAGGGTCAGATGTACCCTTGATGATTTGTGGATCCTAGTAGATGCTCTGCATCAAGTTTAAAATGGTAATTGTCAAGTGTATATAATTGTGTAATTTAAAATGTGCATTGAAAACGTAAGGTTATAATGACAAACAAAAATGAAAACAATCCATAATAGAATGGAAGAAAATGTGTAAAGACTTCACATACCTAAAAACCTAGACTTTGAAATGGAGGAGTTCAACCCAATTATGTAGCATTAGCTTCTTCTTTCTTCAAACTCCACAATAATTTAACTTGTTCAAAAGCTTGTTGCCCTCCAAACTTTAATTGTATATCAGTTTTCAATGGAATTCAAACTTCAATTGATATTATATGTCTTTCAATGTGGAAAATTTTCTATTTCATGCAAAGGTGGTAGAAAGATCATGGAAAAGGTGGTGGAATATGAAAAACATGCTTGCACACTTCACAACATCATAAAAAAGCTACTTTTTGTTAGAGCACGCGCAAAACTAGGAGAATATGCAAACTATGGGCCTTGACATCACAGGTATATTGAGTTTTTTTTACCATTTTTAGTGGAATAAAAAATGCACTCGTGTTATAATGCGAGCACGTTATTTCTTCATAAATGGTAACATCTCTACTTCTTCAAAATGTGCACACATTATATAAAATATGGATTTCTTAATATATTTATTTTCTCCCTCTTTGTATATACCCTCTATCCTAATTCTATATCTCTCCCCTGTACCCTTATAGTAGAGGAGATAGAGGTGAGTGTGTGTGTGTGTGAGAGAGAGAGAGAGGTATATGGAGAGTGGGAGAGAAAGAGGGAGGGAGAGGGAGGGAGGGAGGGAGAGAGGGAGAGGGAGATAGGGACGAAAGGAGGGAGAGGGAGAGAAAGAGATAGTGGGAGAGATGGAGATAGATAGGGAGGGAGAGAGGGGGAGAGTGGGAGAAAAGATAGAGAGTGGGAGAGAGAAGAGGAGAAAGAGGGAGTGGGAGAGAAAGAGGGAGAGAGGAGAGGGAGGAGAGGAAGAGGGAGAGAGGGAGGGAGAGGAGAGGGAGAAAGAGAGTGGGAGAGGGAGAGAGGGAGGGAGAGAGAGGAGAGAGTGGGAGAAAGGGAGAGTGGGAGAAAGAGAGAGTGGGAGAGAGTGGGAGTGTGGAAGAAGGGGAGAGTGGGAGAAAGAGAGAGAGTGGGAGGGAGAGAGGGGGAGAGTGGGAGAAAAAGAGAGTGAGAGAGAAAGAGGGAGAGAGAGGGAGAGGGGGAGAAAGAGATAGTGAGAGAGATGGAGATATAGAGGGAGGGAGAGATGGACTAGGAGAGAGATAGAAGGTAGAGGGTATACAGTTAAGGGTTGAAGGGTTAAGGGTTTAAATGGTTAAGAGATAGAGGGTAGATGGAGATAGTGGGAGAGATGGATACCCCTATACCCTCTTAATCCCTCAACCCTCAACCCTCAACCCTTAAACCTGAATCCCTCAACCCCTATAGCATCTTAATCCCTCAACCATCAAACCTTAACCCTTAAACCCTAATCCCTCAACCCCTATACCCTCTTAATCCCTCAACCCTCAACCCTCAACCCTTAAACCATAATCCCTAAACCCTTATACCCTCTTAATCCCTCAACCCTCAACCCTCAACTCTTAAACCCTAATCACTCAACCCCTATACCCTCTTAATCTCTCAACCCTCAACACTCAACCCTAACCCCTCTATCCCTATACCCTCTTAATTCCTCAACCCTCAACCCTTAAACCCTAATCCCTCAACCCCTATACCCTCTTAATCCCTCGACCATCAACCGTCAACCCTCAACCGTTGAACCCTAATCCCTCAACCCCTAATCCCTTTTAATACCTCGACCATCAACCCTCAACCCTCAACCCTTAAAACCTAATCCATCAACCCCTATACCCTCTTAATCCATCAACCCTTGACCCTCAACCCTTAAACCATAATCCCTCAACCCCTGTACCATCTTAATTCCTCAACCCTCAACCCTCAACCCTTCAACCCTAATCCCTCAACCAGCATACCCTCTTAATCCCTCAACCCTCAACCCTTAAAACCTAATCCCTCAACCCCTATACCCTCTTAATCCCTCAACCCTCAACCCTTAACACCTATACCCTCTTAATCCCTCAACCCTCAACCCTCAAACCTTAAACCCTAATCCCTCAACTCCTATACCCTCTTAATCCTTCAAACCTCAATCCTCAACCCTTAAACCCTAATCCCTCAACCCATATACCCTCTTAATCCCTCAACCCTCAACCCTCAACCCTTAAACCCTAATCCCTCAACCCCTATACCCTCTTAATCTCTCAACCCTGAACACTCAACCTTCAACCCTTCAACCCTAATCCCTCTATTCCTATACCATCTTAATTCCTCAACCCTCAACCCTTAAACCTTAATCCTCAACCCTCAAACCTCAACCCTCAACCCTTAAACCCTAATCCCTCAACCCCTATACCTTCTTAATCCCTCGACCCTCAAATTTCAACCCTTAAACCCTAATACCTCAACCCCTATACCCTCTTAATCCATCAACCCTCAACCCTCAACCCTCAACCCTCAACCCTTAAACCCTAATCCCTAAACCCCTATACCCTCTTAATTCCTTAATCCTCAACCCTCATCCCTCAACCCTTCAACCCTAATCCCTCAACCCCCATACCCTCTTAATCCCTCAACCCTCAACCCTCAACTACACCTCGTGCCCAAACCTAATCCTCAGCCTATGCCCTCTTAATCCCTCCAGCAATTCAACCATCCAACCCTTAAACCTAATCCCTCAACCCTATGCCCTCTTAATCCCTCTGACCCTCGACCCATGACCCTAATCCCCAACCCCTATACCCTCTTAATCCCTCAACCCTCAACCCTTAAACCCTAATCCCTCAACCCTTATACACTCTTAACCCCTCAACCCTCAACCCTTAAACCCTAATCTCTCAACCCCTATACCCTCTTAATTCCACAACCCTCAACCCTCAACCCTTAAACCCTAATCCATCGACCCCTATACCCTCTTAATCCCTCAACCCTCAAAGCTTAACCCTCAACCCTTCAACCCTAATCCATCTATCCCTATACCCTCTTAATTCCTCAACCCTCAACCCTTGAACCTTAGTCCATCAACCCCTATACCCTCTTAATCCCTCAACCCTCAAAGCTCAACCCTCAACCCTTCAACCCTAATCCGTCTATCCCTATACCCTCTTAATTCCTCAACCCTCAACCCTTAAACCCTAATCCCTCAACCCCTATAGCCTCTTAATCCCTCAACCCGCAACCCTCAACCCTTAAACCCTAATCCCTCAGCCCCCATACCCTCTTAATTCCTTGACCCTCAACCCTCAAATTTCAACCCTCAACCCTTAAACCCTAATCCCTCAACCCCTATACCCTCTTAATCCCTCAACCCTCAACCCTCAACCCTTAAACCCTAATCCCTCAACCCCTATACCCTCTTAATTCCTCAACCCTCATCCCTCAACCCTCAACCCTTCAACCCTAATCCATCAACCC